>JACRUU010000027.1:2413366-2420866 GCA_030449085.1 Kryptopterus vitreolus
AGTTTGTGCATGTTCTCCCCGTGCCTCAGGGGGTTTTTCTCCGGGTTCTCCGGTTTCCTCCCCCAGTCCAAAAAAAACATGCACGGTAGGTTGATAAGCACCTTGGAAAATTGTCCCTAGTGTGTGAATGTGTGTGTGAATGTGTGTGTGAATGTGAGTGTGTGTGTGTGTGTGTGCCCTGTGATGGGGGATATTCAATTCAGTTTATGAAAAGAATCCCAAACGAGGGGTCGGAGAGATTTGGACCTGTCATATAAGTGATGACACAACGGCATTATAAGAGCTCATATGTTGTATTTTTTGTATATTTGTATTTTTTTGGATTCGTTGTATTGTTGTATTTTGAAACTACACAGCGTCAGCTTTTTTTTAGCAAATATATTCAAATATGAGGCACGGTGGCGTAGTGGTTAGCACATTCGTCTCACACCGCCAGGATCCGGGTTCGATTCCCGTCTCGGTCATGTGTGTGTGGAGTTTGCATGTTCTCCCCGTGTCCTCAGGGGTTTTTTCTCTCCGGGTTCTCCGGTTTCCTCCCCCGGTCCAAAAACATGCACGGTAGGTTGATTGGCACCTTGGAAAATTGTCCCTAGTGTATGAATGTGTGTGTGTGTGTGTGTGTGTGTGTTCCCTGCGATGGGTTGGCATTCCATCCAGGGTGTATCCTGCCTTAATGCCCATAGACGCCTGAGATAGACACAGACTCCCCGTGACCCGAGGGAAGATCGGATAAAGCGCTAGAAGATGAATGAATGAATATTCAAATATTGTGTTTTGAAGCAAAATCACTGCTCGAGTCGGCTTTTCTACATTCAAACAAGTTGCATAAACAACAACATGTGTATCGTTGATGCACAAGCCTTCTACATTTACTTATGTTATGTTTTAAACCTCGTTCTTTTAAATATCACCTACGAGATGATATATCAAATGTCGGGTGAACACGGGGGCCGAACAGCGGAGCGTCAAATTTCCCCATTCATTCTATATGGGGCCGGAATGTCACGGATTTCCCTGAAATTCCGAACTTGTGTGGGAGGTATATGATGGTGATCCACTCCGGACCCCCTACGAGTGGATATACCATATGTGCATGTCGGACGCTCACAGGCCCGAACTGTGAGGCACGGAATTTCAACCCCATTCATTTTCTATGGGGAAAAAATTCCCGCTTTTTGGCCCCGGGTTCGGAATTCCGCAGGGCGATTCCTTATAAAAGTAACAGCACGTCTCACACCATCGGGACGCACGATATGAGGTATGATTCGTGAGGATCGGAGAAAAACTGCCCTTTGACGGAAACGAGAGAGAGATTATAACAGTGATGCTTTTGCACGCGACACTAATAATCACATGTTTTTTGTAATATTGTGGTGTATTTTCGGAGGCATTTTCCTCGCCGGTAACGGCGTGAATATTTTGAAGGTTCACAGGGAAAACCCGGGCGTGTCGGCCTGGCGATCCATATCAATTGGCGCTTATTGACTCCGACGTTCGAGCGCTGCTGTGTAAGATAATCAGATGAGCTCCTTTCATGCTGAGGACTTCTCAGGAGCTTGATGAACGCCCGCGGAATTAAATATCCCCCTGCGAGGACACTTTTAACAGTGTGTTACATTTTAAATGCATAATATTTCAATGCATTAATCCTCCTCTCTCTCTCTCTCTCTCTCTCTCTCTGTCTCACCATCGCTCTCTAATTGCTCATTCACACTCATTCACACAGAGGCATAGAAAAGCCTTCATGAATCCTGATCTGTGGTGCACAGTTTAAGGAAAGCAATCATTCGAAACATGGCCTCGGGTTTTGCGTAGGGAAAGCCATGAGATCTGGGCCGAGGAACAGGGAAAGAGCTTGGTGGAGGCACAATGGAGCTTGATGATCCCATGCTGATACGTCTACGTCTCCTGATTGTGAACGTGTCGTAGCGGTTATGATATAATATTAAGAACTAGGCACGGGACATTTCCTGAATAAAATGCGAACGATGCTTGTCGATGCAAACGGCAGCTCCGGGCGTGACCCCTTAGAGCCTGTTCCCTTTAATATTTACCGTTGACTTTGAAATGCTAGCTCGTTCCGAGAGACGAGTGTTTAGACACCAAAAACGCCCATTTTCGGCGTTTTTCAGGAGGGGGCGGGGCCAGTGACATCAAATTATCCAGCGTCCGACTCACGTCGATGTGCTGAGCGCTTAGACATGTCACATGACCCGGTGTCCGAGTTTCGGGGTTTTGCAGATTTTTCACGTTTGTTGTGAATGCGCAGCTAGTAGGTGTAATTGGGGGGAATTTCGGAAACGTGAGTAGATGCACTGAAGTTTCTTTATTCGTTTGTTGTTGTTTGTTGTTTTGATCATTCGCAAACGCAAGGCAGAGTGAAGGAGCAGATCACTCACATAGTAATGCACAGTGCTTTATAACATGTTAATAACATTTGTGCCATTGTGTTAATATATCTTTGGTTTGGTTTTGCTGTACCAGGTTCAGTTTTTAGATATATGTATAACAGTTCCTAAAATGACCATCATGTGACTTTCTCAGTGACGATCAGCTGATCAGGACCTTTGTTCTATTCCCATTGCTGGTGTGAAAGTTGTTATTTATGGACTTTGATGGCTTTATTTGAGACAGTTAAGGGTTAAGGGCCTTGCTCAAGGGCCCCCTAATGGCAGCTTGGTGGTGCTGCGATTTGAACCTGTGACCTTCCAGAGCCCAGTGCCTTAACCACTGAGATACCACCTCTCTTTCTATTTGGGAAGCTGGGATACGGCGCCCCCTGGACAACAGATTGGCCACTTGGCCAGTAGTTTGTGGTCAGTGGTTAAGGCATTGGCCTCCCACCAATCCCACCAATACCTAATCTACCACTTGTGGGCCCTTGAGAAAGGCCCTCAGTTATAAGTCGCTCTGGATAAGGGCGTTGGCCAAGACCGTTATAATCTTCTTCCTATGGCACGTACGGGAATCTGTTATTCTTTGCATAAGAACCAACAATACCATTATTGTTGTTTACTCCATTCCATCTCTAACACTCTACACTATACCACATGCTGGCAGGAACCCATTTCTGCACTACCATTGACCTAGGAATGAGGAGATAAATGCACCTCCCCTCCGGCTCGGGGGGAGATTTCCGAATGAGCCCGGGTGTAATTGGTAGCGTGGCGCTGAAGAGGAAGATGAGGCGGAAAACAGGACGGAAGGGAATATGGAAGGCGAGGCCAGACGTCCAATTTAAGCAAATTTTCTGCCCATTTTGCGCCCAAGTATTATCCTTTTGTTTTTATTTACTTTTGTCTTCCTGGCGTTCTCGAGCATACATTCTCCACAGGAGACACATAGCTCAGGTCGGGTCAGCCGGCGGAGCGTGAAATAAGAGGACTTAATTACATAAGCATGTATATTACACATCCGGCGAGCCGGGACAGCGTCTGGGGCTCTTAGATTTTAGACAAACACACCACAAGGGCCAAAGACACTGAATCATACTCATCTGGTGGTCCGTCTCATACCACAATCCTAACATGGCCAAAAAAATGTTCCCCGCTGAATTCCACTTAAAATGAAGTGATGAAGAAAAGAATGTGTTTGGCAGATCTTAAGACGGTTGGAAGGTTACAGGTTCAAATACCACCATCACCAAGATGCCATTAGTGGGCCAAACTTGCCATTAACCCTGCAAGTGCAGGAGGCCTGCTTGAGCAAGGCCCTTAATAAGCCTTTAACCTGCTTAACTTGGAGCTAAGGGCCAGCTGGGGCTGATAAGGCTTAACCTTTAATTGCCTGGATAAGGGCCAGCTGCTGTAAATGTACTTTTAATTTTATCGTGGTTAGCCCGTTTGACTCACACCGACAGGGTCCGGGTTCGATTCCCGTCTCGGCCATGTGTGTGTGGAGTTTGCATGTTCTCCCCGTGCCTCAGGGGGTTTTTCTCCGGGTTCTCCGGTTTCCTCCCCCGGTCCAAAAACATGCACGGTAGGTTGATTGGCGCCTTGGAAAATTGTCCCTAGTGTATTAATGTGTGTGTGAATGTGTGTGTGTGTGATGTGAGTGTGTGTGTGTCCTGTGATGGGTTGGCATTCCATCCAGGATGTATCCTGCCTTAATGCCCATAGACGCCTAAGATACGCCTGAGACACAGACTCCCCGTGACCCGAGGGAAGATCGGATAAAGCGGTAGAAGATGAATGAATGAATGAATTATAAAGTGCCCTCTACAAATTCATCCATTCATTCATTCATCTTCTTCCGCTTTATCCGATATTCCCTCGGGTCACGGGGAGTCTGTGTCTATCTAAGGCGTCTATGGGCATTAAGGCAGGATACACCCTGGATGGAATGCCAACACATCACACACACACACACACACACTTACTCACATTCATACACTAGGGACAATTTTCCAAGGTGCCAATCAACCTACCGTGCATGTGTTTGGACCGGAGGAGGAAACACACATGGCCGAGACGGGAATCGAACCCGGACCCTGTAGGTGTGAGGCGAACGTGCTAACCACTAAACCACCGTGCCCCTTCCTCTACAAGTTGAAATTATTTATTCATTAATTTATTATAAAAGTAACATATTACATTTGATTACTTTTTTATTTCTTTCGTTTGTCCACTAGGTGGCGCTCAATGAGATTAACATCAGACTGTTATAAACAACAACCTTGTAGCATTGTGTACAAACGCCAATCTTCAAGACCTGGAAGTTCAAACCCGCTTATTCCTTCGGCTAGTTCTAATAGCACAGACACAAACATCACCCTTACATCATATCCAGCATTTTATTTTCTCCCCACGCTCCTTCGGGGACGGATCTCAAGGGCCCACGTGGCATTTCCACTTTGGCCTCAAAATTCATTATGATTTAATATCGCCGTGTCAAAGTGTCGTGTCATCTTCTTCCTTTGAGTAAAAGTCTATATATACGATAGATTGAGGATCTTTGTAACGCTCTTCTGGGGAGACGTTCCGCTAGATCAGGGTTTCGGCAACCTTTTACCACTCAAAGAGCCGTTCGGACACGTTTCCAACCACAAAACCCTTTTGACATTTAAAATGAAATAACACTGTATATAATGTTTGGGGTGCACACACTTTTTCAGCCTGAGAGCTACTTATGACATGAACGAGTCACAATGATCTACCACCTGCTAAAAATGCAAAACGCATTATTTATAAATATATTCAGAACGAAGGGGGGGTACGGTGGTTTAGTGGTTAGCACGTTCGCCTCACACCGCCAGGGTCCGGGTTCGATTCCCGTCTCGGCCATGTGTGTGTGTGGAGTTTGTGCATGTTCTCCCAGTGCCTCAGGGGGGTTTTTCTCCGGGTTCTCCAGTTTCCTCCCCCGGTCCAAAAACATGCACGGTAGGTTGATTGGCACCTTGGAAAATTGTCCCTAGTGTATGAATGTGTGTGTGTGTGTGTCCTGTGATAGGTTGGCATTCCATCCAGAGTGTATCCTGCCTTAATGCCCATAGACGCCTGAGATAGGCACAGGATCCCCGTGACCCGAGGGAAGATCGGATAAAGCGCTAGAAGATGAATGAATGAATGAATATTAAGAACGAATGATTTTTATATGTACAGTATATGCTGGTGTAGCTTGCATTACTGCATCAACCTATATTGCACAATACAACTCTGTACATGTTTGTTTTGTCATTACCTTACTCTGATGACTTGAGTTTTTATGAACAGTCTGAAAATGGCGCTCCACATTTCCCTTCTTCGGTAAAGCGATTTGTAGACTGACAGATGAGGCAAACGCGCTTTTTCACAATGACATTGTGACACAATGACATTTCACAATGACATTGTGAAAAAGAAGTCGTCCCTCCCACGTCCCCTTTCTTACTCGCTAGCTTGCTAGAGTTTTGCAGTACTTAGCGCAGTCGTATGCGCATGCGCAGTGACGCGTATGTCAGAGAAAGGTCAGGTCAGGTGTCATTGTGAGGACGGATGATAGGCTGGCGCCAACTTTTTTTTCAATGCCATGCGATCTACCCACAATGCCATTGCGATCGACCAGTCGATTGAGATCGACGTAATGGGCACCCCTGAACTAAACAATAAATCAATGAACGACTGCACGTGTAGTCATCCTGAATAACACTGAATAAATATGTTTAATAAAAAGGAATAAAAATATTGATCATACTTGGTTAATGTGACCTCAGCGCACAGCGTCTGTACGTCAGGGGTGTATGCTGGGCGCTGGAGGTTGTGGTGTATATTAAGAGTGATAAATAATTTGAACATTTACATGCTACAAGATCACCATAATCTTCTCATTTAGAATTACATTTAATAAACGAACCAAATAATAAAAAAAAAACTAGACATGGGATATTCCCTGAAGAAAATCTGAGTGATGATTGATACCATAGAGCCTGGTCCATTTAATAGATTTACATTTACA
Source organism: Kryptopterus vitreolus (assembly GCA_030449085.1). NCBI lineage: Eukaryota > Metazoa > Chordata > Actinopteri > Siluriformes > Siluridae > Kryptopterus > Kryptopterus vitreolus. The sequence continues at coordinate 2,419,799 of JACRUU010000027.1, forward strand.
GCATTTGGCAGACGCCCTTATCCAGAGCGACTTACAACTGAGCAAATGAGGGTTAAGGGCCTTGCTCAAGGGCCCACTAGTGGCAGCTTAGTGGTGGTGGGGTTTGAACCCGTGATCTTCCGGTCCAGAGTCCAACACCTTAACCACTAGGCTACCACCACCCATCTTAGTATTTAGCGTTGACTTCGAAATGCTAGCTTATTCGGAGTTTACATCAAAAACACCCGTTTTGGGCGCTTTTTTTGTAAAGGGGCGTGGCCAGTGACGCACGTGACATCGTCAAATTATCATCGTCCGATTCCCGTCGATGTGTCGAGCGTTTAGACATGTCACATGACCCTGTGTCCGAGTTTCGCAGATTTTTCACGTTTGCGGCCACATGACGCCATGCGGCAGTCATATCGACATCCTCCATCTCACCTACGAGTGGATATGTCAAAATGTGCATATCGGGCGAACACGGGTCAAACAAATTTCCCCATTCATTCTCTATGGGGCCGGAATGTCACGGATTTCCTGAAATTCCCAACAGCTTGTGTGGGATTCGGGAGGTATATGATGGTGATCCACTCCGGACCCCCTACGAGTGGATTTGCCATATGTGCATGTCGGACGCTCACAGGCCCGAACTGTGAGGCACGAAATTTCAACCCCATTCATTTTCTATGGGAAAAAATTCACGCTTTTTGGCCCCGGGTTCGGAATTCCGCAGGGCGATTCCTTATAAAAGTAACAGCACACCTCACACCATCGGCACGATATGAGGTATGATTCGTGATGATCGGACAAAAACCGCGGGACGAGTTACGGGGGGAAAATTTGACGCGACACTAAATGCTTTTGCACGCGACACTAATTAAACACAACGTATGACTTGTGGAGATTTGTTTTGCTAGGATTGTATTGTATTGTATTTTCTATTCAGTGCTACACACAACTGAAAGAGGAAAGCTCTGTATAGAAATTCATTTCCCCTGAGGAGAGACCTGTAGGACGATTCCACGAGGGCAGTTCACGTCCGTCTGTCGCTGTGTTGAAACGCAGAAGAAGTCACCACCTCAATCATCT
>JACRUU010000027.1:2428366-2438366 GCA_030449085.1 Kryptopterus vitreolus
GTTGGTGGAGATGATGGTGGTGATGGTGATGGTGGTGATGTTGGTGGTGGAGATGTGGTGATGATGTTGGTGGATTGATGATGGCTGATGATGGTGGGAGATGATGGTGATGGTGGATGTTGATTTGGATGGTGGTAGATGGTGGTGATGATTGATGATGATGTTGGTGGAAGGTGTGGTGATGATAGTGGTGATGATGCTGATGATGGTGGTGGTGATGATGGTGATGATGTTGGTGGTGGTGATGATGGTGGTGTGATGATGTGATGAGATGATGGGGGATGGTGGTGGTGATGATGATGTGGTGGAGATGATAGTGGTTTGTGGATGCTTGATGATGGTTGGTGTGATGATGGTGGTGTTGGTGATGGTGGTGGTGTGATGGTGATGGTGATGATGATGGTGTTGTTGGTGATGATGTTGGTGGTGATGATGCTGATGATGGTGGTGATGATGATGGTGATGATGTTGGTGGTGATGATAGTGGTGATGATGATGGTGATGATGATGGTGATGATGTGATGATGTGATGAGGTGGTGATGGTGATGATGTGGTGATGATGATGGTGATGATGATGATGTGGTGATGATATGATGATGATGATGGATGATGATGGATGATGATGGTGATGTGATGATGATGATGATGATGATGATGGTGATGATGTTGGTGGAGATGATGGTGGTGATGATGATGATGATGGTGGTGATGATGATGGTGATGATGTTGGTGGAGATGATAGTGGTGATGGTGGTGGTGATGATGATGATGATGTGATGTGTCTGATCTCCACAGTTCCTCAGTGTGCTGTCTGTTCTCCTGGCGCTGCAGGTTCTCGCCCTCATCATCGCTCTGCTGTTTGAGAAAACGGTAAGCAGATACCTCACACTCTTCATTTCACCACACGGGGTTGTCATGTTGTTCATATTCTCTCTCTCTCTCTCTCTCTCTCTCTCTCTCTCTCTCAGCTCTCTCCGATCTCTCTCTCTCCCTCTCTCTCCATTCTTCTTTTTCCCTCTTTTCTCCAGACGTCTGAGTTGTTCCAGAAGAACATACGGCAAGGAATCATGCACTACTACGATGACCTGGACTTCAAGAACATCCTGGATTACGTACAGGAGAAGGTCCGAGACGTCATATAAAATTAACCTGTCTTTCTTTCAAGGACAGATGTCTGTCTGTCTCTCTCACTCTATTTTTCTGTCTTACTTTCTTTCTGTCCCTTACTATCTCTGTTTCTCTGTTATTCTTTCTGTCTGTCTCACTTTCTCTCTTTTGTCTCACTCTCTTTATTTCTCTCTGTCTCACTCTCTGTTTCACTGGCTGTGCTTTTCTGTCTGTCTCACTTCACCTGTTTCTGTCTGTCTTTCTGTCTCTCTCACCCTCTTTCTTTTTTTTCTTTCTTTCTTTCTCTTACTGTTTCTTTGTCTTTCTTTTTCTCTGTCTCACTCTCTCTTCCTCTGTCTGTCTCACTTTCTGTCGGCATCAATTTTCTGCACCTGTCTCACTCTATTTCTATCTTTCCGCATCACTCCGTCACTCTCTCTGTTTCTCTATCTGTCGTCCTTTCTGCTTCTCACTTGCTGTTTTTCTATCTGTCTCACTGTCCTCTTTCTGCCTCTCTTTCTATCTGTCACACTCTCTGTTCCTCTGTCTGTCTCACTTTCTTTCTGTCTCTCACTCTCTATTTCTGTCTCTTTCTATCTGTCTCACACTCTCCATTTCTGTCTGTCTTTCTATCTATTTCACTCTCTCTGTTTCACTATCTGTCTCACTCTCTCTGTTTCTCTGTCTGTCTTTCTATCTGTCTCACTCTTTCTGTTTCTGTCTGCCTCTCTTTCTGTCTCACTTGCACTCTCTCTCTCTCTCTGTCTCTTTGATGACAGTCTCACTTTCTCGGTCTGTCTGACTCCCTGTCTGTCTAATTCTCTCTCTGTCTCACACTCTTTGCCTCTTTGCCTTATTCTTTCTGTCTCTCACTCTCTGACTTTCTCTGTCCCCCTGTCTCACCCCTCCCCCGTCCCCCTGTCTCACTCTGTGTCTGTGTGATTGTGTGCAGTTCTCGTGCTGTGGTGGAGATGAATATAAGGACTGGGAGGTGAATCAGTACCACTTCTGTAACGGTACCGGACCGCTGGCCTGCGGAGTTCCATACACCTGCTGCGTTCGCAAAAAAGAGGTGACACATCTGTCCATCCGAGTCTCTCTCTCTCTCTCTCTCTCTCTCTACCACTTCACCACACATTTCTTATGTTGTGTTTGTTCACAGTCTCTTCATCTCTTCCTCTTTTTTTCTCAAAAGTCTCTCTTTCTCAGAATCTCAGGCAGCCTGAAGTGTCTCTTGTTCTCACTGTTTTTCTGTTCGGTCGGTCTCTCACACACACACACACACACACACACACACACACACACACACACACACACACACACACACACACACACACACACACACACACACACACACACACACTCGTCCTCCTTCACTCTGGTTCAATCTCTCTGGTTTGGCCTCTTTGCTCACTTGGAGTCTCTCTCGGTCCCGTGTCTGTGTGTGTGTGTGTGTATATGTGTGTGTATATGTGTGTGTATGTGTGTGTGTGTGTGTGTGTGTGTGTGTGTGTGTGTGTGTGTGTGTGTGTGTGTGTGTATATACACCTTTGGCTGATGGATGAAGGCTCGGTGTATTGAATAAGTTGCACTTTGCTCTGTAGAGACCTCCCTTCATCTTCCTCTGTTTTTTACTTCTGACCTCTGACCTCTCTCTCTCTCTCCCCCCCTCCCTCCCCCTCCCTCTCCTCTCTCTATCTCTCTCTCTCTCTCCATCCTCTCTATCCTCTCTCCCTCTCTCTCTCTCTCTCTCTCTCTCTCTGACCTCTTTTGATCCTCTCTGACCCAATATTTCTCTGTCCGTCTCTTGTTGGCCATCTTTCTTTCTTTCAGTCTTTCTCTCTCTTTTTTTCTTTGAGCCCACCACTAACACTCACTGGGTCTCTCTCTCTCTCTCTCTCTCTCTCTCTCTCTCTCTCTCCCTCTCTCTCTCCTCTCTCTCTCTCTCTCCTCTCTCTCCCCCTCTCCCTCTCTCCTCTCCTCGCTCTCTCTCTCTCTCTCTCTCTCTGCACACACACACACACATCCCCCTCTCTATCAATTTTGCGACCTCAACCCTGCCCCTCTCTGACCTAGTTTTTCTCTCTGACTCTTGATGGCTCTCTTTTTTTCCCCCCTCCTTCTCTCTCTCTCTCTCTCTCTCTCTCCGCTCTCTCTCTCCCCCCTCCCTCCCCCCCTCTGTAATAAACCCATGCACTGCCACGAGGATGATAATGCACTGCTTCTAAAGAGAGAGAGAGAGAGAGAGAGAGAGAGTGAAGGTGAAAGGGGAGTGCGGTGCGGTGGAAACGACACACCAAGGCATGAATAAAGATGAAGAATTACATTTCTATCTCTCTCTCTCTCTCTCTCTCTCTCTCTTTCTTCTCTCTCTCTTCCCGTTCTTTTTTCGTTCCATTTTGGTTCCTTCTTTCCATGTTTTGGCATTGCAGAGAGAAAACCTCATCAGATGTTTAATGGCCAAATATATTAATGATATAAACTCTGTTTGTTTTGAATCAGGGTTGAATTTTGTTTGTTTGTTTGTTTGTTTGTTTGTTTTAATCCAATCATTGGGCATGACCCAGAGCATCAGGGTGGAGCTTTTTGTTTTGACAAATTTTAGATTAAGTCATTTATTTCTGCTCCTTTGACTTAAAAGTCAGTTATTAAGACGTTATTAGTGCTAATTCACTTTAACGGCGCTAATGTTAATAACGCATGTTATAACGCAGTGGGCGTTACTATGTGAGTGATCTGCTCCGTCACTCTGCGTCGTGTTGAACGAAACACAAACAACAAACAAACAAACAAATAAATAAACGTTCAGTGCATCCACTCACACTTCCTAAATTTCCCTGAATGACGCCCCCTAGCTGCGCATTCACAACAGGTACGATCTCCTCACTATATTAGTGTATATTACCGTATGGAATCTTACGCAAGCGCATCGCATTCCCAAATCCGTATTACTGCAATAAAGCGCATTTTTACTGAACGCAATAAAGCGCTTCCGTATAACCTAAACACCGTATCACCAGTTTATATGGAAAAGCAACCGGAACACAATTCTTAAAGGAGCCACGTCCCATATTTTATACACTTCAAAAACCAACACTAAACAAAATAACATTGTCATTAACAAGAAATTCATATTAAAATAATAATAAATATTAAATAAACATTTTATTAAAGGGAGAGATTTTGAGTGAAACGTATATATTTATAACATCTGCTAAAAGTATTTATTTACGGTACACTGAAAGCGTGCGATTAATCGCGAGTAAATATTTACATGGATTGACGGCCCTACTTAAAAGTAAATAAAAACATCTCGAGAATCCTCGAGGGTTTTCCAGCGTCCGAGTGCGATCCTGCGGCCGCGACGCAAACACAAATATTGTGTTATTGCGCAACACTCATATGGTGCTACATAACTTTACAAAAAAGAAAAGTGTACAATGTCAGTGTGGAATGATGAGCTCTAATGCTGTGTGTGTGTGTGTGTGTGTGTGTGTGTGTGTGTGTGTGTGTGTGTTTCAGCCTGGAGAAGTAATAAACACACTTTGTGGCTATAAGACCCTCACCAAACAGGTACGTACTGCAGACGCTCATTCTGTCCATCCGGAACGTATTGGATTTCTGGTTCAAGGCACAAAAACCACATTGCAATACATGTGTAATGATAATAAAAAAAACCGCCTTGATACTGCCACAAACCACACACACACACACACACACACACACACACACACACACACACGTGTTTACATTCCCATCCGCGCTTATTCACCACCTCGGTTATTTTGTACACGAGGTCATTTGTTCAGACGAATCATTCCCGGCTTTAACGGCCTCTGTGTTCGCAGCGTGAAGATCTGTCCGACGTCATCCACGTGCGCGGGTGCATTCACGCCGTCAACCTGTGGATGGGCGACAACATCGGCGCCACCGTCGGAATCTGCTGCGCCATGTGGTTGCCCCAGGTTACTACAACTCTCCATACTTCTGTTACAACATAATGCTGAACAGATTAGGGGGCGGGGTCAAGTATAAGGGGGCGGGGTTATGTTTTAATGGATGTCCAATCAATTTTTTGGTTGTATTTCTGTTGAGATCTTGTTTAGCTAATAGTCTTTATTATGTAGGATTTAGGATCTTTAAAAATTAAAAAAAAACCCTTTTGGTGTTCATAAATATTATTAAGACTGTTATTAAGGCGTGTTATAACGCAGTGTGCATTACTATGTGAGTGATCTACTCCTTCACTCTGCGTCGTGTTGACGAATGAACAAAACAACAACAAATAAAGAAAGAAACGTTCAGTGCATCCACTCACACTTTCTAAATTTCCCCCGAATGACGCCCCCTAGCTGCGCATTCACAACAGGTACGATCTCCTCACTATATTAGCGTATATTAGCGTATGGAACCTTACGCAAGCGCATCGCATTCCCAAATCCGTATTACGCAATAAAGCGCATTTTTACTTTTACCGAACGCAATAAAGCGCTTCCGTATAACCTAAACACCGTATCACCAGTTTATATGGAAAAGCAACCAAACCGAACACAATTCTTAAAGGAGCCACGTCCCATATTTTACACTTCAAACCAACACTAAACAAATAACATTATAATTAAGTAGTAATTAATATTAAAAGAATAATTTCAAGAGTAAAATAAATATTAAATAATTAATAATTGTATTAAAGGGAGAGATTTTGAGTATATATATATATATATATATATATATATATATATATATATATATATATATATATATATATATATATATATATATATCACACATCATTAATTAGAAGATTATGGTGTAAACATCTAAATAAAACCTGTTAAAATGATTTTTCGCTCTTTATACGCGTCACAACCGGCAGCGCCCAACATACAGCCCTGATGTACTGAGGTTCAGGGGCAGAAATCGCGTTAACTAAGCATGCTCAATATTTTTCCTTTTTTTTTTTTTTTAAAACATTCTTCAGTGCTCAGTGACATGTTATTATTCGTTATTTTACGTTATAGTTTGTTTCCATTGATAAGTTCAGCGTTTAAGTTCGGACTCAAATAGACATTGGGTATTTTCACCACGACGTCTTTTTTCCGGTGCTGGGAATGTTTTTGCCGCATGCAGGAACGTCATTTCCTTTTCATTGGTGTCATAAATGCAAATGCAGTGTTATAGTTTTTGTTTATACGTAGCAGAGAGGTACAAGCGAACATGATATGCAGTGTTATTTCATTTTAAATATCAAAAGGGTTTCGTAGCTCCGAGGGAAACGCGTCCCCACATGGGTGAAGGATCTAAAAACTGACCTTTTTCCGATTCGGGTTTACGTCATCGTCGTCTCCTGAATGCATTTATTCGGATTCTGCCCTAAACTTCCCTTAAAGCTCCGGTTTGAGTCTCCGTCTGCGCCTCCATCACATCGTCTGCTGCTACGGAGGCACGGCGATCTGAACAGGGCATTAAACACACGGGAACGCCGGCTGGAGGGAAGTTTGAGGCAGGAAACGCTCCAAATGACCTTTTCAAGACGCCACTTTGTCAAGCGCGTTTTACGTCCAACTGACACATTTTTTATTTTTAACCACGAGGAACCTTTTCAAAAAATCTCAGGGACTTTTTGGCATATTTACAACCCTTATTACATTTGGAGAACTTCAGGCCCGTATCAATAAAAGAACATTTTAAGAGTTTTAGAAGGAAACTTTTTAGTATTTTAAAGGGTCATGAAATCCTATATATATATATATATATATATATGAGGGTTAGCACTTTCGCCTCAGACCGCCAGGATCCAGGTTCGATTCCCGTCTCGGCCATGTGTGTGTGGAGTTTGTGCATGCATGTTCTCCCCGTGCCTCAGGGGGTTTTTTCTCCGGGTTCTCCGGTTTCCCTTCCCCCCCCCGGTCCAAAAACATGCACGGTAGGTTGATTGGCACTTTGGAAAATTATCTCTAGTGTATGTGTGTGTGTGTGTGTGTGTGTGTGTGTGTGTGTGTGTGTGTGCCTGTACCTTGCGATGGGTTGGCATTCCATCCAGGGTGTATCCTGCCTTAATGCCCATAGCCTGAGATAGACACAGACCCCCTCGTGACCCGAGTTAAGATCGGATCTAGCGGTAGTAAGATGAGTGAATGAATATATATATATATATATATATATATATATATATATATATATATATATATATATATATATATATATATATATATATATATATACATATATGTATATATGTGTATGTATATATATATATATATATATCTATATATATATATCTGTCTATATATATATATATGTGTATATGTGTATGTGTATATATATATATATATATTCATATACACAATTGTTTAAAACAGTAATAACCGTCACAAAATATGTTACAAAGCGGAAAAGATCTCCCAAAAGTGCCCAACCTGCCAAACCCCCCGATAACAATAAAGCATACTGTGATTGATTGATTGTAACACCCCACAGAGGAACTTGTTTTATTCTGTTGACTCGATCGAAAAATTTTTTAATCCCCTTTTTTTAAAAGAATTAATTGTATTCTTTCATTTTGGAATAATAAAACCAAAATCCCGCCATTAACATCGCCATGGAAGCTGGCATTGAGTAAAGAATCGCCAAAGTGCGAAACCCGCCAGAGCCCAGCATACAGCCCTGATGTACAGACGCTGTTGTCTGAGGTTCAGGAGCAGAAATCACATTAACTAAGTATAATCAGTCATTTTTATTGGCCTTTTTTTTTTGTATATATTCATATTTTTTTTCATTTTTCTGTGAAATGTATTATTAGAAATAGCCATAGTGGAAAATTGGAAATAGTGGAGAAGCCACAAAGTGGAAAGTTCGAGTCATGTGACTTAGACATGATTTATCTGAGAGCTCATTGGCTGGACGTTGTACATCATTGGGTCGACTCCCATTATTCATGTGTTATGTAACATTATACATCACAATCATGTGCATGAGCGATCCCTGTATTTATACATGGGGGGGGGAGTAGCACTCGTTGTTGTTGTTGTTGTTGTTGTTTTGTTTTGTTTAGAGTCTCGTGTTTGTGCCTCTATTCAACACAATTGTGTTGTTTTATTTTCGTGCCTGAAGTTTGGCTGCTGGTTTTGTGGTGATTTTACAAAAACACACTGTAAATATGTTTGCGATAAACATTTGTTTACCGGACTGTTTTGTGAATTGGGCCCTTTAAGTGCTTGGGCCCGATTTCACTACAGGAACCATTAGATTCCTGTTTTACCCCCGAATCAATGCGCTGACATCATCAAGCTAGGAAAAAAAAAAAGAAAACTCTGCACTCGTTTATCCGATATCCTTTATGACGGCATTCCTTTGATCTAATAAATAGATCAAAGGCACGATTTAAAAATAAAGATCTAATAATGAGATCAAAGCCGTGATGGAAGGAGGTTTGGCGGAATCCCTGTTTGCATAATCGCGCTACAATAAAGGGGATTTTCACAACAGGAATGCGGAGGTTCGACAATTGCGGGGTGTGTGAAAAAGTGTTGGCTCCCTGTATTTTCTATATATATATATATATATATATATTTTTTTTTTTAATGTTTTCATGTTAGTCACACTATAATGCTAATTTAAATATTAGTCAAAGATAACATGGGTAAACACAAAAATGCAGTTTTAAATGCAAATGGTTTTTCATTCATTCATCTTCTAGCGCTTTATCCGATCTTCCCTCGGGTCACGGGGAGTCTGTGTCTATCTCAGGCGTCTATGGGCATTAAGGCAGGATACACCCTGGATGGAATGCCAACTCATGACAGGGCACTAATACACATTCATACACTAGGGACAGTTTTTCAAGGTGCCAATCAACCTACCGTGCATGTTTTTGGACCGGGGGAGGAAACCGGAGAACCCGGAGAAAAAAACCCCCTGAGGCACGGGGAGACACCCGAGGGAGAACATGCACAAACTCCACACACACATGGCCGAGACGGGAATCGAACCCTGGCGGTGTGAGGCGAACGTGCTAACCACTAAACCACCGTACCCCCCCTGGTTTTTATTATGAATTATCATTTTATTTTTTAACCATATGGACTATTTCGGGGAATGTAACAAATGCACTTTTTTTTTTGGTCACAGGAAACAAACACATGGAGATTTTTGTATAGAACAAACAATTCAGGCACAATTTTTTACGTTAGGGACGTAACAAACGATTTAATTTAGTTAGTGTTTTTATCAATGGAACCTGTTCTAGATTAATTTGGTTGTTTCAATAGCAATATTTTATCTTTTTTTTTCCCAAAAGATGTTCAGGAATGTGAGAATTTTAGAACTGTTCCTTTATATCTCAGAACTTTTGCCAGTACAGGATCCTGGGCTGATTTGTGCTGCGTAGTAACAGGAATCTCTTAAGCCGTGGGCGTGTTTGGGGGCGGGGCTTGCTAGATGAGCTCACGATGAAACCGCTGATTTAGATCTAATTTCAATTAATAAATGCATTTTGTACTCATTAAATGTTGACGTTTTTAATAGTAAGAACCTTTCCTGGCATTTTTCCACTTCGGGAATGTAACAAGTGCGGAATTTCAACGTTTTTTTCAGAACGTTTATTTAAAGCATGTTCAGGAATGTGAGTGTTTTAAGAGGGTTTCTTTTAAACCTGACTTTTTAACGTCTCAGGACTCTTTTGTCACTCGAGGACTGATTTCTGGTCTGTAGTACGAGGAATCTCTGAGCCGTGGCCATGTTTGGGGGCGGGGCTTGCTAGATTAGCTAACGCTTAGCTAACGACAATTTCAATGAATGCGTTATTTTTCGTACACATTAGAAAATGTCGACGCAAAAGGGAAATTCATTCATTCATTCATTTTCTAGCGCTTTATCCGATCTTTCCTCGGG
>JACRUU010000027.1:2448366-2450866 GCA_030449085.1 Kryptopterus vitreolus
CCCACTCCCAATCCTACACCATTTCCAACTCACATTGTCATTCCGACTAACATTCCCACTCCCAATCCTACACCATTTCCAACTCACATTGTCATTCCGACTAACATCCCCACTCCCAATCCTACACCATTTCCAACTCACATTGTCATTCCGACTAACATTCCCACTCCCAATCCTACACCATTTCCAACTCACATTGTCATTCCGACTAACATTCCCACCATTCCCAATCCTACACCATTTCCAACTCACATTGTCATTCCGACTAACATTCCCCACTCCCAATCCTACACCATTTCCAACTCACATTGTCATTCCGACTAACATCCCCACTCCCAATCCTACACCATTTCCAACTCACATTGTCATTCCGACTAACATTCCCCACTCCCAATCCTACACCATTTCCAACTCACATTGTCATTCCGACTAACATTCCCACTCCCAATCCTACACCATTTCCAACTCACATTGTCATTCCGACTAACATTCCCACTCCCAATCCTACACCATTTCAAACACTTCACATTGTCCACATTCCGACTTTACATTCCCACTCCCAATCCTACACCATTTCCAGACTCACATCCCAATCCTACACCATTTCAGTCATTCCGACTAACATTGCCACTCCCAATCCTACACCATTTCCAACTCACATTGTCATTCCGACTAACATTCCCCTCCCACTCCCAATCCTACACCATTTCCAACTCACATTGTCATTCCGACTAACATTCCCCACTCCCAATCCTACACCATTTCCAACTCACATTGTCATTCCGACTAACATTCCCACTCCCAATCCTACACCATTTCCAACTCACATTGTCATTCCGACTAACATTCCCACTCCCAATCCTACACCATTTCCAACTCACATTGTCATTCCGACTAACATTCCCACTCCCAATCCTACACCATTTCCAACTCACATTGTCATTCCGACTAACATTCCCCACTCCCAATCCTACACCATTTCCAACTCACATTGTCATTCCGACTAACATTCCCACTCCCAATCCTACACCATTTCCAACTCACATTGTCATTCCGACTAACATCCCCACTCCCAATCCTACACCATTTCCAACTCACATTGTCATTCCGACTAACATTCCCACTCCCAATCCTACACCATTTCCAACTCACATTGTCATTCCGACTAACATTCCCACCAACTCCCAATCCTACACCATTTCCAACTCACATTGTCATTCCGACTAACATTCCCACTCCCAATCCTACACCATTTCAAATTCCACCATTGTCATTCCGATTTACATTCCCACTCCCAATCCTACACCATTTCAACTCACATTGTCATTCCGACTTACATTCCCACTCCCAATCCTACACCATTTCCAACTCACATTGTCATTCCGACTAACATCCCCACTCCCAATCCTACACCATTTCCAACTCACATTGTCATTCCGACTAACATCCCCACTCCCAATCCTACACCATTTCCAACTCACATTGTCATTCCGACTAACATTCCCCACTCCCAATCCTACACCATTTCCAACTCACATTGTCATTCCGACTAACATTCCCACTCCCAATCCTACACCATTTCCAACTCACATTGTTTCATTCCGACTAACATTCCCACTCCCAATCCTACACCATTTCCAACTCACATTGTCATTCCGACTAACATTGCCCCACTCCCAATCCTACACCATTTCCAACTCACATTGTCATTCCGACTAACATTCCCCACTCCCAATCCTACACCATTTCCAACTCACATTGTCATTCCGACTAACATCCCCACTCCCAATCCTACACCATTTCCAACTCACATTGTCATTCCGACTAACATTCCCCACTCCCAATCCTACACCATTTCCAACTCACATTGTCATTCCGACTAACATTCCCACTCCCAATCCTACACCATTTCCAACTCACATTGTCATTCCGACTAACATTCCCACTCCCAATCCTACACCATTTCCAACTCACATTGTCATTCCGACTAACATTCCCACTCCCAATCCTACACCATTTCAGACTCACAATGTAATTCCAACTAACATTGCCATTCCCAATCCTACTCCATTTCCAACTCACATTGTCATTCCGACTAACATTGCCATTCCCAGTCCTACACCATTTCCAACTCACATTGTCATTCCGACTAACATTCCCACTCCCAATCCTACACCATTTCCAACTCACATTGTCATTCCGACTAACATTCCCACTCCCAATCCTACACCATTTCCAACTCACATTGTCATTCCGACTAACATTCCCCACTCCCAATCCTACACCATTTCCAACTCACATTGTCATTCCGACTAACATTCCCCTCCCACTCCCAATCCTACACCATTTCCAACTCACATTGTCATTCCGACTAACATTCCCCACTCCCAATCCTACACCATTTCCAACTCACATTCTAACATTCCAATTAACATTCCCATTCACAATCCTACACTATTTCCAATGCACAGCCTGACTCCAACTTAACATTCCCGCTCCC
>JACRUU010000027.1:2455866-2460866 GCA_030449085.1 Kryptopterus vitreolus
AGATGTGAATGATGAGATATGGGATGGGATTGGGATGAGATGTGAATGATGTATATGGGATTTGAGATGTGAATGATGAATATGGGATTTGAGATGGGAATGATGAATATGGGATTTGAGATGGGAATGATGTATATGGGATTTGAGATGGGAATGATGAATATGGGATTTGAGATGTGAATGATGAATATGGGATTTGAGATTGTGAGATGATGAATATGGGATGAGATGTGATGTATATGGGATTTGAGATGGGATGAATGATGTATGATGGGATGGAATGAATGATGAATATGGGATTTGAGATGATGAATGATGTATATGGATGATGGGATGATGATGGAATGATGTATATGATTTGAGATGGGAATGATGAATATGGGATTTGAGATGTGAATGATGAATATGGGATTTGAGATGTGAATGATGAATATGGGATTTGAGATGTGAATGATGAATATGGGATTTGAGATGTGAATATGGGATTTGAGATGTGGATGAATGATGAATATGGGATTTGAGATGTGAATGATGAATATGGATGATGATTGAGATGTGATGATGAATGGATGAGATGAATGAATGATGATATGATGAGATGGGATGATGAATATGGGATTTGAGATGGGAATGATGAATATGGGATTTGAGATGGAATGAATGATGATTTGATATGGGATTTGAGATGGGAATGATGAATATGGGATTTGAGATGGAATGATGAATATGGGATTTGAGATGTGATGATGATGAATATGGGATTTGATTTGAGATGTGAATGATGATGGGATTTGATATGGAATGATTTATGATTTGATGTGAATGATGTATATGGGATTTGAGATGTGAATGAATGATGAGATAATATGGGATTTGAGATGTGAATGATGTAATATGGGATTTGAGTGAATGATGTATGGGATGATGTGATGATGATGTGAATGATATGGGATTTGAGAGGGATGATGGGGATTTGATGATTGGGATTTGATTTGGGATTTGAGATGTGAGATGTGAATGATGAATATGGGATTTGAGATGGAATGGGATTTGAGATGTGATGATGGGATTTGATGTGAATGATGATATGGGATGATGGGAATGATGAATATGAGATGGATTGAGATGGAATGATGAATATGGGATTTGAGATGATGAATGAATGATGAATGGGATGATGTATATGGGATTTGAGATGTGAATGATGTATATGGGATTTGAGATGGGAATGATGTATATGGGATTTGAGATGGGAATGATGTATATGGGATTTGAGATGGGAATGATGAATATGGGATTTGAGATGTGAATGATGAATATGGGATTTGAGATGGAAATGAATGATGGGATTTGATGGGATGATGAATATGAGATTTGAATGATGAATATGATTTGATTTGATGGAATGATGAATATGGGATTTGAGATGGGAATGATGAATATGGGATTTGAGATGGGAATGATGTATATGGGATTTGAGATGGGAATGAATAGGGATTTGATGGGATTTGATGATGAATGATGAATATGAATATGGGATTTGAGATGTGAATGATTTGAATATGATTTGATATGAATGGATTTGAGATGGAATGATGATATGAATATGGATTTGATTTGATGTGAATGATGTAATATGGGATTTGAGATGGAATGATGAATATGGGATTTGAGATGGGAATGAATGGGATTTGGATGAATGATGTATGATTTGATGTGAATGATGAATATGGGATTTGAGATGGGAATGATGAATATGGGATTTGAGATGGAATGATGAATATGGGATTTGAGATGGGAATGAATATGATGGGATGAATGATGATATGGGATTTGATTTGAGATGTAATGATGATGGGATGAGATGGAATGATGGGATTGAGATGGGAATGATGAATATGGGATGTATATGGATTTGAGATGTGAATGATGGGATTTGAGATGGATGAATGATGAATATGGGATTTGAGATGGGAATGATGAATATGGGATTTGAGATGGGAATGATGAATATGGGATGGGATTTGATTTGAGATGAATGATGGGATTTGAGATGGATGATGAATATGGGATTAAGGAATTCTGTGCGAGTCCTTGTGTCTGTTACATATTGGTTATAAGGAGACGTCCAGACGAGACACAACTTTAACACGTTCACTTTCAGACAGGATGATTCGCTGCAGATATGTGGAGCTTGACATGTGTTTTTGTTGTTCTGCTGATGCTGATAGATTTATTGAGGAAATAAAAACAGTAGTACTGCAGGTTTGTGCTCGGAGTTCGGCTTGTCTGGACTGTTTTTGTTGTTGAAAAAATGAAGATAAACACATGTAAAGATCAGAAAACTATCCCTGCGAGAAAAGCGAGGGAATTTTAGGAAAGAGTGAAAATCAATGAACAGTGAACAAACAGTGAGAGGAGAAAATGTCACAATGTTCTGAAACAGAGAGATAGATAGATAGATAGATAGATAGATAGATAGATAGAGAGACAGACAAGTAGACAATTCGACAGGCAGACAAATATAGATAGATAGATAGATAGATAGATAGATAGATAGATAGATAGATAGATAGATAGATAGACAGACAGACAGATAGATAGACAGACAGACAGGACAGGATTATATGTAGCATGAGGATTATATGTAACATGTGTGTGGATGTGGATTATATGTAATTATATGTAGCGTGTGGATTATATGTAGCGTGTGGATTATATGTAGTGTGTGGATTATATGTAGCGTGTGGATTAAATGTAACGTGTGGATTATATGTATTATATGTGTGGATTATATGCGTGTGGATTATGTATGTGTGGATTATATGTAACGTGTGGATTATATGTAGCGTGTGGATTATATATAGTGTGTGTGTGGATTATATGTAACATGTGGATTATATGTAATGTGTGGATTATATGTAACGTGTGGATTATATGTAACGTGTGGATTATATGTAACGTGTGGATTATATGTAATGTGTGGATTATATGTAACGTGTGGATTATATGTAACGTGTGTGTGTGTGTGGATTATATATATTATAGCGTGTAATGTGTGGATTATATGTAACGTGTGGATTATATGTAATGTGTGGATTATATGTAACGTGTGGATTATATGTAATGTGTGGATTATATGTAACGTGTGGATTATATGTAGTGTGTGGATTATATGTAACGTGTGGATTATATATAATGTGTGGATTATGTGTGTGTGTGGATTATATGTAACATGTGTGTGGATTATATGTAGCGTGTGGATGGATATATATGTATATGTGGATTATATGTAACGTGTGGATTATATGTAACGTGTGGATTATATGCATAACGTTGTGGATTATATGTAGCGTGTGGATTATATATAACGTGTGGATTATATGTAATGTGTGGATTATATATACGTGTGGATTATATGTATGTATGTGTGGATGTATATGTATGTGTGGATTATATGTGTGGATTATATGTAATGTGTGGATTATATGTAACGTGTGGATTATATTATATGTGTGGATTATATGTATTATATGTGTGTTATATGTATTATATGCGTGGATTATGTGGATTATATGTAGCGTGTGGATTATATATAGTGTGTGGATTATATGTAGTGTGGATTATATGGATTATATGTAGCGTGTGGATTATATGTAACGTGTGGATTATGTATGTGGATTATATGTAACGTGTGGATTATATGTAGCGTGTGGATTATACGTGTGGATTATATGTAACGTGTGGATTATATGTGTGTGGATTATATGTAACGTGTGGATGTGGATTATATGTAACGTGTGGATTATATGTAACGTGGATTATATGTAACGTGTGGATTATATGGATTATACGTGCGTAATGTGTGTGGATTATATGTAGCGTGTGGATTATATATAGTAGCGTGTGGATCATATATGTAGTGTGTGGATTATATGTAGCGTGTGGATTATATGTAGCGTGTGGATTATATGTAGCGTGTGGATTATATGTAGTGTGTGGATTATATGTAGCGTGTGGATTATATATAGTGTGTGGATTATATGTGTGTGTGGATTATATGTAGTGTGGATTATATGTGTGTGGATTATATGGATTATATGTGTGTGGATTATATGTAGCGTGTGGATTATATATAGTGTGTGGATTATATGTAGCGTGTGGATTATATGTAACGTGTGGATTATATGTAGCGTGTGGATTATATGTAGTGTGTGGATTATATGTAGTGTGTGGATTATATGTAGCGTGTGGATTATATATAGTGTGTGGATTATATGTAGTGTGTGGATTATATGTAGCGTGTGGATTATATATAGTGTGTGGATTATATGTAGTGTGTGGATTATATGTAGCGTGTGGATTATATATAGTGTGTGGATTATATGTAGTGTGTGGATTATATGTAGCGTGTGGATTATATATAGTGTGTGGATTATATGTAGTGTGTGGATTATATGTAGTGTGGATTATATGTAACGTGTGGATTATATGTGTGGATGTGGATTATATGTGTGGATGGATATATGTAGCGTGTGGATTATATGTAACGTGTGGATTATATGTAGCGTGTGGATTGTATGTAGTGTGTGGATTATATGTAACGTGTGGATTATATGTAACGTGTGGATTATATGCAACCTGTGGATTATATGTAGCGTGTGGATTATATGTAACGTGTGTGGATTATATGTAACGTGTGGATTATATGTAGCGTGTGGATTATACGTAGCGTGTGGATTATATGTAACGTGTGGATTATATGTAGCGTTATATGTGATTATATGTAACGTGTGGATTTTCTGTCGTAGGACACATTCAGGATAAAAAAGTGAAAATCTCCGGCTTTTGAAATGAAAAGTTCCGTGGCGTCTCCGAGGCGTGACTTTACTTCATCCTCTGTAATAATCATACATTTCTACATTGTGCTGTTTATTGTAGAATCAGATTAGCATTAGCGCTAATCCTATTAGCTGTAATCCTGCGCTCGGAACAGAATA
>JACRUU010000027.1:2465866-2513366 GCA_030449085.1 Kryptopterus vitreolus
GGTGTTATGAGTGGTGGTGGTGCTGTGGGTGTGGGTGGTGGTGATGCTGGTGTTGGTGTTGTTGTTATGAGTGGTGGTGGTGTTGTGGGTGTGGGTGGTGGTGATGTTGGTGTTGGTGTTGGTGTTGTTGTTATGAGTGGTGGTGGTGGTGTTGTGGGTGTTGGTGGTGATGTTGATGTTGGTGTTGTTATAAGTGGTGTTGGTGGTGGTATGTTGGTGTTGGTGTTGTTGTTGTTATGAGTGGTGGTGGTGGTGTTGTGGGTGTTGGTGGTGGTGATGTTGGTGTTGTTATGAGTGGTGGTGGTGGTAGTGGTGGTGGTGGTATGTTGGTGTTCGTGTTGGTGTTGTTATGAGTGGTGGTGGTGTTGTGGGTGTGGGTGGTGGTGATGTTGGTGTTGGTGTTGTTATGAGTGGTGGTGTTGTGGGTGTGGGTGGTGGTATGTTTATGTTGGTGTTGTTATGAGTGGTGGTGGTGTTGTGGGTGTTGGTGGTGGTGATGTTGGTGTTGGTGTTGTTATGAGTTGTGGTGGTGGTGTTGTGGGTGTTGGTGGTGATGTTGATGTTGGTGTTGTTATGAGTGGTGTTGGTGGTGGTATGTTGGTGTTGGTGTTGTTTGTTGTTATGAGTGGTGGTGGTTGGTGTTGTGGGTGATGTTGGTGTTGTTATGAGTGGTGGTGGTGGTGGTGGTGGTATGTTGGTGTTCGTGTTGTTGTTGTTATGAGTGGTGGTGGTGTTGTGGGTGGTGGTGGTGGTGATGGTGTTGGTGTTGTTGTTGTTATGAGTGGTGGTGGTGGTGTTGTTATGAGTGGTGGTGGTGGGGGTGGTGGTATGTTGATGTTGGTGTTGTTGTTGTTATGAGTGGTGGTGGTGTTGTGGGTGTGGGTGGTGGTGATGTTGGTGTTGGTGCTGGTGTTGTTATGAGTGGTGGTGGTGTTGTGGGTGGTGGTGATGTTGGTGCTGGTGTTGGTGTTGTTGTGGGTGTTGGTGTTAGTGTATAGAGTGTATGGAGTGTATAGGGTATGTAGAGTGTTTAGGGTGTATAGAGTGTATGGAGTGTATAGGGTATGTAGAGTGTATATGGTGTATAGGGTAAGTAGAGTGTATAGGGTGTATAGAGGGTATGGAGTGTATAGGGTATTTAGAGTGTATGGAGTGTATATGGTACTTAGTGTGTATAGGGTGTATAGAGTGTATGGAGTGTATAGGGTATGTAGAGTGTATAGAGTGTATGGAGTGTATAGGGTATTTAGAGTGTATAGGGTGTATAGAGTGTATGGAGTGTATAGGGTATGTAGAGTGTATGGAGTGTATAGGGTATGTAGAGAGTATAGGGTGTATAGAGTGTATGGAGTGTATAGGGTGTATAGAGTGTATGGAGTGTATAGGGTAAGTAGAGTGTATAGGGTGTATAGAGTGTATGGAGTGTATAGGGTATTTAGAGTGTATAGAGTGTATGGAGTGTATAGGGTAAGTAGAGTGTATAGGGTGTATGGAGTGTATAGGGTAAGTAGAGTGTATAGGGTAAGTAGAGTGTATAGGGTGTATGGAGTGTATAGGGTGTATAGAGTGTATGGAGTGTATAGGGTATTTCGAGTGTATGGAGTGTATAGGGTGTATATGGTGTATGGAGTATATGGATAGTATATAGTGTATGGAGTGTATAGAGTGTATGGAGTGTATAGGGGCTTTAGAGTGTATAGGGTGTATATGGTGTATAGAGTGTATGGAGTGTATAGGGTATTTAGAGTGTATAGGGTGTATATGGTGTATAGAGTATATGGAGTGTATGGAGTGTATATAGTGTATAGCTTTATACCATACATTTTAGACTAATATTTAGACTTTATACCATAACATCCTTGTGTCTGAATCGAGTGGATGATCTTTCCAGAAGAGTGGAATTTATTCTAAAAGCGAAGCTGGAATGAGACGATAGACGAGCGTTCCATCCTGTGATGTCTTTTTATCAGCCTGATATATCGAGCTGTGCATCACTGTGGATTAGGAGCGCTCGTCCTTGTCGTTTAATGCTCGTCCCTGTTTCCGTCACGGCCCGAGACGATCTCACGCGACGAGCTGGCATCGGAAAACATTGTGCTTTCTCGCGCGCTTCCCGTTTAAAGCCATAAAAGCCGGAGACGGGACCGCAGGAGCCACAAATCATCCTAATTTATGCCACGCTGTGTTTCCAAAGCCGAGCTGTTTATTCCGTTTTCTCCCGCAGCGCATCAAGGGCCTTTGGAGTACGCACAAGGGAATTTCCTTTAGGGGCAAAAATAAATAAATAATCCAGTAAATAAATAAACAAAGATCGCTGCACACAAAGCCATCTGAGGATCTTTTTTTAAAGGGCGTCTAATTAGCCGCCCATCGCTGTACAAATTGCTATAAGTGATCATTCATGGTGTGGAACAAAAGGATTGTGTGTGTGTGTGTGTGTGGGTGGGGAGGGGGGGGATTCCCGGAAATAACCATGCATAAATTATTTTCGAGGCATTCCGAGGTAATCTGCGAATCAGCTACGGGACGATTTATGTATTATTCATAGGGGGGAAAAAAACAACAACATAACATCCATAATTATCTTTGGTTGCGTTTGGAAGATAATTGAAGGGAACTCGAGGGAAGCATCAGATGATCTCGTGTCGTTGGGAAGATAGAAATCCTCCAGCACGCTTCTACATCCGGCGGTCTGATTGTATCGTATGGAGGTGGGGGAGACGCTCGGCGCTACGAATGAGTCAAACGAGAGGAAAGGAATTGAAAGCGCTAGGACACGGTTCAAAGGGTCAGCCGAGAGAAAACTCAGGTTTAGAGTGTATAGAGTGAATAGACTGTATAGGGTGTATAGAGTGTATAGAGTGTATAGATTGTGTAGAGTGTATAGAGTGTATAGAGTGTATGGAGTGTATGGAGAGTGTATAGGAGTGTATGGAGTGTATTATAGAGTGTATAGAGTGTATAGGAGTGTATAGGAGTGTATAGAGTGTATCTCTAGAGTGTATAGAGTGTATAGAGTGTATAGAGTGTATAGAGTGTATAGAGTGTATAGAGTGTATATAGTGTACACAGTGTATAGTGTGTATAGAGTGTATGGAGTGTATAGAGTGTATAAAGTGTATGGAGTGTATAGAGTGTATAAAGTGTATAAAGTGTATGGAGTGTATGGAGTGTATAAAGTGTATAAAGTGTATAGTGTATGTGTATAAAGTGTATAAAGTGTATGGAAGTGTATGGAGTGTATGGAGTGTATGGAGTGTACAGAGTGTATAGGGTGTATGGAGTGTATGGAGTGTATAGAGTTTATAGGGTGTATGGAGTGTATAGAGTGTATAGAGTGTATAGAGTGTATAGAGTGTATAGAGTGTATAGAGTGTATAGAGTGTATAGAGTGTATAGAGTGTATGGAGTGTATGGAGGAGTGTATGGAGTGTATGTGTATAGGAGTGTATAGTGTGTAGTGTATAGAGTGTATAGAGTGTATGGAGTGTATAGAGTGTATAGAGTGTATGGAGTGTATGGAGTGTATGGAGTGTATGGAGAGTACAGAGTGTATAGGGTGTGTAGTGTATGAGTGTATAAAGGGTGTGTATGCGTGTATAGAGTGTATAGAGTGTATAGAGTGTATAGAGTGTATAAGTGTATGGAGTGTATGGAGTGTATAGAGTGTATAGGAGTGTATGGAGTGTATGGAGTGTATAGGAGTGTATAGAGTGTATAGGGTGTATGGAGTGTATAGTGTGTATAGAGTGTATAGGGTATTTAGAGTATATATAGTGTACAGAGTGTATAGTGTGTATAGAGTGTATGGAGTGTATAGGGTATTTAGAGTGTATAGAGTGTACATAGTGTATAGAGTGTATAGAGTGTAAAGTGTATAGAGTGTATGGAGTGTATAGAGTGTATACAGTGTATAGAGTGTATGGAGTGTATAAAGTGTATAAAGTGTATAGAGTGTATAAAGTGTATAGGAAGTGTATAGAGTGTATAAAGTGTATAAGTATAAAGTGTATAGAGTGTATAAAGTGTATAGAGTATATAGAGTGTATAGAGTGTATAGAGTGTATAA
This sequence comes from Kryptopterus vitreolus, assembly GCA_030449085.1. Classification (NCBI taxonomy): domain Eukaryota; kingdom Metazoa; phylum Chordata; class Actinopteri; order Siluriformes; family Siluridae; genus Kryptopterus; species Kryptopterus vitreolus. Next base: position 2,469,936 of record JACRUU010000027.1, read on the forward strand.
AGTGTATAGAGTGTATAGAGTGTATGGAGTGTATAGAGTTTATGGAGTGTATGGAAATCCTCCAGCACGCTTCTACATCCGGCGGTCTGACTGTATCGTATGGAGGTGGGGGAGACGCTCGGCGCTCCGAATGAGTCAAACGAGAGGAAATGAATTGAAAGCGCTAGGACACGGTTCAAAGGGTCAGCCGAGAGAAAACTCACGCTCTTCCCATCTCAAGCCCGGTGGGGTTTTTTTTTTCCCCCGGATTCTAATGTCGTCCGCGGACGCCAATGTACGAGAAGGACCTTCCCGGCGGAAGGCGTTTAACATAGCGCTAATTATTCGCTCAGAAATCTCATGAACAAGGGGACCGAGTTTTCCATCTGGTCCGAGTGGCTCCATAAAGGGTACTTTCCAAACAATCAGAGAGCTTTCGCACATCGTCTCCTGGTAATTTACGATACTTAGGGCTGAGTGGAAATAAAGCGCTCTTCCCCTTCGCCTTTTAACGGAACGTCCATAACGCAAGCAAAGATCTCGGTTTCTCCAGTGGACCCGAGGGACCACTGATCCAACAGCTAATTAAAGGTAAATAAAAAGGCGTGTGTGTTTAATGGAAACAATAACCCAGAGAGGAATTCTTTATTTCCGCGAGTGTTTGTACGGAAGGGCGGTGGTGATTTATTTCTCTTAAGCAACCCCGCCGCAGGTGGGACTCGTGCCCCAGCAAAGTGACCCGTATTCTAGGTATATTTGTTCCAGCGGGTGCCGAGTGTAACAGGTGTGCCTAATATGAAACGATTTCTTTTTTTTTTTCATGCGTTGCCGAGTGAAAGGTCATCTGGCGACCTTTCGCTGAACGGGTGAAAAGAGTCTGTCGTTCATTTGTACGGAAAAAGGCCACATTTAATCACTTTCCTTTACATGAGAGGACGAGGGCGTGACTTTGCTGTCTGCTCCATCCATCCTGTTGGACTTCTTTTCCAGGCTGATTCAATTTATATAGCAGAAGCTCTGACGGATATAAATCAATGCATTGCTTGTGACAGGACAGTGGCTGAGGCTTTGAGTTACTGATTCCACGGTCATGGGTTTAAGCTCAAGCAGTTTCCATATTGGGGAAGGTTTTATTAATAATAATAATAATAATAATAATAATAATAATAATAATAATACTAATAAGTCATTACATTGATATAGCACTTTTCTGGACACTCAAAGCGCTTTACATTATGAGAAGGGGATCTCCTCGTCCTCATCCACCACCGGTGTACAGCACCAGAATGATGCGACGGCAGCCATAGTGCACCAGAACTCCCATCACACACTAGCTTACTGGTGGAGAGGAGACAGAATGATGAGTAGATATGGTGGACTGTTAGGAGGACGTGATTGTCAATGGGTGAATTTGGCCGAGGACAATCCTCTACTCTTTTTCCAAAGACATCCTGGGATGCCCACAGAGAGTCTCGCTTTAACGTCTCATCCGAACGTCTCAACGTCTCATCACTATACTGGGGTGTTAGGACCCACACAGTCCACAGGGTAAGCGCCCCCTGCTGGCTATGCTGTAACACCTTTTCCAGCAGCAACCTAGTATTCCCAGGTGGTCTCCCATCCAGGTACTCATCCCTGCTTAGCTTCAGTGGGGCAACCAGTCTTGGGCTACAGGATGATATGGCTGCTGTTTTTATTTGCTCCCGGAGTGGTGTATCAGGGATAACTCCGTACTGCAGGGAATGGTGGGGTAACACAGTGTTTAAGGCGCCGGACTCCTGATCCGAAGGTCAGGGGGTTCGAGCCCAGGTATCACCAAGCTGCCACTCTTGGATCCTTGAGCAAGGGGTATCATGGGTCCCCAGTTTGGTATATATGAGAATTATTTTTAATGGCGTACTGCTTCGTCATGGCATCAGTGGGCTGCTGATAAGAACGATGGAGGCTCAAGGCCACACATTGTCACATGGCTGACCCCTTGTTCTGTCCCGAGATTCCTGTCCACAAGCATGGCTTTTAATCCCGGAGTTTCAAGTCATACCTTGAAGTTTCCTAGCAAGCTACGATATATGAGAATGGGGGAAATGGCGGGGAAATGGCCATCAGTAGGTTGCTGATCTGAATGTTGGGGGTTCAAGTCTGCACATTGCCACTGTTTGGCCCAAATGACCTTACCTCTGTTTTAACGGATGTGGAGACATTGGGTACGACTTTGGGTTGCTGCTATTGGTTACGAGCCCCATTGCCCCTAGCGATGCGTCCAGTGATACCGTTACAGATTTACAGCAGACTTGCTCAAGGGCCCACTAGTGGCAGCTCGGTAGTGATGGGGTTTGAACCGGTCCAGTGGCCAACTCCTTAACCACTGCGCTACCCTACCACCTTCCTATAGTGGTCAATGGGTTACTGATCGGAATGATAGGGGTTCCAACCCACACGCTGCCCCTGCTGGTCCTTTAAGGAAATATTCTATTCCTCTCATTCTGTGCCGTCTATGTGCTCTGATTCATAAGTGCGATATTGTAGGGATTTTTAAATATAGTAACCAGTTTTCCTCAGTTCCAATCACTTGTAAATTCTCTCCCTGTAATTAGACGCGAGAAGCCATACAGGCATCTGAGTATCTGCACAGAGATCAAATGTTTGATGTCTCAAGCTTTAATAGTCATTTTTCATTCTACGGCCAAGTTTCTCGCTTCACAGCAAACATCAAAAACCTCTTCAGCTGGATATTTAGCGGCTCATTTGGCCAAGCGGAGGAACAACAAAGCGCAGCAGGATCCGGGCTCGGAGGCGGCGTTCATTCATTCATTCATTCATTCATCTTCTAGCGCTTTATCCGATCTTCCCTCGGGTCACGGGGAGTCTGTGCCAATCTCAGGCGTCTATGGGCATTAAGGCAGGATACACCCTGGATGGAATGTGAACCCATCACACACACACACACACACACACATTCATACACTAGGGACAATTTTTCCAAGGTGCCAATCAACCTACCGTGCATGTTTTTGGACCGGGAGGAAACCGGACAACCCGGAGAAAAACCCCCCGAGGCACGGGGAGAACATGCACAAACTCCACACACACATGGCCGAGACGGGAATCGAACCCGGAGGAGGCGGCGTTCCTCCCTGCATTATGTGTACAACAGTCGAGTCAATGCACTGATGGGGATTTGTCTGAAATGAGGTGCTCTTCGGCCATATATATCGAGTTGCACCGATCAATACATGCGGATTCAATCATGGACGTAACCTCCTGTATCAAAATAACCAAACCACTAATCTTAACGCCGCGCCAATCGACAGCGGAATTATCGGCACACATCAATTACATTTTGCACGGAACGATTCAGCGGGTAAATATATCTGAGCTCAAATTAGCACTCGTTCATTTTGTCTTTTTTTTTTTTCCTCCGGTCAGTCGTTCAGTAGATGGGGACCCCCGGGGGACATTCCAGCCTACAGTTTATTTGGGCTGCAGTTGCAATTCCTATGGCAGAAATTGAGACGTATTAAAAAGGAGGGAACGAATCAGAATTCACGATTCACATTGCATTGATTCTTTCCTACTCTACTTTACAAATGATCAAAGAAAGCGCTCCGTGAGACAAAAATACTAAACAAACAAACAAACAAACAAACACTAGCACACACATAAACATGCATGCTTTCCTGTCGCCAGTTTTATTTTAAAGCATTGAATAGGAGTGAAAAAATGCTTAGAGTTGCAACAAGAAACTCCAACTGGGTCAAATGTGTGTGTGTGTGTGTGGTTGTGTGTGTGTGTGTGTGTGTGTGTGTGTGTGTGTGTGTGTGTGTGTGTGTGTGTTGTGTGTGTGTGTGTGTGTGTGTGATTTTATTTGTCAAATTTTATTTGTCACATACACATACATAAATAGTACAACATGCAGTGAAATACGACCGTCCGGCATGACATAACGGAAAGAAAAAGAAATAGATAAGTGCAGACATTATAAGTCAGTGTAAGTAAAAAAGATAACATAGAATAAAAAAATAAATAAAAATAAAATAGAAATAACATCTTTATAAAAAAATATAAAAAATAGTGTACGAAGTGTAAAATGACCGGTGTAAAGTGTCTGGTGTAAAGTGTGTAAAGTGTCCAAAGTGTAAAGTGACCAGTGAAGTGTAAAAAGTGTCCATGTAAAGTGTGTAAAGTGTCCAGTGTAAAGTGACCAGTGTAACATGTCTGGTGTAAAGTGTCCAGTGTAAAATATACGTGTAAAGTGACTGGTGTAAGTGCAGTGTAAAGTGTCTGTTGTAAAGTGTCCAGTGTAAAGTGTCTGGTGTAAAGTGTCCGGTGTAAAGTGTCTGTGTAAAGTGTGTGTACCAGTGTAAAGTGTCCATGTAAAGTGTCCAGTGTAAAGTGACCAGTGTAACATGTCTGGTGTAAAGTGTCCAGTGTAAAGTGACCAGTGTAAAGTGTCCAGTGTAAAGTGAAAGTCAGTGGAAGTAAAGTGACAAGTGTAAAGTGACCAGTGTAAAGTGTTTGTGTGTAAAGTGTGATTCAGTGTAATTGTCCAGTGTAAAGTGACCGGTGTAACGTGTCTGGTGTAAAGTGTCCAGTGTAAAGTGTCCAGTGTAAAGTGTCCAGTTGTGACCAGTGTAAAGTGTCTGGTGTAAAGTGTCCAGTGTAAAGTGACCAGTGTATAGTGTCCAGTGTAATGTGTCCAGTGTAAAGTGTGTAAAGTGTCCAGTGTTAAAGTGATCAAATTTGTGTCCAGTGTAAAGTGACCAGTGTAAAGTGTAATGTAAAGTGTCCAGTGTAAAGTGAAACCAGTGTGTAAAGTGACCAGTGTAAAAGTGTGTAACCAGTGTAAAAGTGACCAGTGTGTAAAGTGTCAGTGTAAAGTGCAGTGTAACGTGTCTGGTGTAAAGTGTCCAGTGTAAAGTGTCCAGTGTAAAGTGACCAGTGTAACGTGTACAGTGAAAAGTGTCCAGTGTAAAGTGTCCAGTGTAAAGTGACTCCAGTGTGTAAAGTGTACCCAGTGTAAAGTAAAGTGTCCAGTGTAAAGTGTCCAGTGTAAAGTGATCAGTGTAAAGTGTCCAGTGTAAAATGACCAGGGTAAAGTGACTGGTGTAAATTGTCCAGTGTAAAGTGACTGGTGTAAAGTGTCCAGTGTAATGTGACCGGTGTAAAGTGTCCAGTGTAAAGTGACCAGTGTAAAGTGACATGTAAAGTGACCAGTGTAAAGTGACCAGGTAAAGTGTGTAAAGTGATCAGTGTAAAGTGTCCAGTGTAAAGTGATGAGTGTAAAGTGTCCAGTGTAAAGTGACTGGTGTAAAGTGACCAGTGTAAAATGACCGGTGTAAAGTGACTGGTCTAAAATGACAAGTGTAAAGTGTCCAATGTAAAGTGACCAGTGTAAAGTGTCCAATGTAAAGTGACCAGTGACTAGTGTAAAGTGACCAGTGTAAAATGTCCAATGTAAAATGTCCAATGTAAAGTGTCCAGTGTAAAGTGTCCAATGTAAAGTGACCAGTGACTAGTGTAAAGTGACCAGTGTAAAATGTCCAATGTAAAATGTCCAGTATAAAGTGTCCAATGTAAAGTGACCACTGTAAAGTGTCCAGTGCAATGTGACCGGTGTAGAGTGACCAATGTAAAGTGACCGGTGTAAAGTGTCCAATGTAAAGTGTCCGTTTGTGTCCATTTGTGTATGTCCAGTGCCCGTTTTCATTGTGGAGCTGGGGACGAAACCATTCAAATAAATAAATAAATCGCCAGTGCGAGTGGGTATAAAAAAAAACGGTCAGATATAATCTAAAACATGACGGCTGTGACTCCCTATATTTTCCCTTTTTGCTGTAATCATATGATTAAGTAAAGCAGTTAGCAAAACGTGGCCATTAAAATAGGAATGAATGAGGGAAAATAAGACAGGTCTTGTGTCTAATTGTTTTTTTTTTAATTGCATTGTTTATTGTTTATTATCATTCCCAGGTACATGGCCATCATACACCCCTTGAAGCAGCGCCTCTCGTCAACGCAGACCAAAGTGATCATCGGCGTGATCTGGGTGCTGGCGTTCCTGCTCGCCTTCCCGCAGTACTACTACTCGGACGTGGACCAGCTGCCCGGCCGCGTCGTCTGTTACATCGACTGGCCGGAATACACCGTCATGGACTTCAAGAAAATGTAAGAATGATGGAAGATGATGTGCTTAGGGAGTGATGCATTGATTGGATTGGACTGTGCAATCTTCGCCAGGCGGTTAATTATGATGGGGAAGGGGAAAATAAAGCGCTGCTTGTCGGCTCGGACCCAATCACGGAGAGATTGCTTGCTGTTTTAACTCCTGGATTCGTAGTAAATCATGCATGTGAGGCTTTGATTATAGACTGTGAGCTCATATGGATTTTCATCTCATGCATCTTGCGAAAGCAGAGGTCTTTCCCGAGTACGAAGAGGTAGTGCAGTGCTTTCAGGCGCTGGACTACTGATCAGAAGGTTGTGGGTTCGAGACCCAAGCTGCCACTCTTGGGTCCTTGATTAAGGCCCTCTTGTCCTCGAAGGGGCTCTGTATCACGGCTGACCCTGCGCTCTGACTCCAAACTGGTGTATGCGAAGAAACACCAGGTGATGGATTAGTGGTAAGGTGTTGGCTTCTGGACCAGAAGATCGCAGGTTCTTATCACAACCAGTAAGCTACCACTAGTGGGCCCTTGAGAAAGGCCCTTAACCCTCATTTGCTCTGGATAAGCTCTGGCATTTCGCTATTGGACTACGCATGTCTCCTAATGATATTCGTAAGATTCATTCATTCATTCATTCATCTTTTACCGCTTTATCCGATCTTCCCTCGGGTCACGGGGAGGCTGTGCCTATCTCAGGCGTCTATGGGCATTAAGGCAGGATGCACCCTGGATGGAAATGCCAACCCATCACACACACACACACACACACACACACACACACATTCATACACTAGGGACAATTTTCCAAGGTGCCAGTCAACCTACCGTGCATGTTTTTGGACCGGGGGAGGAAACCGGAGAACCCGGAGAAAAACCCCCATGAGGCACGGGGAGAACATGCACAAACTACACACACGCATGACCGAGACGGGAATCGAACCCCGACCCTGGTGGTGTGAGGCGAACGTGCTAAAAAAAGATAAATAATATAAGACATAAAATGGTTAAAGAGAAACCACATGATACCCTTCAGCGACTGGTTTTATCACATTGGGTTTTAAGGAGCTGAACTCGATCCATTATATCATTGAGGAATTCATGTAGCAGCACGTTCGCCTCACACCGCCAGGGTCCGGGTTCGATTCCCATCTCGGCCATGTGTGTGTGTGTGTGGAGTTTGTGCATGTTATCTCCCCGTGTTCTCAGGGGGTTTTTTCTCCGGGTTCTCCGGTTTCCTCCCCCGGTCCAAAAACATGCACGGTAGGTTGATTGGCACCTTGGAAATATTGCTTTATTTCCATTTTTCTTCATTCACTGCATTTCATTCATCATGATGAAAGTACAATAATATAACACTAATGTTTTTGAATGACAATGTTTAACATTTCCATTTTGTTTTTGAAGCATTTTTTTACAGCATTTTTTCACACCTGCCTAAAATTTTGCACACAGTACTTTATGTGTATATATAAAACACCAAAAAAAATAATGTTGAAATTAACTAATTAATTAACAAGAAATTAATATTAAAATAATAATACTAATAATAATAATAATAGTAAATAATAAATATTAAATAATCAATAAAGTTATTAAAGGGCAGAGACTTTGAGTGAAATCTATATACTTATTTATATATTTATAAATGATTATTTATATTATTATTATTATTATATGCAATGTAAAAACAACAAACATCTGTTACAGTTCGAGTATTAGAAAACATGAATAATATTAATTTCATGGTATATATATATATATATATATATATATATATATATATATATATATATATACCTATATATATATATATATATATAGATATAGTTATATATATAGGGGCACGGTGGTTTAGTGGTTAGCATGTTTGCCTCACACCTCCAGGAATCCGGTTTTTTTTTTTTCCGGGTTCGATTCCCGTCTCGGCCATTTGTGTGTGGAGTTTGTTGCATGTTCTCCACGTGTCTCAGGGGGTTTTTCTCCGGGTTCTCCGGTTTCCTCCCCCGGTCCAAAAACATGCACGGTAGGTTGATTTGGCACCTTGGAAAATTGTCCCTAGTGTGTGAATGTGTGTGTGTGTGTGTGTGATGGGTTGGGCATTCCATCCAGGGTGTATCCTGCCTTAATGCCCATAGATGCCTGAGATAGACTCCCCGTGAACCCGAGGGAAGATCGGATAAAGCGGTAGAAGATGAAAATATATTTAAGGTATTGGGGGTATTAGGCGGTGTTTTTTTCGCTGTATATATATATATATATATATATATAATATTTTTTTTTTTATATATATATATATATTTTATATATAATATGAATGAAATATCTTTCTGATGTATTTCACACTTATCAGAAAGAGACGTCTAAAAAGAATCGTAATGTTTTTCCACGATTAAGTCGAATATATTTCTTTATCCGGTGTCAATCTTTGGTCATGTTTGTAATTAGGATTAAAAGGAAAATATCATTGAGTCCATACACTCGTGATAAAAAGCCTCGGTCTAGACTCGCAGTCACAGCCGCCTCTGTGTTTCTCCGTTAGTCCACCTGGCTGCATTCGGGTTCATTCGGAGACGCCAGTTAATTTCATGCCTGTTGGCTTTGATCCGAACAGAACAAATAGCAGCGGAGTGCAGGGGAACCAAAAGGAGAAAGGAGCAGCCGGCTCTCGAGACGTACGGTTGGTCGTGATAAAAAAAAAATGGCACCCCAGTCAAATAAGGTTCGAAAAATATGCGTAGTAAAAAACAGTTTACGGCATTGTATAGGAATAAGAAGGCGATATTTATATGGACAGAGTCATCTTCTTCTTGATGTCCCCCACACACCCCAGGAGCCCCCACTATATATAAATGGACAATAGTACGTGAATAGTGTGAATAGGTAGACTTCTACCTAAAACGCAGGTCCCCAACGGAGACATCAACCAACCCAGAAGTCACTCCTGGCCATTGGGAGAACAGTGCATGAGAGTGGGTCCATCACCATTCCGAGTCGGAATATTATTCCCAATGCTCCCGACGCGCCAGGCGTACTGACAGATTAGTACGATTTAATGAAGGGATGTTTATTAGCATTTATAACTGTCCCATTTGCTTTTCACATCCTATTCTTCAATAAGAAAGGGGTGCCTATATGGACTGCTGGAGGGCCGGGGTGCAGCAAAGTGTGGTGACCCCCCCCACACACACACACACACACACACCACTCGATCTAATAATAATAATAATATACTTTATTGGTCACATATACATTACAGCACAGCACATATCCCAGCTTGTTGTTGGTAGCTGGGGTCAGAGCGCAGGGTCAGTCATGATACGGCGCCCCCTGGAGCACAGAGGGTTAAGGGTCTTGCTCAAGGACCCAAGGGCGGCAGCTTGGCCATACCATACTCGAACCCGGATCTTCCGATCAGCAGCCCAGCGCCTTAGACCACTGAGATACCCCCCTCCCCCCTAATGAGAACCAGGTGTCTTCCAGGCAAGGAGAGCTTGTTCCTGGGTCCTCCACAAATCTGGTTACCTCTGTTAATAGATCCACCATTGGAGTCTTTCACCCTTATAACACCCTGCTTGTCTTCACCCCGGTCTTTTTCTGTCTCCCTTATGTGACGTGTCTCGTCGTGCATCACACTCTCGGATCGTTCCTCGCTCACTGAAATAGAGCTGCCAGGCTCGCTCTCGTTATTCCTTCAGGGGAAATTAAATAAGAAGCCCTCGGCATGTGCAGAATAAAGAACTGCAGCGCAATATGTGCCTCGAGGCAGAGCAAAGCAATGCCTCGCACCTTTTTCCTTTCTCCAACAGAGGCGTTTTCCGAACTAAGACTCGATGCTGCTTTTACATACACAATCCCAGACACCTCGGGACCCGATCCGCCTCCTTAACCCCCGTGGCCGACCAGGCCATTGTCTCGCGCTCGAAGGCAAATTATCCCGATCATGTCCGAGCGGCCGAGGCGCTTATTATTCTTATAATGAAAGCCTGATATCTGGCACATCTGGGTTCGCTCGGGACCGGACCGCGGAGGTGGGATGAAATGTGGAAAACCTGCGCCGGCTTAATGAGCGCTCGTGATTAAGCGCTTTGGGTTTGCAGTCGCCCGACCCGCGTATGAAAAGAATGCAGGATGCTTATTGACTGCGTAAGAATTGTAATGAGGTTCTCGTCTATGCGTAGCTTTTGTGCGGACACGAGGGCACATGACGCTGTGCACACGAGAACATTGTGTACTGCCTTGACATACACGGCAAATAACACAGTGGTCAAGGGCTAGAAGTGAGCGAGCCTTTAACTAACACGTCTGAATAGAGTCCAGGTACAGCATGCAGTCTGAGTCGCACCAGTCATTTGCGCTATGCTACGGTTCTCCCCCTTTAGAAGCGTGCGAGTCGGTATGCGTCCATGCCTTGCAAGGTTTTAGGATTCCTAAGAAGGCTATTCCATTTAAGGCATTCGACAGATGACCTCAACTTATCTGAGCATTTATCGCCCGGGGATGCAGGGGCCCTGGGGAAATTTGTTGTGGCTGGGATTTAACCTCCTGGCATTCGGAATCAATGTTCCAATGGGGGGGTGGGGTTTTCAAACAGTGGTTTAAGGTGCTAGGTTACTGATCGGAAGGTCGGGGGATCGAGCCCCGGTGTGGCCAAGCTGCCGCCCTTGAGTCCTTGAGCAAGGCGTTTGATCCTCTGTGCTCCAGGGGGCGCCGTATCATGTGCTATGACCTACAGACAAACTGGGATATGCGAAGAAACACATTGATTATGGGGCACATTTTAGACCCTTATTTACATTTATGACATTCGTCAGACGCCCTTATCAAGAGCGACTTACAACTGAGGGTTAAGGGCCTTGCTCAAGGGCCCAAGGGTGGCAGCTTGGTGATACTGGGGCTTGAACACCTGATCGGTATCCCAGCGCCTTAAATCACTGGGGGTTTTCAGTTTCTGCGTATTGCCCATTAAATCCTTTATTGATACATATGATGAGTTTTTCACACTGCTGCTTCTCTTTTGGCCACAGCGATTCATATTCTAGAACAGGGGCCCCCAAACTGAGGCCCCACATTTAATCCGGCCCTTAGAAGAACGCCAGAGATATTTTGAAAAGGTCATTTTAATATATGTGTAAAGGATTTATTGGTCAGAGCTGGAAGGAAAAGGAAAAGGAAAAAGCACCAATCACACCATGCCTGTCGGAACGACAGACCAATCACGACATTGATGCAGGAGTCCCGCCTCCTTATTCTTCCTTATTCCGCTCTTTTCCTTCCCTCATACTGGATTTTTTTTTTTTTTTCATTCTGGATTTTTCCGTCTCGCTCCTGCAAAAATATACGTTATTCTGTCCCGCCCGCAATATTTAAGTTTTGTCCCAAGCTCCCGCAAAAATATTTATTTTGTCCCGCTCCGCCCGCAATATTTAAGTTTTGTCCCGCCCCCCCCGCCCGCAATATTTAAGTTTTGTCCCGCCCCGCCCGCAATATTTACGTTTTGTCCCGCCCTCGCCCGCAATATTTACGTTTTGTCCCGCCCTCGCCCGCAATATTTACGTTTTGTCCCGTCCCTCCGCCCGCAATATTTACGTTTTGTCCCGCCCCACCCGTCCGCCCGCAATATTTACGTTTTGTCCCGCCCCCCCCCCACCCCGCAATATTTAAGTTTTTTTGTCCCGCCCCCACACCGCCCCGCCCCCCGCCCTCAATATTTACGTTTTGTCCCGCCCCCACAATGCAATATTTAGGTTTTGGTCCCGCCCCCACCCGCAATATTTTACGTTTTGTCCCGCCCCCACCCGCAATATTTACCGTTTTGTCCCGCCCCCACATGCAATATTTAAGTTTTGTTCCCGCCCCCACCCGCAAAATATTCAAGTTTTGTCCCGCCCCCCGCCCGCAATTCCCGCAATATTGTCCGTTTTGTCCCCCGCCCAATATTTCAAGTTTTGTCCCGCCCCCGCCCACAATATTCAAGTTTTGTTCCCGCCCCCCGCCCACAAAATATTTAAGTTTTGTCCCGCCCCCACCACCCGCATATTTAAGTTTTGTCCCGCCCCCACCCACAATATTTAAGTTTTGTCCCGCCCCCCACCCGCCTGCAATATTTACGTTTTGTCCCGTCGCCCCACCCACATATTTAAGTTTTGTCCCGCCCTCAGTTCGCAATATTTAAGTTTTGTCCCGCCCCCCCCCGCCCCAATTACAAAATATTTAAGTTTTGGTCCCGCCCTCTATTTCGCCCAATATTTAAGTTTTGTCCCGCCCCCACCCACAATATTTAAGTTTTGTCCCGCCCCCCCCACCCCCATATTTATTTTGCCCGCCCCGCCACATATTTAAGTTTTGTCCCGCCCCCAACCCACAATATTTTTAAGTTTTGTCCCCCCCACCCACAATATTTAAGTTTTGTCCCGCCCTCTTTCGCAATATTTAAGTTTTGTCCCGCCCCCACCCAATATGTAAGTTTGTCCACAATATTTAAGTTTTGTCCCGCCCCCCCGCCTGTGCAATATTTAAGTTTTGTCCCCCCCCCACCCGCAATATTTAAGCTTTCAACTTCATGGCCACAGTCTCGCGCGTAAGGAAGCCTTAACTCCTGACGTCCTGACGCCCACCTTATCACGCTTTATCCGACCTTCCCTCGAGTCCCTCTGTCTCTATGGGCATTAAGGCAGGATACACCCTGGATGGAATGCAAAGCCATCTCAGGACACACACACACACACACACACACACATTCATACACTAGGTACAATTTTCCAAGGTGCCAATCAACCTAACAATGCATGTTTTTGGACCGGGGGAGGAAACCGGAGAACCCGGAGAAAAACCCCCATGAGGCACGGGGAGAACATGCACAAACTCCACACACACATGTCCGAGACGGGAATCGAACCCGGATCCTGGCGGTGTGAGGCGAACGTGCTAACCACTAAACCACCGTGAACCCCGTTTCTAGAAGTTACTGATCTACAGACATACAACACCTTCCCCCCCCCATAACTGGCTGGCCAGATTTGAATCTTGCTCTGTTAAAACTCTTTATCCGGAAGAATCCTCGCCGGTCGGTGACCCTTTTCCTTGGAATCGTCCTCGACCACCGTTCCAAGAAGTTTATTGAATCCTGAATTGTGTCCTAGAGACGAGCGAGTGCAGGAAACAGTGTCATTTTGGATGCAGCACAGCATTGTTGGAGCCTTTGAGGCAACGCCAGTCTGCTAGCATTATGCCTGGTGTCAGCTTACGCTTACTGTTCCATTCATGTGCTACAGAGGGTCAGAGAGACAGGCTGATTACATAGTCCACACACACACACACACACACACACACTTATATATATAGCCAGACACTCACACTGCTAAATATACAGACAATCCCAGCTGAAATTCCACACAAAGCGATCCACGGATGTACGTGCGATCAAGCCGAGAGTGTCACACTGCTTCACCATGCGCTCGTGATGTAAGCAGACGTTTCCGCATTTATCCGCCACACATGTGCTAACACCTTCGTGGTACCCGGGCGTCGTCTCCCGGGCAGGACTACACTGGGTTTTGATTTTTGTCCCTGTTATTGGGCTGCTGCTACACCAGGCAGCGACGCACACATCCCGGATTCTGACCATCCATTTTCATGTGGAATGAGGAGGGGGGGGGAGTGGGTGGTTTGGGTGGGAGGATGGAGGGGGGGGGGGTTTTGGGTTAACAGGCTCTAGCGCATTCTGGCACTGGAACGTCTCCATGACATCGGATACATGATAAAAAATCTGCTACCTGACAAACTCGTCACGCGAAATTCTCATCTCCTGAAGATAATCTTCAGAGGTTACTTCAGACACTTGAATAATAAATGGCATGAGGATGCAGCTCTGGTTTCCTAATGAGCAAAGCAGAGGGCATGAGGAAGAAATCTTGACAGGGACCAGACTGCACGACGAAGTGAGAGCGGGTAAATAATTATTCTTCCCCAAGTGTGTACAGCAACATCAAACGGTGGCCCGGTGACATGAAGGGATCTGAAAAGGCGTTAATCGTTAATAGAATCGCATTTATATGTCACATGTACATTGTTTTAAGGGTTGAGGGTCTTGCTCAAGGACCCGGGGGGGGGGGTGGTACCGGGGCTCGAACCCACAAACACTATCCCAATGCATGGTATTTGGTAGATGTCCTTATCCAGAATGACATGGGCCTTGTTCAAGGAGGTACCTGGGCTCGAACCTAATGCTTTAACAATTATATTCGCTGCATTTAGCGGTAAACGACTTATCCAGAACGACTTACAATGGCAGGTTAAGGGCCTTGCTCAAGGGCCCCACATGTGGGAACTTGACAGGACTGGGATTGAACCGATGATCTTCTGGTCCATTACTGAGCTTCAGACTTTAAAGCAGCGGTACCACAGTATCACACAAAGACTGCAGTATACCGGTGTATATACCAGTATGTCCAGACTTTTCCAGACCAGAACTTTCCGGACTTACAACTGATCAATTGAGTGTTAAGGGCCTTGCTCAAGATTTGAACCCATGATCTTCCGGTCCAATCACTGGGCTACACACCTCCTTAATTGAGTTATAAGCACCAGCATCGCACCAGACCATCCCAGTACTTATACAGTAAGTACAACTGAGCAATTGAGGGTTAAGGGTCTTGCTCAAGGGCCCACTATATCATACTGTAAGGTCTTACCGCGTGATTAGCAAGAGCCAATGCCAGTGCAAAGGTCCACAACAAGGGCCTTGCATAAGGGCCCACAAGTGGCAGTTTGGTGGTGGTGGTGGTGGGATTTGAACCCTGTGAGCTTCCGGTCCAGAGTCACTTTACACCTTAACCACTGGGCCCGCTATTGGTAGCTTGGTGGTGGTGGTGGTGGTGGGATTTGAACCGATGATCTTCCGGTCCAGAATATCTTTACACCTTAACCACTGGGCCCGTTAGTGGTAGCTTGGTGGTGGTGGGATTTGAACCGATGATCTTCCGGTCCAGAGTCACTTTACACCTTAACCACTGGGCTACATACCTTCTTAATTGCGTTATAAGCACCAGACCATCCCAATAATTATACAGTAAGTACAACTGAGCAATTGAGGGTTAAGGGCCTTGCTCAAGGGCCCACTATATTGTAATTATCAAGATTAGCAACAGCCAATGTCAGTGCAAAGGCCCAAAACACGAATTACATCAGTGTATACATACACAGTATATCCAATCCTCATAGTGTATATGTGATCAAACCCTGAATTCCTCCGTTCCTTCACTGCGAGTCCAGGCGTACTTCATTCCTCCTGCCGTACAGCTCATAAATCCTGTCCTGCGCCTGGTCACAATGAACGCTGATTGTATTCAAACGCAGATGACGGATTGTGCGGAGCGGCGAAGCTCGGGTTCTGGAGCATCCTGGTGAATTCTTGGGAGGAAATGGGAGCCCAGTGGTTAAGGTGTTGGCCTCTGGACCGGAAGATCATGGTTCACACCGCTCCACCACCACTAGTGGGCCGTTGAGCAAGGCCCTTAATTGCTCTGGATAAGGGCGTCTGCCACATGCTGTAAATGTAAATGGGAGGGATGGTAAATGGTGCTGCTTTTCCAGCTCTAAGATCAGACCAAACTAGTTGGGCTTCGGTTTTTCCTTTAAAAATCTCTACACCTGGTCTGGAATAATAAGTGCTGCATTTTTTCCCCCCCATTACTGAGATCAGCGAATTATCATTCAGATTAAAGGTTAGAGTTAAATCGGAGTTTGGAGGAAACACTAATGGGCTAATACTAATTAAAACAGGACTGGGAACACAGGACCCAGTGACCTGACCATTCATTTTATTCAGTCCAAACATCTGGATAATTAATAACATTATGAAATGGAAATTTCGCCCAGGATTCACTAATGAGTCCTTTTCTAAACTCACTGACACACTTTATCCGAAGCCCAGAAGAATCCAAAGTTTGGCCAATTGATTTTATTTATTTATTTATTTTTCCGGATTCTCCCGGAGTCGCTACTACGGGGCGAGCGATATGTGTTTTTCATGACCGACGCCGATACCGAATATTACAGATCCAATGCACAGAAAAACGATATTTTGAATGTGTCCGAAAATTCGTCAAGATTAATAATGTTAATAATAACAAGAAGGGGCACGGTGGCGTAGTGGTTAGCACGTTCGCCTCACACCGCCAGGATCCGGGTTCGATTCCCGTCTCGGTCATGTGTGTGTGGAGTTTGCATGTTCTCCCCGTGCCTCAGGGGTTTTTCCCCGGGTTCTCCGGTTTCCCCCGGTCCAAAAACATGCACGGTAGGTTGATTGGCACCTTGGAAAATTGTCCCTAGTGTATGAATGTGTGCGTGAATGTGTGAGTGTGTGTGCCCTGCGATGGGTTGGCATTCCATCCAGGGTGTATCCTGCCTTAATGCCCATAGACGCCTGAGATAGGCACAGGCTCCCCGTGACCCGAGGAAGATCGGATAAAGCGGTAGAATGAATAATAACAAGAGCTCAATTTAATGGTAAATCTAATCTAAAAAGAAGATAATTTAATTGTTTTTATAGATCCATCGTAGATGTTAAGACGTTAACACTAATAGCCTAGGTTACGTCCTCAGTTCCGTAACCTAAATATCTCGTTTCCATTTCCAGTATTAATTTCCAGTACAGCATAAATGAAGGCACAAAAAAACATTTGTTTATCTTTTAATCACGAGTTAATAGATTTAATAATTGTAGTACATAAAGTTATTACTGCAACACAGTAATATTCAGAGAAATCCGTCATTTTGCCATGAGGACGTTTTAAGACTGTAGCCTGTGTATACGGCATGACGATAGTGTTATTCAGATGAAACATGCTCATGAAGTGATTGTGACATCGGATTTGGTAGACCTATTTTGATTGATTAATAGACATTTACATTTACGGCATTTGGCAGACGTCCTTATCCAGAGCGACTTACAACTGAGCAATTGAGGGTTAAGGGCCTTGCTCAAGGGCCCACTAATGGTCAGCTTGGTGGTGGTGGTGGGGTTTGAACCCGTGATCTTTGGGTCCAGAGTCCAACACCTTAACCACTGGACTACTCCACCTCCCTCTAATTCATCCAAACTTTGACAAATCCCGTGACATTCCGTTATACAGAACATTTATATGACGGAATTACGCATTTTCCGCATGGCGGAATATTGAGGTGTTTTTTTATTCAGCGTAGAGGATTGTGATTTACTCCAACACAAGCAACGCCTGCTGCTGAATTACCCTTCGAGAGGCGACCAATCACTGTCACAGATTCAGCAATGCTTTCTGTGTTAGAGTGCCTTCAGCCTTCGTGCTGATTGGCCGGACTTGTGCCTCCCCAACAAATCAGATGCAAGGTGGGCGGAGCTTGCGTTTGAAAATTGAATTATGTTATCGGTTTTGAAAATAAGCAATTCCGATAATCATAAAAATGCTTAATATCGACGCCGATAATCGATCGATCCCTCGCCGCAACAGAGGATGGTCTGCTGGTTAGATTTACGCCGGTTCCTAACGCAGCCCTCCACGTTTATCCGGGCTTGGGATCAGCACTAGCATGGCACTGGCTTGTGGAAAAACGTCTGGGGACATTCATTCATTCATTTTCTAGCGCTTTATCCGATCTTCCCTCGGGTCACGGGGAGTCTGTGTCCTATCCCAATTCGTCTATGGGCATTAAGGCAGGATACACCCTGGATGGAATGCCAACCCATCACACACACACACACACACACACACACATTCACACACTAGGGACAATTTTCCAAGGTGCCAATCAACCTACCGTGCATGTTTTTGGACCGGGGGAGGAAACCGGCGAACCCGGAGAAAAAAAAAAAAACCCTGAGGCAACGGGGAGAACATGCACAAAACTCCACACACACACATGGCCGAGACGGGAATCGAACCCGAATCCTGGCGGTGTGAAGCGAACGTGCTAACCACTACACCACCGTGCCCCACACGGCTGCTGACAAACTGAGCAATTAAGGGCCTCTCAAGGACCCATTAGTGGCAGCTGAGCGGTGCCGGGACTCGAACCTGAGACCTTTTGGTTAACCTCCGTCAATTTGTTTCAAACACAATCGCATGAATTTGATGACAAATTGCCCTTTAATATCGACTTAACAGTCCAAAATAAAACCATACACTTGGACGTAATAAGGACGAAAGAAATGATGCCTTATGACAGGAGTATAAATGCTATGAACACGTTGGGAACGAAGAGCCGATTATGAACATTCATTCTGATCTATCAGATCTTCCCTCGGGAACCCGTGCCCATCTCAGGCATCTTGGGGCATCAGTGCAGGACACAGCCTGTATGGAATGCCAATCCAAGGTGCCAATCATCCTACCGTGTATGTTTTTGGACCGGGGAGGAAACCGGAGAACCCGGAGAAAAACCCCCTGAGGCACGGGGAGAACATGCAAACTCCACACACACACATGGCCGAGACGGGAATCGAACCCCTGACCCTGGTGGCGCGAGGCGAACGTACTAACCACTAAGCCACCGTAACCCTCCCCTCGCCCCGATTATGAACATATGCATAGGAATATTATTAGTGGTACTTGCAGTGATTTTTGTCCGATCGTCACGAATCGTACCTCATATCGTGCGGCCCGATGGTGTGAGGTGCGCTGTTACTTTTATAACGAATCGCCCTGTGGAATTCCGAACCCGGGGTCAAAAAGTGGGATTTTTTTCCCCCATAGAAAATGAATGGGGCCGAAATTTCGTGCCTCACAGCTCGGCCCGTGAGTGTCTGACATGCACATAAAGCATATCCGCTCATAGGAGCTCCGGATTGGATCGCGATCGTATATCTCCCGAACCCCAGACCCGTTCAGAATTCCGGGAAATGTCCGTGACATTCCGGCCCCATAGAGAATGAATGGGGAAATTTGACGCTCTGCTGTTCGGCAAGACATGCACGTATGACATATCCACTCGTAGGGGAGAGGGAGTAGGTCACGAACATATGCCTCTCCAACCCCAGACCGGCTCGGAATTCCGGGAATTCAGCGACATTCCGGCTCCATAGAGATGAATGGGGTAAAATGCATCTCTATGAATGAGCCACAAACATTCTTCACTTGCTCTGCTCTCCAACAAAATAAATAAATAAATAAATAAGTAATGGCAGGATGTCTTTCTTAGCAGATCACTTTCCCGTCTGTGGTCTCACTTTTTGTATCAGCCTGAAATAATAATTCCTGCCCTGTGGCTCTGTCATGCACAGCCTGGGGTGTTTAGACTATATCGACCCAGCCGCTGGAAAATGAAGACAGGAAATTTGCTTCTACTTCGTTAGGACATTTCTTTGGATCGGACGCTCGCGCCGTAACCCAAGGAGCCCGTCTCGGGAGAAAACGACTTCTGCTGCTGGTCTCTTTGCTCACCTACATCGAAGAATGGAGCCTTTGTCTGGACATATGGCTTTCTAATTTCCTCGCCACGTAATTACCGACAAGAACGTCAATTATCCCCGAAGTTAAAAAACCCCCGGCCGGGGATATCGTCCGGTGAAAGAAACGCTCGGCGGTTTTATTTTGGTGTCTGACACATGATAAATCCATCATGTGGACGCGGGTCTCTCCATGTTTCAGTCGTTTTTCAGAGCGCTTTAATCAGCAACCTGCGGTCTTACTCCACAGGCAATCTTTCTCTCGCTCTTCCTCTCCGTGATTGCGGTTAATTGGTGGAGAAATGGACTGCCGAGGTCTCAGCTGCGCTGCTGCCGTCGGAGCAAATGGATTAATTCCCTGCTCCTGCCGAGCTCCCGCCTGATGGACCCACTCTTTCTTTCCATTCCCTATTATTTCTATTTATTTATTTATTTATCTATCTAATAGCCTTATAGAAAGAGTGCTCGCTCCGGATTACCAGTGCGCCACCTGTGCCTCCGTGGAATCCGGGATTAGCCCAGTATTATTGAAGTAATTCTCTCGTTTAGCGTCTTTAATTACATGTGGAGGCCTGGAGGTTGGTGCTGTTCTGTTCAGGAAGCGTCCGTGTTTAATAGAATATAACAGACGTCGTTTATCACATACACATTACAGCACAGGGAAATCCTTGCTTCGCATATCCCAGATTGTATGGAACAAGCTCGTGTCAGGCATGAGACGGCGCCCCCTGGAGCACAGAGGGTTAAGGGCCTTGCTCAAGGACACAAGAGTGGCAGCTTGGCAGTACCAGGACTCGAACCCCTGACTTTCACCTTAACCTCTTAGCTACATCCTCCCCCTTTCTTGACCGCTCTAGCCCGGAGGTTCACAGGTTCCAATCCCCCCCCCACCACCACCAAACAGCCACTAGTTGGCCCTTGCTCAGTTGGATAAGGGCGTCTCCCAAATGCTGTAAATGTATAAAATAAAGGCATGGGGTGCATTATGTCAGTAAATAAAGCATTATAATGTCCTTTATTCCTTAGCTCTATGTTCTGCATGTACCTCTATGTTGCATTGTGTGATAGTTGTGTTTCGTTGAACAGTAGAGCAACGGAATTTTTCCCGTTCATCTCTATGGGCCAGAACGACACATGATTAACGGAATTCCGAGTCGGTCTGGGGTTCGACAGGCATAGGCTCGTGATCTACTCCATCTCACCTACGAGTGGATTTGTTAAATGTGCATGTCGGGCGAACACGGGGCCGAACGGCGGAGCGTCAAATTTCCCCATTCATTCTCTACGGGGCCAGAATGTCACAGATTTCCCGGAATTCCAAACGTGTGTGGGATTCGGGAGGTATATGATGGCGATCCACTCCGGACCCCCTACGAGTGGATTTGCCATATGTGCATGTCGGACGCTCACAGGCGGAACTGTGAGGCACGAAATTTCAACCCCATTCATTTTCAATGGGAAAAAATTCCTGCTTTTTGGCCCCGGGTTCGGAATTCCGCAGGGCGATTCCTTATAAAAGTAACAGCGCACCTCACACCATCGCGCCGCATGATATGAGGTATGACTCGTGACGATCGGATAAAAACTGCAGGACGAGACACGCGCCGAAAATCTGACGGGATATCATGATAGAATTCCCACAAACTTCCAGCTACGCTCCTGTCAGGATCTCGATCGAGTCATTCTTCCCTGCCTCATCCCCCTTTTCCTTCCTTCCCCCTATAGATACTACGTATGTGTGGCTATTCTGATCTACTTCCTGCCCCTGGTGGTAATGGGCTGCGCTTATCTGGTGGTGGGACTGAACCTGTGGGCCAGCGAGATTCCCGGGGACTCCTCCGGACGCTACCAGGAGCAACTCACCGCTAAACGCAAGGTATACCTGAATTCATTAACACACACACACACACACACACACACACACACACAGGCGAGATGAAGGTTTTTCCATCCAGACAAAACAACTTGAGGGTAATGAGGGTCAGGAATGAAAAATTCCCATTCGACCAACCCCAACCCCACCCCCCTCTTACGGATTTGGGAATGTGATGCTCTTGCGTAAGGTTCCAGACGGTAATATACGCTAATATAGTGAGGAGATCGTACCTGTTGCGAATGCGCCGCTAGGGGGCGTCATTCAGGGAAATTTAGGAAGCGTAATTGGATGCACTGAACGTTTATTTGTTGTTGTTTATTTGTTGTTGTTTGTTGTTGGGGGTTTCATTGATTCGCCGGCACGACGTTGAGTGAAGGAGCAGATCACCCACATAGTAATGCACACTGCGTTATAACACGCGTTATTATCATTAGCGCGTTAATAACTCGTTAACTTTGACAGCTCTATTGTCGGAAAAAATACACCATTCTGTACACACACACACACACACACACACACACACACACACACACACACACAGGCGAGATGAAGGTTTTTCCATCCAGACAAAACAACTTGGTGGGAAATGTAGCCATACATAAATCAGACGGAGCACAAAGCAAAGAAAACAAATAAATATTTACACACAGGCAGAATTTCAGTTCTGTCGCTTTTTTTTCTCGTTTTTTCCGGCTTAATGCAAAACGCTCTTTTCCTTTCTTTTTTTTGGGGTGTGGAGGAGGGGGTTCCATGAATAAAAGCAGACTTGGGATGGGGAGAGATAATGAGGGTCAGGAATGAAAAATTCTATTCATTTACATTTACGGCATTTGGCAGACGCCCTTATCCAGAGCGACTTACAACTGAGCAATTGAGGGTTAAGGGCCTTGCTCAAGGGCCCACTAGTTGTAGCTTGGTGGTTGTGGGGTTTGAACCTGCGATCTTCTGGTCCAGAGGCCAACACCTTAACCACTAAGCCACCACCTCCCATCCATCTTCCTCCGCTTATCCGGGACCGGGTCGCGGGGGCAGCAGTCTAAGCAGAGATGCCCAGACTTCCCTCTCTCCAGCCACTTCCTCTAGCTCCCCCGGGGGGACACCGAGGTGTTCCCAGGACAGTCGAGAGACCCTCCAACGTGTTCTGGGTCTTCCTCGAGGACTTTTCCCGGAGGGACATGCCCGAAACACCTCCCCTGGAAGGCGCCCAGGAGGCATCCGAAATAGATGCCCGAGCCACGCCAGCTGGCCCCTCTTTCAAGTTCCCTATGAAAGAAATAAGGACCGTAACGTCAACCGGTATGGCGCAGCCAGGGCCCCTCCCTGGAGCCAGGCCCGGGGCTGGGGCTCGAAAGCGAGCGCCTGGTGGTCGGGCCTCCACCCATGGGGCCCGGCCGGGCTCAGCCCGAATGAGAGACGTGGGGACACCTTCCCGTGGGCCCACCACCTGCAAGAAAGGCTCATAAGGGACCGGTGCAATGTGGTTCGGGCAATGGTCAAAGGCGGAGGCCTCGGCAACCCGACCTCTGGATTCTATTCCCATTGGATCAAAACCCCCACAACCCCACCCCCCTCTTACGTATATATGACTCTTTTTTTTCTTCCCCCTCTCTCTTCTTCTGGTATGAAGGTGGTGAAGATGATGATCGTGGTCGTGTGCACGTTCGCCGTCTGCTGGCTGCCGTATCACGTCTACTTCCTCCTGCACCAGTTCTTCCCGTTGCTCTTCGAGAAGCCCTTCATCCAGCAGGTCTACCTGGCCATCATGTGGCTCGCCATGAGCTCCACCATGTACAACCCCATCATCTACTGCTGCCTGAACGACAGGTACCGCCAACATTCATTCATTCATTCATTCATTCATTCATTCATCTTCTAGCGCTTTATCCGATCTTCCCTCGGGTCACGGGGAGTCTGTGTCTGTCTCAGGCGTCTATGGGTATTAAGGCAGGATACACCCTGGATGGAATACCAACCCATCACACACACACACACACACACACACACACACACACACACACACTCACACATTCATACACAATTTTCCACGGTGCATGTTTTTTTCTCTTTCCCTCTCTCTCTCTCCCACTCTCTCTCTCTCTCTCTCTCTCTCTCAAAGCTCTCTCTCTCTCTCTCTCTCTCTCTCCTCATCTCTCTCGCCTCTCTCTCGCCTCTATCTCTTCTCTCTCTCTCTCTTTCTCCCCCTCTCTCTCTCTCCATCTATCTCTCCCTCTCTCTCCCTCTCTCTCTTTCTCGCTCATTCTCTTTCTCATTCACTCTCTTTCTCGCTCACTCTCTCCATCTCTCTCTCTCCATTTCTCTCTCTGTCTTTCTCTCTCTCGCTCTGTATTTCTCCATCTCTCACACTCCCTCACACTCTCCCTTTCTCTCCGTGTCTCCGTTCTCCTTCTCGTCTGTGAATGTGCAGATAGTAGGTTTAATTCGGGGATAATTTAGGAAGTGTGATTGGATGCACTGAATGTTTATTTATTTATTTGTTGTTGGGGTTTTATTCATTCGCCGACACGACGCAGAGTGAAGGATCAGATCACTCACATAGTAACGTACACTGCGTTATAACACGCGTTATTAACATTAGTGCTGTTACAGTCAATTAGCATTAATGCGTTAATAACTTTGACCTTAAACTTTGAAAAAAAAACACCATTCTGTGTCCACAAGCCGTCTCCTGAAATCTTATTGTGTGTGTGTGTGTGTGTGTGTGTGTGTGTGTTTGCTAGATTCCGTGCCGGCTTCAAGCAGGCGTTCCGTTGGTGCCCGTGCATTACGGCCGATTCCTACGAAGGCCTGGAGCTGAAGTCCACGCGCTACCTGCAGACACAAACCAGCATGTACAAGTCGAGCCGGGCGGAGCCCAGCGTCCCGGTCGTCAACAGCCCGTCCCTGGAGCTGGCGTCCAACGGCTCGTCGTCTCGCAGCATGTCCAAAACGGCATCGGAGGCGTCCAGCTTCTACTGCGCAAACACCCTGCCTGCCTAGGGAGGAGAAAAAAAACATCATCGTCTCCGTTTACATCTCTGCAAAAATCATCACAGCAACAGACAATGTGTGTGTGTGTGTGTGTGTGTGTGTGTGTGTGTGTGTGTGTGTGTGTGTACACTCAAGTGTTTTTCATGATTCCTTTTTGTTTTGTCTGCCATAAGTTGGGGCTGTAACGATGGGGTCACTGATGGGGTCATGATCAAGCCCCCCCCCCCGTGTATATAACACAGAAATGTATATATAAATATATATATATATATATATATATATATATAATATATATATATATATTGGATATCTAGGTATTCCTGGTGTATATGGGACCTGATATCCTTGGTAAGGGTCGAGATTGGCGTGTATTAACCCGCACCGAAAAAACAGACCATGCCATTGTGTGTGTGTGTGTGTGTGTGTGTGTGTGTGTGTGTGTGTGTGTGTGTGTAACACTAAAACAACCTGAGTTGATTGGAAAATGCATTGTGTAAAGTGCCTCATAGCTTCAGAAGCCGCTCGGACCCATGCTTTATTTTTATTTTTGTTTTCCTACGAGAATTATTCTGGCCGCACTTTTGTCCATCTTTTTAACAGACGTGAGCAGATTTAATGAGGACGCAGATTTAGTGAGGGACATTTTTACGGTGTATTATTGCTGTTTAATAGCAAAATCACACACACACACACACACACACACACACACACACACAAAACGTTTCCTGTATTTGTGTTTGTTGTTTGCGTTTCTTCTTCCGTAACAGATTTGGCAGAAACAAATGACTGAACCTTCTCCAGAGCCACTCATATATTAAGGGCCTTACTCAAGGGCCCACCCAGTTGTAGCTTGGGAGTGCTGGGATTCGGACCGCCAACCTTGCCTTAACCAATAAGCTACCAGCTTCACTCCGAGGCTGATTTAAGGCAACACCAGCGCTCGACTTTTTTCCGCGTGAAGTCGCTTCTGGCCGCATGGTGCAGAATCAGGATGTAGGATTGAATCCATGCCAGTCGCTTCAAGTGTAATTGAAATGGCCCGGAACGCCGCGGAATAGGAATAGGGAAATCGAAATCAAGCGCCATGACGCCAAAATCGAATCAAGGTTTCCTCGAATTTATCACCGGGGAAAAAAAAACGCCGAGCTTGTTTTGTCCCTAACTATCTGCCTCCGATTGTCTTTTTCAATGCCCTCGCTCCGAACATAACCCGCCCCCCAAGTCCCCGCATTCCCACACCGTCCCCCCACCCCACCTCCGCCCACCCCCCAGCGTTCGCCCACCGTCCCCCAGCATTCGCCCACCCGCACCGTCCCCCCACCGTCCCCCCAACCGTTCGCCCCCGCTCCCCCAGCGTGCCCACCGGCCCCCACCCCCCCCAGCGTTCGCCCACCGTCCTCCCACCTTCCCCCAGCATCGTTCCCACCGTCCCCACGTCCGTCCCCACCCCCACCAGCTTCTCCCACCGAGCCCCCACCGTCACCCCAGCAGTCGCCCCCACCGTCCAAACCCCAGCGTCCCAGCGTTCGGCCCCACCGTCCTCACATCCATTGTCCCCCCACCCTCGCATCCTGTCCCCCCAGCGTTCGCCCCCTGTCCGTCCCCATTGTCCCCCCCCCCCACCATCCCCCCAGCATTCGCCCACCGTCCTCCCACTGTCCCCCCAAGCGTTCGCCCACCGTCCTTCCATTGTCCCCTCCGCCATTCCATGTCCCCCCCCCCCCACCATCCCCCAGCATTCGCCCACCATCCTTCCACCGTCCTCCCACCGTCCCCCCAGCATTCGCCCACCGTCCTCCCAACGTCCCCGTCCCCCCACCCCCACCCCACCGTCCCCCCACATCCCCCCAGCGTTCGCCTGTTCTCAGCTTAAGCGGTCACGCACAAAATGAACTCTGGAGTCGGGCCCCGGGGTTTTAATTTTAGCCTCCCATCAAACACATGCTGCACAAATCTGACAGATGAGGCAGAGGAGTGGAAGGGATATTGGTGCCGGCGCTGTAACGGGGCGGCAACGGAAAGGCAAAAAAAAAAAACAACCCCGCGGCGGAAGAGGTGGAGGAGGGGAGGAGGAGGGGGAGGAGAGGACGGGTAGTGCACCTGTTGTTGTAGATTTGGGAGCGTGATATGTGACAGTGGTATCGTATTTCCAGGCAGGAGGACGACATTGCGTGTGCGAAGGGTTCAGAGTGTTCTCTCTGGTTTGTCTGATGGACTTGGATTGAGTCGGAATTCTGTATGCCTTTGTGTGGGGGAGGTGGTTCGGGGTCGGGGATGGGGACGGGGACGGGGACAGGGGGGAAACACACTACACTAGTGCAATAGCTTTCGCTTGTACCTCTAATTCTGTATTACGCTATATTATATCATTGCTTCATCTTCTATCGCTTTATCATGTGCCGATCTCGGGAATCTCCCGGGATCAAAGCAGGACACACCCCCTGTATGGAATGGCGACCCATCACACACACACACACACACACACATTCACACAATGGTGCCAATCAACCTACCGTGCATGTATTTGGACCCCGGAGGGAAACCTGAGAGAAAACAAAACCCCTGAGGCACAGGGAGAACATGCAATCCACATACACACATGGCGGAGATGGGAATCGAACCCACAACCCTCCATGTAGTTCTCAAATAAGCCTTAATTGGATCAGGTGTTTTTTTTTTTATTAGGGCTGAAGTTAAATTTGGACTGTAGGGGAAGGAATGCCTGTAAGGAACGCCTATAAGTAAAGCTTCCGGAGCTCCGGATGATAACGTGACCACATGTGGAGAAGTTCAACGCCCCTGAATAATGTCTGAAAATATGTCCGTGGGGTTTTTTTTACCGCAGGATTTTTAACGTTTTTGTTTCTTGCTCCTGCCAAAAGCCGCTCGCTCGACGCTGCTATGGTAATGGACTTTTATAGATTTGCTGTCGTCCTAGAGCCTAGACTGTGTGTGTGTGTGTGTGTGTGTGTGTAAGCAACTTCTGTTGAGGGAAACCAGAGCATTTTTTCCCCCCTAATCCCTTCCATAGCCTGTTGAGATCAATTAGACAAGTGCACAAGTTCCGTGCGACTCTCGTCTGTCCTGTACATTCGCTCACTAATCCCCTCCCCGAGTCCCTTCATAAGCGCTGACAGCAAACACGCCTGCTTTCTGGAGAGCGTCCAGGCCTTTATATACAATATAAGTGGGTGAAACGTTAATGCTGTCTAATAAAACACTTATGATGCGTGACTGATCGCTTATTTATGTCTCCTGCCTCGACAAAAAAGCCACAGTAAACGTCTCCGAGTGACTCCGTTAATAAAAAGACTTGTGTCCTTATCAAGATATATCCATCATTTCACACGGGTTGTTTTAAAAGCCCGATCAGGGCGGAGGATGTCGTAGAGCTCCTTGATGGCACCTCCGGCACCTTGAACGTCTGCCAGGATCCACTCTACAGGGCGTAAACAAACAAACAAATAAATAAATAAACCTCATCATGCCTGGTGTGTCTCAGCACAGCACTTGGCGAGCGGAAGCGCGTCCGTCGTCTATTCGACATGCCAGCGTTCGTCGAGTCTCTTAAGGTTTTACGCCGATCGAGACGGCCTTCCAATCTAAGAAGAAATGCCCCAAAGGAACGCCAGTCACACGTGTGGCATTTTTTATTTGTTCCCTCAATAAACAAAGCGGCGCGAGAAATTTCTCTCCTGGTACGTTTCCATTTCCAGATTTTCAGGCCACCTGCTGCAATCGTGCCCCCTCCAAAATTAGTCGTACCCTTCCCTGCGGCCTGGAGAAGGACGCCGCGCCTTGTTCATAGCTCGGGTGCGAAGAAATAATCGCCAGCTTTTGTGTAATATGAAACAAAAAATGAAACGTAGACAGGGACGAGTAGGAAAGTGGATCCGTCGGTTTATTCCGTGTTCTTTAAGTGGCTGATCGTCCCAGGCGTGTTAAATCCATGTCCTGCGATATGGCGAACGCTCGGCGTCGACGATATCGACCGGAAATAAATAACAGCCGAACGCAGTTTAAAGCATTTAAAGCCTCGGCGATCTGGAAGCTGCTTCGTTCCGGAGGGTTGCCAGAGCGGCAATAAAACCTGTATTGATTGCTGCGGCGATGGCGCTCCGATCTGAGCGTCGTTGAGAGCGTAAACACGGCCACTTCAAATTACGACTGAACGCTTTATGGTCACGGACATTACTCCACGGCCTGGGGTTTACTGGGAGGGTTAAGGTGTTGGTCTCTGAACCGGGAGATCATGGGTTCAAACGCTGCCACCAGTGGGCCCTTGAGCAAGGCCCTTAACCCTCAAGTGCCCTCTGGATAAGGGCGTCTGCCAAATGCTGTAAATGGATATATATATATATATATATATATATATATATATATATATATATATATATATATATATATATATATACAGGGAGGTAGGAACGCGCCCCCATAAAAATATCATAATATTATGCGTCATTCCGTCTTACGCGGTTTAGCATCGTAAGCGTCGTTCTCTCTTATTCTCTTTTTTTAAGATTTATTTTAAATTATGTGGTGTTTTCTCTTTTTTTAATACTTTTTTATGTCATCAACTGTTATATTTTATTATAGAGCTGTACGTACAGTACTTTACGATGTTTTATATATATATATATATATATATATATATATATATATATATATCAGAGGCACAGTGATTTAGTGGTTAGCACGTTCGCCTCACACCGCCAGGGTCCGGGTTCGATTCCCGTCTCGGCCATGTGTGTGTGTGGAGTTTGCATGTTCTCATGTTCTCCCCGTGCCTCAGGGGGTTTTTTTTTTCTCCGGGTTCTCCGGTTTCCTCCCCCAGTCCAAAAACATGCACGGTAGGTTGATTGGCACCTTGGAAAATTGTCCCTAGTGTATGAATGTGTGTATGTGTGTGTGTGTGTGTGTGTGTGTGTGTGTGTGTGTGCCCTGCGATGGGTTGGCATTCCATCCAGGGTGTATCCTGCCTTAATGCCCATAGACACCTGAGCGCTAGAAGATGAATGAATGAATGAATATATATATATATATATATATATATATATATATATATATATATATATATATATATATATATATATATATATATATATATATATATATAGGGAATGTTACTTTGGAAATATAACAGGTTACAGATTATAAATGACTCTATTTAATATGTAATAATTCGTGTAACATTTCAATGACTTTATAAAAATAACTGATTACGTTTTT
This sequence comes from Kryptopterus vitreolus, assembly GCA_030449085.1. Classification (NCBI taxonomy): domain Eukaryota; kingdom Metazoa; phylum Chordata; class Actinopteri; order Siluriformes; family Siluridae; genus Kryptopterus; species Kryptopterus vitreolus. The sequence goes on from JACRUU010000027.1 coordinate 2,499,595, forward strand.
GATTACATGCATTTGTCCACTAGGTGGCACCTCGGAAAAGGACGGATATATTTTCGCATCTGAGCTGCTTCAGAGTCAAATTGTCGAGGCGCCCTGAACATTTTCAACATTAGTAGCTGTAATTTAATTACGTTATTTATATTTTAATTATATTTCATTTTTTTTTGCAGTAACTGTAACGGATTGCTGTTACTTTTTATTTTTGTAATTAAATTACCTAAATTACATGTAATTAGTATAGGTAATTAATATATATATATATATATATATATATATATATATATATATATATATAAGGGGTTTAAGGGTCTTGCTCAAGGACCCAAGGGTGGCAGCTTGGTGATACCTTGGGCTCGAACCCCCAACCTTCCAATCAGTATCCCAGCACCTTAGACCACTGAGCCACACCCCCTCCCACTATTATTGTTCATTATTCTGTTAAATTAGCGTTTTTTTGTTTGTTTGTTTGTTTGTTTTTAGCCATTAGCAAAGAAAAGGCAAAAAGCCGTCAGCTACCGACCGTCTTACGTCCCCTTGGGACAAAGTTACGTTTTTATTTGGACGTAATCACCGAGACATCCTGCTGTTTAAGCCCCGCCCCCGAACCCATGTCGTTTGGTGGGCGGAGACCAAAGACTCCAAAGCTTCTTTTTTTCTCTTTATCTTCCTTGCAAGTCGCAAAATTGCTTTGTGTGACAGCAAACAGTGTTTACACAGAAAAAGAGCCTCAGACAGGACTTTAATGAATTCTCGGCACACACACACACACACACACACACACACACACACACACACACACACACACGTATGGCCTGACCTGAATTTGTCATTACACACCAGAACCTTGCTGTTACAGAGCAGAATGTTGGCTACCCACGCTGGCTCCTCGACACACACACACACACACACACACACACACACACACACACACACTCTCAGACAAGATCTGAGACGCTTTAGAAGATGAGAGGAACGTGTAGGATGAGCCAAGTTGTCTCTGGGAGATTGTGTTTTTTTATTGTGTGTGTATGTGTGTATGTGTGTGTGTGTGTGTGTGTGTGTGTGTGTGTGTGTGTGTGTGTGTGTGTGTGCTGACTCCATATAGAGGATGGGTAGATCCTCTCATCAGCTCTATCACTCTTCAATCAGAGTAATTACCCAAGAGAGGAGAGCAGGATGGACAGAACAACAGCTGTGTGTGTCCACACACACACACACACACACACACACACACACACACACACACACACACACACACACACACACACACACACACAATATTCACATCTCTATCCTAAAATATGATAGGCAGCCTCTTTTCATGCTTCACTGTGTGTATGTGTGTGTGTTTGTTTGTGTAATAGACATTTCTTTTTTGTTTATTAAGATCCCAAAGTACACACAAGTGTGTGTGTGTGTGTGTGTGTGTGTGTGTGTGTGTGTGTGTGTGTGTGTGTGGTGTGTGATGCCCCCAGGGTGTGTTGGATCAGGCGTGCACCTGTGTGTCCAGGACGTGGGCATTTGTGCCCTTGCTTGCTTTGATGCTGGAGAAATGCACGAGGCCACTTGATGAAAGCTGATCTGAGATCATCTCATCTCAGTACACACAGTACACACACACACACACACACACACACACATATATATATATATATATATATATATATATATATATATATATATATATATATATATATATATATCACACACACACTCCTACACTCTGTGTTGGGTTGGCGAATGAACGAAAACCATCAAACAGAACAAAAACCAAAGCAACCAAAATTGGAACGTAATTCTTAAAGGGGCCACGTACCATATTTAACAATTAAAGCAACCACAACACATGAATAAGAAATGAATAATGAACCAGAAATGAATAATAACAGAATCATTTCCAGAGTGAAAGAAATTGTATTTTGTTAACTTTAAGGGAAGGAGAACGGTGTGATTAATCATAACGAGCTTATCTGAAGGCAATTATGCAATTAATCACCATTAAGTATGTGAATCGACTGACAGCCCTAATGCATGTGTACTTCTTTATGAACATCCCATTACGCATTTAGTCCTCATTTGTGCGCATTCTGCCACGAAGGTGTTCCGTCCTCGTTTCAGCGACAATCAGCGTTTGGTTTGGCGGTCTGTAATCGAGCTGGGTTATCTTATATGGCTTTGAACTACGTGCATTAGTCGCAACCACGTCGTGCCGAGAGTCCTTTTACGGCTTCGTTATTGATTTCCGGTATTCCAGACGTATTCGTGTCCGAGTTTTATTAACCAGCCAAGATGTTTGTATAATATTGTAATGTTATTTACTGTTCTGCTTTCATTATTAAACTTAATTGCTGCATTTTTTCATTGTTTTTTTTCAATGGATATATATATATATACAGTGTTGGGAAGGTTACTTTGTAAGTAAGTGTAAATTTTGATTACTTTCATTTGTCCACTAGGTGGCGCTTGGAAAGAGAGGGATATACTTTCACACCTGAGCTGCTTTAGAGTCACATTGTTGAGGGGGGGGTTTGATGGGGGGTTTGTGGGCGAAAATTAACACGGAGGTCTTTGGGATTTGTAATCTTGAACAATTAGGGAGGGCTGCTGATCGGAAGATCCGGGTTCGAGCCCCGGTATGGCCAAGCTGCCGCCCTTGGGTCCTTGAGCAAGACCCATGACCCTCTGTTCTCCAGGGGCCGCCGTATCATGGCTGATCCTTAGCTACCAACATCAAGCTGGGATATGCGAAGAAAAGAATTTCACTGTGCTGTAATGTATATGTGACCAATAAAGGATATTTTATATATATATATATATATATATATATATATATATATATATATATATATATATATATATATATATACAGCCATACCATATAAAATCACTATTAGAATATTTGTAGTAACGGCGCTACGTAATTTAATTACAAAATCAAATTAAGACTTAATTCGTTAACATTAACTAAGAGAAAAACGTGTAATTAAATCCCAAAGAGCCCCGCCCCCAGCACCGTCAACAATTGGCTTCTGATCGGTAAATTTTTTTTACCGGGATGTTATTTTCATCAAGCGCCACCTAGTGGACAAATGCAAAGTAATCAGAAGTAATCAGTTACTTTGCTATATATTTACTATACTATATACTTTACATATATTCACATCTTTCATCTGTTTCATATTCTGTCCTGGGATTTAGAATTTAATTAACATCTGATTAAAAATTCCTCTTTTCCTCCACCCGAGGGACGATCGGATATAGCGGTAGAAGATGAATGAATGAATGAATGAATGATTTGCCTCAAGTGCACCCTTGAGGATGTTATGTAAATCAATAGCTGTTTATAAATGCCCCACGAAAACCAGTACCTTAACCTACTGCTCCCAGAGCGTCGGTGATAACAGGCCTGAAGCCCACTTATTTTCACTTCACTTTCCCGTCGTTTATGGTGAGCAAAGATTTATAATCGACGTGGGAGGCACAAATCAATCAAGTAATTTAGAGACTTCCATGGACTGATTCATTTCACACTTCCTTAGTTCTCAACTCTGGACATGAGGCAGGATGAGGTCCTGGATGAGATACCAGCCCATCACAGAGGGGGGAGACAGGGACTTCGCGCCATTGGTTTAATTGGCCACCTGGCATGCTTTTGATGACTCCTTTGAGGGGCATGGTGGCTTAGTGAGGTTAGCACGTTCGCCTCACACCGCCAGGGTCCGGGTTCGATTCCCGTCTCGGCCATGTGTGTGTGGAGTTTGTGCATGTTCTCCCCGTGTCTCAGGGGGTTTTTCTCCGGGTTCTCCGGTTTCCTCCCCCGGTCCAAAAACATGCACGGTAGGTTGATTGTCATCTTGGAAACAATCCAACATATAGTGTATGAATATGTGAGTGTGTGTGTGTGTCATGCGATGGGTTGGTATTCCATCCAGGGTGTATCCTGCCTTAATGCCCATAGACGCCTGAGATAGACACAGACTCCCCGTGACCCGAGGGAAAATCGGATAAAGCGGTAGAAGATGAATGAATGAATGACTCCTATGAATGATGTGCTGACTCTAAAAAGGGCCCAAGAACCAATTTGTTTTGCATCAAGTTCTTGATAAACTGCCAGGAGTTGCACAAATGAGGAAACAAACAACCTGCAAAAGAGCAATATGTATGCAGAAAGTGCTTCCAGACCTCAGGCACTAAATCAAGCGTTCGTTTTTGAACTCCTGAATGATGAGGGCTAGAAGAAGGGCCAGTTGCCAATCGAGGTGGACCAAGGTGGGGAAGGCCAGTTAGGAAGGTGTCCTGAGCCACATAGGTGAACTGGTGAACCTGCAGAAAACCAATGAGGACTCCAGAAAGAGCTTGAAAAAACTCAAGCACTCAAACAAGTTCAAGAGGAACATCTGATTGGTGGTATCTTCTGCACCACTGCTCAATCACGTGTAACCGACTATGAAAGTGACCATGGACATTTTGTCAAATTATTCTGACCTCAAAAAAATGGACCTTGGTGTGGGTGCACCTAAACTTTGGGCAAATCTGAGGAGAAGCTCAGCAGTTTATGGCGCTTCATGACCAATCTATGGTATGCCAATTGGTCAGCCTTCCTGCCTGGATGGGGACGTCGTTCTCCCGACCTGCCGAGATCACCGCTTTGCCTGTTTTCCCTGCTGAGCATACACTCCTACCTGTCAGCCCTTCCATCCCCCTGGTCCTGCAATGCTGAGAATTCTTTCAGCCTGTCTATCGTACTGAGGATATCATCCGAGCTGTCAAAGTCCAGAAAGGTTTACGAATCACTCCCGAGAACCTTTGAGGGCTCTGCTCACTTATTTCTCCCTGTTGAGGTCACCCGTGCTGCCGGAGCCTAGCTGACTATGCCACTCCATCCTCTTCAAGGTGTTCCACTGGTCCCTGGGCTCATCTGACATTTCTTTTTCCTGGTTCTAGTACATCAGTCTTGTGGGCAAAATGTGCCCTTGATAGCTAACATATCCCACCCACTGGCCCCAGTGAAAAGATAATCAGCGTTATTAAATCACTGGTCATGATGCATAAGATGCTCAAGTCGTTCAGGTGCTTGTTATGTTACTCGTCATCTCGAGAGTGGATTACTGCGACCCTCTGCTGGCAGGTTCTACCTCAAAACACTATTCGTCCACTGCAATGGATCAAAAATGGAGCTTCACGACTGGTGTCCCACAAGGCTCAGTACTTGGTCCTCTTCTTTTGGTCCTCTCCTCTCATGGATTTGACTACCACTGCTATGCTGATGACACTCAACTCATCTTCTCCTTCCCTCCATCAGATACATCATTGTCTACAAGAATATCAGCCCGTCTATCCGACATCGCTTCGTGGATGAGCGTTCATCACCTCAAACTCAACCCGAAAAAAAACGGAACTGCTGGTGACCCCAGGTGATTCATGTCCTGCTCAGGATCTCAGCATAACTCTCCACAACTCACCACTTTCTCCCTCCATCACTGCTCACAATCTCGGGGTAACTATGGACCAACACCTTCTTACCTCAGAGACTTCATCAGCCCCCCGGCGAGCGTCTAGACTGGTTCCACCTTCTCTCAGGGTAAGAGGTAACTTAGATACCTGGCACTGAGGTGGTGGAATGGACTTCCCCTGGACGTCCGAACTGCAGAGTCACTGGCTATCTTCAAGCAAGGACTGAAGACCCCGATCTCTTCCAGAAACACTTCTTCCATTATTCTCAGATGGAGGGTTTTTGTGGGTCACCTTGGATCAGGGCGTCTGCTACATGTAAATGTAAATAATGTTATGCCTGGCCACACCAGAGAGTACCACATCCAGGCAGGAGATATCAAGACTAATGAGTAAACGTACGGAGGAGAAAGGTCTCTTAAGTGGGTAAATATAAGGCCTAGAAGAAAGGCCAGAGAATCAATTTTGCTTGTATAAATTGATTTCTGGCAGAAGGAATCCCGAACGAATAGCTGTGACTTGACGAACTGCCAAGAGCGGCATAAATGAGAAACTGAGGGATACCACAGCGAGGTGAGGAAGGCCAGTTAGGAGCGATGGATTGCTCGGGGGGGGGGGCTGAGCCACTTAGGTCTGTTTATCTTCCCAATTCCTTTCCAAATTTTGAATAATGGATCTGCCTTACTGCAAGAAGGGTATTGAAGGGCTTGATTGGCAGCAATTGGGCTGGAAAATGACCACGCCATTTAGGCATTCCGGAGCCTTGGGGGCCTTGGCATTCCCGAGCGTCGGCTTTCGGAAAAGCAGTTTCATCCATATTAGAGATCAAGTCCGGGTAAAGACGAGCGGTCCTGCTTTGCATTTTCTCACCATCATCCTGTATTAAGTACAGTAAGTGTTAGTGGTTTAGCACGTTCGCCTCACACCGCCAGGGTCCGGGTTCGATTCCCGTCTCGGCAATGTGTGTGTGGAGTTTGCATGTTCTCCCCTCCCCGTTTCTCCCGTGTCTCAGGGGGTTTTTCTCCGCCGGGTTCTCCGGTTTCCTCCCGGTCCAAAAACATGCACGGTAGGTTGATTGGCACCTTGGAAAATTGTCCCCTAGTGTATGAATGTGTGTGTGTGTGTGTGTGTGTGTGTGTGTGTGTGATGGGTTGGCATTCCATCCAGGGTGTATCCTGCCTTAATGCCCATAGACGCCTGAGACAGACACAGACTCCCCGTGACCCGAGGGAAGATCGGATAAAGCGCTAGAAGATGAATGAAAAGGTGAAAAGATGAACTCGTCGTCTTAGGCCCTTTCCTCCATCTTTCTTTCCTCCTGTTGCATATTTCCCCCTTTTCTCCTCTTTTCTCGTTTATTTCTCCTGTTGTCTTCTTTTCATCTTTTACATTTCTCTCCCCATTTTTCCCTCCTCTTTTTTCCTTATATTTCACTCCATCTTATACAAATCCCTCTCTTCTCCTCCGTCATAGTTCATTTTTCTTTCTCTCCTCAAGTCCCAGTCTTTCGCTTTGTACCTTCTTTCCTTGCCTCTATCTTTCATTGTTTTCCCCTCCTTTTTCCAACCGTATCTTTTCTCCACTTTTTTTCTTGCCCACCCATCCCTATTTTCTCTACTTTTTTTCCAATCACGTTCTGTTTTCATCTGTTCATCCTTTCCCTCCTTTGTCCTGGCTTTGTCCCACCGATTTGTCCATCTCTCCACATACAGTCCTTTTTACTCGCTCTCATTTCTTTCTCTTTCTCTCGCTCTTCCTGCACTCTCACACTCTCCCTTCTCTTTCGCTCTTAATCCATCTTTAACAGCATCTCTAGTGGCATCTTTAACTCTGCATTTACCCACCTCTCTCTTTCTCTTATCTCTCCATCTTCCTTCTCATTCCTCAGCCTTCGCCATCCTTCGCTCGTTTCAATCTCGCCGTCCATCTCTCCACACTGCCTCCCCCCTTCCGCTTCCAATTTGTTCCGTATCAATTTGTCTGTCCGTTCTCTTGATCTTTCTCCTCATGCAGGACGTTCTTTCCGTCTCTCCATCTTTCTATTCATTTCCCATATCTTTCTTTGTTTGCCTGTTCTGGCTGTGTGCTGTCGGGGACATGCACTACAGGCCCATTAGCTACACCAATTCCAGAAATGGACTTATTACTGGGCGCACACACACACACACACACACACACCGAGCGAGAACTTCCTGAACCTACTACACACCAGGAGGGCTTGGGCTGAGGCTGATTCCTTTTCTTGTTGACGAGAGAAGGATGAGGTGAACGCCTGCTTTTATCTAAAACACTGAGAGCTTCACCAGGCAAGACATCCGGCTGTAAATGAAGTGACGAGGACGAGCGTGGTCTAGTCTGAACCTCGGCCTGAACCCCCCCCCCCTTTCATAAATAAGAAATATGGATTCCTCCTCCCGTCATCACACAAGCTTTTTTGTTTTTTTTGGAAATCCCATCCATATCGTCTCTATATAAAGCGCCGTGATTATATCTGGCCCGGAACCAAGTGGCCGGGTGACGTCATGGGCTTTGGAGATCTCCATGCCAACACAACCTCCATGACTGCAGACAAAAAATGGGATATGAATATTGCAGAGGCGGTGAGTGTATGCAAATTGCTTCTTATAGAGGGAGCTGGTGGCTCAGTGGTTAAGGCATTTGGCCTACAGACCGGAAGATCACAGGTTCAAATCCCAGCACCACCAAGCTGCCACTAGTGGGGCAATCACTTTAATTATATCGCAATCGATCAATTTTTCGGAATTTCCGTGACTTTAGGTTTTTGCTCAGCTGTTTTTGTTTGTTTGTTTGTTTATCTCCTGATGTTTGGTGACGTTCGTAAGCGTCAGAATGCAACGAAGAACAATGCTAATCAAAAGTCATATTAACAAGAAAATCACTTTAATTATATCGCAATCATTCATTCATTCATTCATCTTCTATTCTAGCGCTTTATCCGATCTTCCCTCGGGTCACGGGGAGTCTGTGTCTATCTCAGGCGTCTATGGGTATTAAGGCAGGATACACCCTGGATGGAATGCCAACCCATCACAGGGCACACACACACACACACACACACACACACATACACTAGGGACAATTTTCCAAGGTGCCAATCAACCTACCGTGCATGTTTTTGGACCGGGGGAGGAAACCGGAGAACCCGGAGAAAAACCCCCTGAGGCACGGGGAGAACATGCACAAACTCCACACACACATGGCCGAGACGGGAATCGAACCCGGACCCTGGCGGTGTGAGGCGAACGTGCTAACCACTAAACCACCCTAGTGCCCCTGTGATATCGCAATCAATTTATCGGATTTATTTGTTTGTTTGTTTATCTCCTGATGTTTGTTGACGTTCGTAAGCGTCAGAACGAAGTGAAGAACTTTGTACGCTCGTCATTGCAACTCCCGGAAAAAAAAACGGACTCCCCCCCCCCAAAAAAACCCCAAAAACCCGCTGATGATGAGCGTTTTCCGAAGCCGGCGTGAAGAAGGTCCGTGATTAATAGCGTATCCTTCTTTACCGCCGAGAAGAAATCCCAGCATTGAGAATAAACTGTCTCCAAGACAACAGGTGCTCAGGAGAGAACCGGACCATCTGCGCTCGCTGATTATTCGGGATGTTTGCGGCGGACTGAAATGCGGCCGGAGTTTAAATGAGGAATGGGTTTGGGAGGGGGGGGGGCGTGGGTGCTATCTACTCGAGCTGACACGAGTGTGTGATCCTGCAGGAAGTAAGTTTCATACCACACGCTCCTCACATTCCTCCGTAGCCTCGTGTTCTTTCTCTGCGCATCGTTTGTTCGCCGCCCTCGGCATTGTGCGGAGAACATTTCCGCGTGGCTTCAAACGCTGACATTTGGTCCCGGAGGAACCCGCGGGCCGCACGGAACGTGTTGGTATTCAGTTCAGCTGCCGAAAAAAACAAACAGTTTATTGTTTTATAAGACGTTTTGTTTTGTTGTTGTTTTGTTGGTAAAGCTAAGAGATCCTTCTCAAAATGATCGGCTCTTCGCGGATCCTCTTATGTATCGATTGGGTACTGCTCCGTGGGTCGGTGGGTACCCGGAAACAATATATATATTCATTCATTCATTCATTTCTAGCGCTTTATCCGATCTTCCCTCGGGTCACGGGGAGTCTGTGTCTATCTCAGGCGTCTATGGGCATTAAGGCAGGATACATCCTGGATGGAATGCCAACCTATCACTCACACACACACACACACACACACACACATTCATACACTAGGGACAATTTTCCAAGGTACCAATCAACCTACCGTGCATGTTTTTTGGACCGGGGGAGGACACCGGAGAACCCGGAGAAAAACCCCCTGAGGCACGGGGAGAACATGCACAAACTCCACACACACATGACCGAGACGGGAATCGAACCCGGATTCTGGCGGTGTGAGGCGAACGTGCTAACCACTACGCCACCGTGCCATCTGATTGGAAAAAGATGACGGGATTTTCTCCCCCACATCTGTCTGTGATTCGCTCTCGCCTCGGTCACATGACTTACCTCCATCCACTACCTTCTTTAAAGGCGCCGCCCCGGGCCGCGAACACATTAGCGCTAAACTGAAACCCCCGAGCTAGCGACATAAACAACAAACAAACAAAACAAACAAACAGGAGACAGAAGAAGATCCTATGACTTCCAAGAACTGCATTTAACACGCAATGTATGAAATATGGAGCGACAGGTCGTTCCCACGCACCAACATCCACCCCCCCCCCCCCCCACAACCTCCGCTCCCACCCCCCACCCCCCGTTCTGTATAATATTACAGCGAGCATCTCTCTAATGACGTAATGACGCTTTGCAAAACTGCTTCCGCATTAAAATACCACTTTTTATGTCCTTGTATCGATTTCTTTTGTTGTCTTCACTTAAAGGCCTTAAAGGAAAATATTGTCTGACATTAACACCGGTACCGTGGCACGTACAAGGTTCGAGACCTCTTGGATTAGGGAGTGTTCATTTGTGGATTTACATATTACAGCATTTGGCAGACGCCCTTATCCAGAACGACTTACAATTGAGGGTTAAGAGCCTTGCTCAAGGGCCCCCCACTAGTGGCAGTTTTTTTGATTGGTGGTGGTGGGGTTTGAACCTGCGTGATCTTCCGGTCCAGAGGCCAACACATTAACCACTGGGCTCCATTTGACGCCAAGAAGGTTTTCAGTGTTATCAAGTGGGTTCTAATTGGAAAAGGCTCTGAAAGATTCCTCAGGTGGTTTCCATTCCTAAGCCAGCCTAAGTTTATTAGTGATGGTTGTTGCTCAGTGGTTTAAAGCGCTTGGTAGCTGATCAGAAGGTCCAGGTTCGAAGCCCTGTTATCCATGAAAAGTAGCTGGGACATGAGAAGGAAATCATTTCCCTCAATAAAGTGAAGAATTCCTTCTTCGGCCAACATTTAAAGTCGACTTACAACTGAGCAACTGAGGGGTTTGCTCAAGGGCCCTCTAGTGGCAGCTTGGTGGTGGTGGGATTTGAACCTGCAGTCTTCCAATTTTCTGGTCCAAAGCCTTAACCACTGAGAGACCATCTCATTCATTCATTCATTCATCTTCTACCGCTTTATCCGATCTTCCCTCGGGTCACGGGGAGTCTGTGTCTATCTCAGGCGTCTATGGGCATTAAGGCAGGATACACCCTGGATGGAATGCCAACCCATCACACACACACTCACATTCATACACTCATTCATACACTAGGGACAATTTTCCAAGGTGCCAATCAACCTACCGTGCATGTTTTTGGACCGGGGGAGGAAACCAGAGAACCCGGAGAAAAACCCCCTGAGGCACGGGGAGAACATGCACAAACTCCACACACACATGGCCGAGACGGGAATCGAACCCGGACCCTGGCGGTGTGAGGCGAACGTGCTAACCACTAAACCACCGTACCCCTTAGAGACCTTCTCCCACCTGTATAATTACACTGATTCCGACAGATGTTATTCCTCTTCCCGTCTTCCCTCCCAGAGCCCCTAACAGGACATACTGATCGTCAGCCTTTACACCCCTCAAAGATACTGACCCTCTAACCCAGGGGTGTCCAAACGTTTTGTAAAGGTGAGGTTAAGATCAAATAGTGAGGGTTTAACGCAAATAGTGTACTTTTCATTTCTTCAAAGAGAACACAAATAAATCTAAACACCTTTTTACCAAATTATTTGGCCTTTCATATTTGAAGACCACTTTCGATAAGATTAAACATATCTAAGTTCATTTAAAACATTATATATTATAGTCGTCTTTTTCAGAAGTACAAAACTTCTGGGCTTTTTTATCGATAATATTCAACATGATATCAAAAAGTCGTAAATGTGTTATTTGTTTGTTATTTGTTATTTGTTTGTGTATCGGAAACCAAAGGCAGATTATTATTATTATTATTATTATTATTATTATTATTATTATTATTATTACTTATTATTACTTATTAGAAAATAATGCAGTGGAGTTTTATAGCTTTGCCTCCTTCTTTCCTGACTTGGTAATGGAAGAGTGAGGCCACATGTCTACTGCCATCTTCTGGTGAAATATGAAATAGCTTTTTGTATATTTCTTGTCTATTATACTCGACGGTGCTGATGGGCCGCATATTGATGATTTTATGAGGGAGGCCCCGGGCCGGTGGAAGTTTGAACACGGGCCTCATTTGGCCCCCCGGGGCCAGACTTTGAACCAGAACTTCATTCTCCAAAATTTCATTCCCCATCATTAGTTCCGGCCCTCTAAATATCCCAATGTGAATGCAGAGCGTGAGTCACATGACGTTAAGCGAGTGGCGCCCTCTCTGGTGAGACGCGATAACTGACAGAACGACGTTTGTTTATTTCTCCTGTTTTGTTTATGTGTTTGTATTTACACCCTCGTTATACAAAATGCCTCTTTCATCTTGGAAAAGAAAGACGTTTAAAATATAACATAAATGTACATGTTTGGATGTTTTTGTTGTTGTTTATGCAGTTTCAAATGACAACTGGATGTAGAAAAGCCGACTTGAGCACTGATTTTGCTTCAAAACGCATTATTTGAATATGTTTTTGTAAACAAAAAATCCCGTTGTACAATGCACTGATGTTATGTAGGTTCAAAATACAACATATAAACATGTTATAATGTAGAATTGTTGTTATAATGTAGAAAAAATGCAACATATGAGCTCTTATAATGCCGTTGTGTCTTTACTCATATTTCAGGTCCAAATTTCTCCACCTCTGATTTGGGATGTTTTACATAAACCCGAAACCCCCCCCCCCCCCCCCAAACAACAAACCCCCCCCCCCCCCCCCCCCCCCCCCCCAGATAATTATGGAATATTTGTAATCTGTGAAGCGTCTTTAGGACAATAATTAATGTTTATTTTTTATTTAATGTTAAAATGATTATTTGTTGAATGCTCTTTGTGCAGATTATGGTGTGACAGCAGTCGCAGCTCGGGTTCCTCACGGGCTCGTTTTAACGAACAGAAGTTTCGACAATCACCTCACGGCTAAAATTAGCAACGCGCGGCTTTTAATGGGGAATTTTCTTTTTTTGGGCCGCTAATGACCGCAGGGATGCCAGTTCAAGTCTCGGCACAGTCACAGAGCCGGAGTCTGAACCTCCGGCGCATATTTAACCCTCAACTGCTCAGCTGTGTGATCGGATTAGACGAGGCGTCAGTCAGACATGTGCCGTACGTGCTGCAGAACTCTGACCTTCATCAGACCGAGGTGAATTACGAAGCTCAGATCTCCTCATAGTGATACCTGACTTCAAACACTCTTATTCAGAGTGGGGGTCCAGGGCCGTGCTCAAGGGCCCACACTAGTGGCAATGTGGTGGTGGTGGTGGTGGTGGGATTTTAACCTGCGATCTTCCGGGACAGAATCCAATGCCTTTAACCACTCCGGAATGAAGGAAAATGAAGAGTGAGGGAAGAATGAGGGAGAAAGAAATTAAAGGAAAAAGTAGGAAAAAGTATGGGTCAGGAAAATATAGGAAAGGAAAATGAATAATAAGGAAAGAAGAATGAAAGAAAGAAGGAATGAAAGAAATAGAAAGAATGAATGAAAAAAGAAAGAAAGAAAGAGAAATTGAAGATGGAAGAAATTGATATTAAAGGGAAAAGAAGGAAAGAAAAATTAAGGGTCAAAGGGAAAGCAAAAATGGAAAAGGAGGGTAAGGAAAATTATGGAAGGAAAAATTGAAAGAACGGAAAATTAATATTAAGGAAAGAAGAAGGGAAAGAAAGAAAGAAAGAAAGAAAGAACAAAGAAAGAAAGAAAGAAAGAAAGAAAGAAAGAAATG
>JACRUU010000027.1:2515866-2533366 GCA_030449085.1 Kryptopterus vitreolus
AAGACAACACCTTAATCACTTAGGAAAATGAAGAGTGAAGAAAGAATGAGGGGAAAAAAAGAAAGGAAAAGAAAAATGAGGAAAAGGAGAAAAAAAATAAGGGGAAAGGTAAAAGGATGTGTCTGGAAAATGAAGAATAAGGGAAGTAGAAGAGAAAGAAGAATGAACAGATGAAAGAAGGAAGAAAGAAAGCTGAAAGAAAGAAAGAATGAAAAAAGAAAGAAAGAAAAGGAAAGAAAGAGGAAAAGAAAGAAGAAATTGAAAAGGAAAAAGAAGGCAAGAAAAATTAAGGCAAAGGAAAAAATGGAAAGGTGGGTGTGGAAAAGTATGGGAGGGGAAAATGAAGGAAAAGAAAATGAATAAAGTAAAGAAAGAAAGAAAGAAAGAAAAAAGAAAGAAAAAGCAAAGAAAGAAAAAGAAAAAAGAAAGAAAGAAAACTGAAGGGGAATAATAAATTAATTTAAAATTAAAAGAAAAAGATGTGTATATATATATATATATATATATATATATATATATATATATATATATATATATATATATACATATATACATATACACATATATGCAGATGCAGATGCCCTTATATATATATATATATATATATATATATATATATATATATATATATATATATATATATATATATATATATATATATTATATGACTTAACGCATGATAATCCCAGATAATTATCTGTTCTAAATGTGACTTAAAGTAATTAAATAATGAATTGTTTTTAATGATTATTTATTTAATTATTACCATTTTGATTGTGCTTAATAACAACAATCAAACTGCGCATAAACAAACACGGAATTTATGCAAATGTAAGATTATTATTATTATTATTATTATTATTATTAGTGAAGCCAAAGACAAAACATTCTTATAAACATTTTTATCAACACCACAAACAGAGTCTGTTTCCACACGGACGGGTTTAATTGCTAGTATAATATTAGTTAAAAATATTAGTAGTATAATAAAACAGTACAATATTTTGAAGAACATCGTGAATAGATGTGGTGTGTGTTAAAAGGTCTACTTTAATATTATTAATATTTATTACTTATTACTCGTTAAAATGGTCAAGCTGAAATGAATAGACTATCCTTTTATTAATCACATAAACATTACAGCACGGTCAGAGTCTTTCTTCGCATTTCCCGGCTTCCCGCTGTTTGGAAGTTGGGGTCAGAGTTTAAGGGTTAGCCATGATACAGCGCCCCCTGGAGCACAGAGGATTAAGGGCTTTCTCAATATACCCAAGAGCATATACAAATACATATATATATATATATATATATATATATATATATATATATATATATATATATATATATATATATATGCATGCTCTTGGGTATATTACAAGGATAAAGGATCTGCTCGGAGGATCTAAATTTTTTTCCATCCATATACAAATATATATATATATATATATATATATATATATATATATATATATATATATATATATATATATATATATATATATATATATATATATATATACGGGAAAAATATATACATATATATATATTTTTTTGTTTTTGTTTTTGTTTTTTTCATATATGTATGTATGTATATATATATATATATATATATATATATATATATATATTTGTATATGAAAAAAAATGTGTATATATATATATATATATATATATATATTTTTTTTTTTTTTTTTTTCCACTTGATATTTGTGGAGATCTCCTTTACCCTCCACTTGAGATCCTGCGCACACTCCTACCCCGTGTATATGATAAGATGATCATATTGATCGCGACGAGGTTGTTTGCATAAGTCAACCTTCTCATAAAACATCCTTTTCGGCTCCTCGTCTGGAAGAACCCCAGGAGACACGCAGGATACACGCAGGAGACATGCAGGAGACACACAGGAGACGCGCAGGAGACATGCAGGAGACACACAGGAGACGCGCAGGATACACGCAGGAGACATGCAGGAGACACGCAGAAGACGCACGCAGGAGACACGCAGGAAACACGACAGGAGACAGGAGCGCAGGAGACACGCAGGAGATACACGCAGGAGACACGCAGGAGACAGGAGACATGCAGGAGACACGCAGGAGACGCGCAGGAGACACGCAGGAGACACAGGAGACAGGAGACGCGCAGGAGACACGCAGGAGACAGGAGACACGCAGGAGACATGCAGCAGGAGACACGCAGGAGACACGCAGGAGACACGCAGGAGACATGCGCAGGAGACACGCAGGAGACATGCAGGAGATGGAGACATGCAGGAGACACACAGGAGACATGCGCAGGAGACACGCAGGAGACACGCAGGATACATGCAGGAGACATGCAGGAGACACACAGGAGACGCGCAGGATACACGCAGGAGACACGCAGGAGACACGCAGGAGACATGCAAGAAACGCGCAGGAGACCCGCAGGAGACCCGCAGGAGACACGCAGGAGACCCGCAGGAGACATGCAGGAGAACACAGGAGATGCGCAGGAGACACGCAGGAGACACGCAGGAGACATGCAGTAGACATGCAGGAGACACGCAGGATACACGCAGGAGATGCGCAGGAGACATGCAGGAGAACGCAGGAGAACGCAGGAGAACGCAGGAGACGCGCAGGAAACACGCAGGAGACACACAGGAGACACGCAGGATACACGCAGGAGACGCGGAGACACACAGGAGACACGCAGGAGACACGCAGGAGACACGCAGGAGACATGCAGGAGACACACAGGAGACACGCAGGATACACGCAGGAGACGCGCAGGAGACATGCAGGAGACGCGCAGGAGACACGGCCGAGGTCGCCAACGACCGCATTTCTCCTCTCGATACAATCGGAATTCCAATGAGACTCAGGATTTCCCCTCTGGTGTCTCAGCCACGGACCGGATTGTAAAGGGTATCAGATTCTCTGATTTCACAGGAAAGGATGGCGATATTCCGTAGGTCATGACCTCGGCGAGGTGAACTCGCAGTCAGATAGAGTCATGAAGATACATAATCCGCTTAGCAAATGAGACTTTGGTGCCGGGCAGGAAAAAAAGGGAAAAATGTCTCATGTAATATTCATCAGGGTTTTAATGCGCGAGGGACATTTGTGATGACGTGAGGGAGGTGGGAGAGCTCAGTGGGGAAGGCGCTGGACTCTGGACCAGAAGATCCACCAAGATGCCACGAGTGGGCCCTTGAGCAAGGCCCTTAACCCTCAGCCACTCAGGGCGTCTGGCAAATAATGTAAATGTATGATCATTATGTCATTATGAGAGAAGTGAATGACACAGATTATCTCTCCCGAACATCATGTGATGCGACAGAGGAATCCGATTGGACAGAGAACGGAACATTGGGAATATTCATGTTGGGTTTCTCCTGACACTAAATGGCTGAGTGGTTGATCAGAAGGTCGGGGTTTCGAGTCCCTGTCTCACCAAGCAGCCACTCATTGGCCCTTGAGCAGGGCCCTTAACCCTCTGTCCTCCAGGGGGCGCTGTATCCTGGCAGACCATGCGCTCTGACCCTAAAAACAAGCTGGGATATGCGAGGAAAGGATTTTTTGTAGGGATATGTGACTAATAAAGTCTGTTTTATTAATAAAACACCACCTTACCTTAAAAATACAGATGTTCCTCCTCATCACAGGATACTCCAGAGGTGACAGATGTTCCAGCCAGATGATAAATCACAGTGGGGGGGGGGAGACAGAAAGAAGAGAGTGTGTGAGCGAGTGATGAACCGTGGTTCTCTATTGCTGAGACCCTACGAGACACTGTATTAGAGAGCGTGGGTGTGCGTTCGTGTGTGTGTGTGTGTGTGTGTGTGTGTGTGTGTGTGTGTGTCTGTTTGTTGAGCACTGCTGTAAATTCCGTGCAGCATCATGATGGAAGAGCTCTCTGCCCTGATAGTGGCCTCCTAATGGAATTAAAGAGCCGCTCCTGGAGCCTGACAAATAGCACTGTGGAAACCGGGTTTGACGTACAACGATAAACACACACACACACACACACACACACACACACACACACACACAAACACACACACACACACACATATAAGTGTGTGCGTACACCAATACACACTTGTAAAAATGTGTTTTCTCTGTAATGCATAAATGCCGTAATGCTTTTTCCTCTCGCGCTGCCCTTTCAAAAGTATTGGGACAGAAAATGGAAATGCATGACAAAGCAAGACCAGGATCTGCTTTCCATGCGTGTGAAATATCGACAAAGTACTTCCCAAAAGTGCGGATGGGAATTCAGGCTGGAACGGGACGTGCACATGCCGACGTGATGGTCAGGTGTCGTTCTTGGATCACATGACTCCCAGCGAACGGTGATTAAATGAACTAGAAATGACTCGTTTTCAAGATTCAGAGACAATAAAATGATACGAGCGTCACATTGTGTCCACACAAACTTTGGACAAACACCTCCAGTCCTTCTTTCAACTCCTGAAATGCAAAACACGTCTCCGGGTTTCTGACGAGGCTTCCCACCGAACTCCGGTTCTCCACCAGAGCCACCGCTCAGCTCCAGGTTTCTGGGGAGGGTCCCACTGACCTCCAGTTTTCCTCGCGAGTTACCACTCCGCTCCAGGTTTCTGGGGAGGGTGTCACCGAGCTCCAGTTCTCCTCCCGAGCCACCACTCCGCTCCAGGTTTTCGCTGAGGGTCCCACTGAGCTCCGGTTTTCCTCACGAGTTACCACTCTGCTCCAGGTTTTCGCTGAGGGTCCCACTGAGCTCCGGTTTTTCGCTGAAGTTGCTGCTCAGCTCCAGGTTTCTGCCGAGGGTCCCACTGACCTCCTGTTTTCCTCCCGAGCCACAGCTCCGCTCCAGGTTTTCGCTGAGGGTCCCACTGACCTCCAGTTTTCCTCGTGAGTTACCACTCCGCTCCAGGTATCTGCCCGAGGGTCCCACTGACCTCCTGTTTTCCTCCCGAGCCACAGCTCCGCTCCAGGTTTCTGCCGAGGGTCCCACTGACCTCCAGTTTTCCTCCCGAGCCACAGCTCCGCTCCAGGTTTTCGCTGAGGGTCACAGTGAGCTCCTGTTTTCCTCCCGAGCCACAACTCCACTCCAGGTTTCTGCCGAGGGTCCCACTGACCTCCTGTTTTCCTCCCGAGCCACAGCTCCGCTCCAGGTTTTCGCTGAGGGTCCCACTGACCTCCAGTTTTCCTCGCGAGTTACCACTCCACTCCAGGTTTTCGCTGAGGGTCCCACTGAGCGCCGGTTTTTCGCTGAAGTTGCTGCTCAGCTCCAGGTTTCTGCTGAGGGTCCCACTGAGCTCCAGTTCTCCGCCAGAGCCACAGCTCCGCTCCAGGTTTCTGCCGAGGGTCCCACTGACCTCCAATTTTCCTCGCGAGTCACAGCTCCGCTCCAGATTTTCGCTGAGGGTCCCACTGACCTCCAGTTTTCCTCGCGAGTTACCACTCCACTCCAGGTTTCTGCCGAGGGTCCCACTGACCTCCAGTTTTCCTCGCGAGTTACCACTCCACTCCAGGTTTCTGCCGAGGGTCCCACTGAGCTCCAGTTCTCCGCCAGAGCCACAGCTCCGCTCCAGGTTTCTGCCGAGGGTCCCACTGACCTCCAATTTTCCTCGCGAGTCACAGCTCCGCTCCAGATTTTCGCTGAGGGTCCCACTGACCTCCAGTTTTCCTCGCGAGTTACCACTCCGCTCCAGGTTTTCACCGAGGGTGCCACAGAGCTCCAGTTTTCCGTCGGAGCCACCACCACATTCCAGGTTTTTGCTGAAGGTGCCGCCCCTTTCCAAGTTTCCACCCGAGCCATTGTTTGGTTATGTCATCTCAGATGGAGGGCGTAAAACTGCTTCCAGTCCTCTGTTTAGAAGGGCTAACCCAAGAAGTCCAAGATTCCCGTCCCCGGACCCTCACCGCCTGCCCAGAGTCAGTCCCGGCACCGTTTATTAAAGTGTTTTTCATCTTGCACTCGGCCTTGGATCCTCCATTGACACACACCATTGTCTGAGCGAGTTGTTTTGTAGGATGAAGGTGATGTATAAGAGTATAAGACTGTCGGATGTTCAGGGTTTTTTTTTCCTCCGAGCGTGAGACAAACGCATTTACTGACTACAACAATACTAGAATTAATAACTGCTTTGAGTATTTAAGAATTTATAAATGTAATGCACTTATTTTTGATATTATTATACAAAAATATTAATTACTTAAATGTTGATAGATTTAATTAGCGCTCTGACTTTTTTACGTAAAGAGTGTTGAGTGAACTCATATTTTTATGTACACAAATGTTTTCTTCTAAATTTAATGTACGTAAATATACGTACTGAACGTAAATATATATGTGATGCAAAAATTGTTTACTTTAAGGAAATCTAAAACCATTGATGGTGTTTGTTGATGATATACAAAATTCGCAAATCCCTTAAAACTCCCTTAAAAAACGGAAGTAAATATCAATAATTATCATACTTTACTAGCTTTTTCATACTTTACTGCATTAAATTCAATAAAGTTAAAATTAAATATTTTGCTTTTTACCGAAGTGTATTTTGTATTTTGCGAAATTAAATTTTAACTATTAATTATATATATATATATAAATCAGTCTGGCATTCTGTTAATGTATTAAGATTCTTTTATTAAGATTAGATTATCAAGAGTTGATTTTATATATATATATATATATATATATATATATATATATATATATATATATATATATATATATATAATTAATGTTCATTATAGTGGTGATAAATACTAACAAACCTGGACGCATATTTTACTGTTTGAATCTCATTCAAATATTACTAACCTTTCTTAGCTCCGCCCCTTATCTTCTGACCACGCCTCCTACCTACCCACACTTATTCATTCATTCATTCATCTTCTAATCTACCCTTATACCACCGCTTTATCCGACTCTTCTCTCAGGTCTCTCTCAGGCGTCTTTGAGGATGGGGCAACCAATCGCAGTGCACACACACACACACACACACACACACACACTGATATTCATTCATTCATTCATTTTCTACCGCTAACCGCTTAATCCGATCTCCCTCGGGTCACGGGGAGTCTGTGTCTATCTCAGGCGTCTATGGGCATTAAGGCAGGATACACCCTGGATGGAATGCCAACCCATCGCAGGACACACACACACACACACACACACACATTCACATACATACACTAGGGACAATTTTCCAAGGTGCCAATCAACCTACCGTGCATGTTTTTGGACCGGGGGGGGGGGAAACCGGAGAACCCGGAGAAAAACCCCTGAGGCACGGGGAGAACATGCACAAACTCCACACACACATGACCGAGACGGGAATCGAACCCGGATCCTGGCGGTGTGAGGCGAACGTGCTAACCACTAAGCCACCGTGCCCCGCACACACTGATATGCTTTTCTTTATTAATTTTAGTCAATAAAACTACATCTATTACACAAATTCCGTTATATAAATGTCACTAAATATCCATTGTTACTAACCAGCATTGCATCCTGGGATTTTGAGTATTTATTTTGTTGTTGTTGTTGTTGTTGTTGTTTTTTTGCACCAAAATATATTCATCTCATGCTGGAATTCTCGTTGGAGACGCAGCAACAAGTGAGACAGAAATCTCATGCAGAAATCATTCTACCAATTTCCGTCCCGCTAATACACTGGGGTTATAAATGGGTGTGTTTAATATGCAATATCCTGCTCCACTCATTTCTTTCTTTCTTTCTTTCTTTCTTTCAATTTTTCTTTTCTTTTTTTTTTTTTTACACACAGTCCATTTCAATCCCGAGCAGCTCGTTTCGAATCACTAATGCTGCCGAATTTGCATCTGTTTTATTCATTACAAAAAAATAGGGGTAAAAAAAGGAAGCAATTTAAGATGGTCACACACACACACACACACACACACACACACACACACACACACGGCGTAACTCCGGCGAATGTCGTCCCCGAGCGCAGGTAATGAGAAATCAATGTCTGACTGTTTCTGTACAGGGAAGTGCAGACAATACAAACGAGCTTTACTAGCAGCTGTGGGCTGAGATACAGCATGCACACACACACACACACACACACACACACACACACACACACACACAATCACAGTGTAAAGTTTGTGTTGTGTGTGTGCGTGTGTGTGTGTTAGCTAAAGCAGTATTAAAGCAGAAGCTCTGGGATTGATTCTAGCTCCACAGGATCACAGCAGGGTGGGGAGAGCTGTGTGTGTGTGTGTGTGTGTGTGTGTGTGTGTGTGTGTGTGTGTGTGTGTGTGTGTGTAGGTTTGTAGGATCTCCATTTCTTGAGTCTCCCCTCAGTGTTCTCATTCACATTATCTCTTGCATTACCTTGATCACCTCCATTCCATTCCAGTGAGTGGAGTGAAGTTTGGGTTGAGTTGAGATGAGATTAGGAGAATAGAATTGGGATTTTTTTTTGAGCTGAATAGAGTTGAATGAAATTGAGTTGATCTACGCTGAGTGAAGTTGAGATGATATGAGAGACATTTGAGTTGAGTGAAGTTGAATTGAATGAAGTTGAGTTGAATTGAATTGAGGGGGCACGGTGGTTTAGTGGTTAGCACGTTCGCCTCACACACACCAGGGTCCGGGTTCGATTCCCGTCTCGGGAATGTGTTCGTGTGGAGTTTGTGCATGTTCTCCCCATGTCTCAGTGTGGGTGTTGTTCAGTCCGGTTTTTCTCCCCTGGGGGTTGGTTTCCATCCCGGTTTCCAAAAACCAATGCACGGTAGGTTGATTGGCACCTTGGAAAATTGTCCCTAGTGATGAATGTGTGTGTGTGTGTGTGTGTGTGTGTGTGTGTGTGTGTGTGTGTGTGTGTGGTTGTGTGTGCCCTGCGCATGCCAATAGACGCCTGAGATAGACACAGACTTCCCGTGACCGAGGGAAGATCGGATAAAGCCGGTAGAAGATGAAATTGAATTGAATTGAATTGAATTGAATTGAATTGAATGAAATGAGTTGAATTGAATTGAATTGTTGATTGATTGAATTGAGTTGAATTGAATTGAATGAAGTTGAGTTGAATTGAATTGAATTAAGTTGAGTTGAGTTGAATTAAATTGAGTTAAATGAATTGAGTTGATTGAATTGAATTGTTGAGTTGAGTTGAATTGAGTGAAGTTGAGTTGAATTGAATTGAATGAAGTTGAGTTGAATTGAGTGAAGTTGAGTTGAATTGAATTGAATGAAGTTGAGTTGAATTGAGTTGAATTGAGTTGAAATTGAATTGAATTGAAGTTGAGTTGAATTGAGTGAAGTTGAGTTGAATTGAGTGAAGTTGAGTTGAATTGAGGTTGAGTGAAGTTGAGTTGAATTGTGAGTAAATAAGTTGAGATGAGGTGAGTAAATTGAATTGAATAAAGTTGAGTTGAATTGAGTTGAATGAAATTGAGCTGAATTGATGTGAGTTGACATTAAATTAGTTGAGTTGTTTACATTGAATGGAATGAAGTTGAGATGACTTTAATTAAGTTGAGTGAAGTTGAGTTGAGTGTAAATAAATGGAGATGAGGTGAGTAAATTGAATTGAATGAATTTGAGTTGAATTGAGGTGAGTGAAGTTATTTGACTTTAATTAAGTTGAGGTGAATAAATTGGTATGAATTTGGCTTGAGTTGATTAAAGATGAGTTGAGTTGAACTGAGTTGAGTGAATTGAAGTGAAGTTGAGTTGAATTGAGTTGAATTGATGAAGTTGAGTTGAACTGAAGTGACTTGACTTGAAAATTAGTTGAGTTGGGTAAATTGAATTGAACGAAGTTGAGTTGAGTTGAGCTGAGTGAAGTTGAGTTGAGTTGAGTTGAATTGAGTTGAGGTGAATGGAGTTGAGTTGAGTGAGTGGAGTTGAATTGAGTTGAGATGAATGAAGTTGAATTGAGTTGAGATGAATGAAGTTGAATTGAGTTGAGGTGAGTGGAGTTGAGATGAGTATAATTAAATTGACATGAGGTGAGTAAATTTAATTGATTGAGGTTGAGTGAAGTTGAATTGAGTTGAATGAAGTTGAGTTGAAATTGAGTGAAGCTGAGTTGAGTTGAGTTGAATTGAGTGAGTTGAGTTGAGTTGAGTTGATGAAGTTAGTTGAGTTGAGGAGTTGAGTTGAGTTGAGTTGAGTGAAGTTGAGTTGAATTGAGTTGAGTTTGAGTTGAAGTTGAATTGAGTTGAGTTGAGTTGAAGTTGAGTTGAGTTGAGTTGAATTGAGTTGAAGTTGAGTTCATTGAGTTGAATTGAGTTGAGTTGACATTAGTTGAGTTGAGTTGAGTTGATTGAGTTGAGTTGAGTTGATGAGTTAGAGTTGAGTTGATTGATGAGTTGAGGTGAGTTGAAGTTGAGTGAAGTTGAGTTGAGTTGAAGTTGAAGTTGAGTTGAGTTGAGTTGAGTTGAGTTGAGTTGAGTTGAGTTGAGTTGAGTTGAGTTAAGTTGAGTTGAGTTGAGTTGAGTGAAGTTGAGTTGAGTTGAATTAAGTTGAAGTTGAGTTGAAGTTGAGTTGAGTTGAGTTGAATTGAGTTGAATTGTTGAGTGAAGTTGAGTTGAGTTGAGTTGAGTTGAGTTGAATTGAGTTGAGTTGAGTTGAGTTGAGTTGAGTTGAATTTAGTTGAGTTGAGTTGAGTGGAGTTGAGTTGAGTTGAGTTGAGTTGAATTGAATTTAATTGAGTTGAGTTGAGTTAAGTTGAGTTGAGTTGAGTTGAGTTGAGTTGAGTTGAGTTGAGTTGAATTGTTGAATTGAGTTTGAGTTGAGTTGAGTTGAATTGAGTTGAGTTGAGTTGAAGTTGAGTTGAGTTGAGTTGAGTTGAGTTGAGTTGATTTGAGTTGAATTTAGTTGAGTTGAGTTGAGTTGAGTTGAGTTGAGTTGAGTTGAGTTGAGTTGAGTTGAGTTGAGTTGAATTGTTGAGTTGAGTTGAGTTGAGTTGAGTTGAGTTGAGTTGAGTTGAGTTGAGTTGATTGAGTGAGTTGAAGTTGAAGTTGAGTTGAAGTTGTTGAGTGAGTTGAGTTGAGTTGAGTTGAGTTGAATTGAGTTGAATTGAAGTTGAGTGAAGTTGAGTTGAGTTGAGTTGAGTTGAGTTGAGTGAAGTGAGTTGAGTTGAGTGACTTGAGTTGAGTTGAGTTGAGTTGAGTTGAGTTGAGTTGAGTGGAGTTGAGTTGAGTTGAGTTGAGTTGAGTTGAGTTGAGTTGAGTTGAGTTGAGTTGACTTGAATTGAGTGAGTTGAGTTGAGTTGAGTTGAGTTGAGTTGAGTTGAGTTGAGTTGAGTTGAGTTGAGTTGAGTGAAGTTGAATTGTTGAGTTGAGTTGAGTTGAGTTGAGTTGAGTTGAGTGAAGTGAGTTGAGTTGAGTTGAGTTGAGTTGAGTTGAGTTGAGTTGAGTTGAGTTGAGTTGAGTTGAGTTGAGTTGAGTTGAGTTGAGTTGAGTTGAGTTGAGTTGAGTTTAGTTGTTGAGTTGAGTTGTTGAGTTTGAGTTGAGTTGTTGAGTGAGTTGTTGTTGAGTTGAGTTGACTTGTTTAAGAGTTGAGTTGAGTTGAGTTGAGTTGACTTGAGTTGAGTGAGTTGAGTTGAGTTGAGTTGAGTTGATTTGAGTTGAGTTGAGTGAAGTTGAGTTGAGTTGAGTTGAGTTGAGTTGAGTTGAGTTGACTTGTTGAGTTGAAGTTGAGTTGAGTTGAGTTGAGTTGAGTTGAGTTGAGTTGAGTTGAGTTGAGTTGAGTTTGAGTGAAGTTGAGTTGAGTTGAGTTTGAGTTGAAGTTGAGTTGAGTTTTGAGTTGAGTTGAGTTGAGTTGACTTGAGTGAAGTTGAGTGAAGTTGAGTTGAGTTGAGTTGAGTTGAGTGAAGTTGAGTTGAGTTGAGTTGACTTGATTGAGTTGAGTTGACTTGATTTAAGAAGTTGAGTTGAGTTGAGTTGAGTTGAGTTGAGTTGTAGTTGAGTTGAGTTGAGTTGAGTGAGTTGAGTTAGTTGGTTGAGGGAATTGAGTGAGTGAGTTGAGTCTTGATTTGAGTTGAGTTGAGTTGAGTTGAGTTGAGTTGAGTTGAGAGTTGAGTTGAGTTGAGTTGAGTTGAGTTGAGTTGAGTTGAGTTGAGTTGAGTTGAGTTTAGAGTTGATTTGAGTTGAGTTGAGTTGAGTTGAGTTGAGTTGAGTTGAGTTGAGTTGATTGAGTGAAGTTGAGTTGAGTTGAGTTGAGTTGAGTTGAGTTGAGTTGAGTTGAGTTGAGTTGAAGTTGAGTTGAGTTGAGTTGAGTTGACTTGATTTGAGTTGAGTTGAGTTGAGTTGAGTTGAGTTGAGAAGTTGAAGTTGAGTTGAGTTGAGTTTTGAGTTGAGTTGGAGTTTGAGTTGAGTTTGAGTTGAGGTTGAGTTGAGTTGAGTTGAGAGTTGAGTTTTTGAGTTGAGTTGAGTGATTTAAGTGAAGAGTTGAGTTGAGTTGAGTTGAGTTGAGTTGAGTTGAGTTGAGTTGAAGTGAGTTGAGTTGAGTTGAGTTGACTTGAGTTGAGTGAGTTGAGTTGAGTTGAGTTGAGTTGAGTTGAGTGAGTTGAGTTGAATGATTGAGTTGAGTTGATTGAGTTGATTGAAGTTGAGTTGACTTGTTTGAGGAGAGTTGAGTTGAGTTGAGTTGAGTGAAAGTTGAGTTGAGTTGAGTGATTTGAGTTGAGGTTGAGTTGAGTTTGAGTTGACTGAATTTGAGTTTGAGTTGAGTTGAGTGAAGTTGAGTTGAGTTGAGTTGATTGATTGATTTGAGTGAAGTTGAGTTGAGTTGAGTTGAGTTGAGTTGAGTTGAGTTGAGTTGAGTTGAGATTGATGACTTGAGTTGAGTTGAGTTGAGTTGAGTTGACTTGATTTGAGTGAAGTTGAGTTGAGTTGAGTTGAGTGAAGTTGAGTTGAGTTGAGTTGAGTTGAGTTGATTTGAGTGAAGTTGAGTTGAGTTGATTGATTTGAGTGAAGTTGAGTTGACTTGAGTTTGAGTGAAGTTGAATTGAAGTTTGAGTTGAAGTTGAGTTGAATTGAGTTGAGTTGAGTTTGATTGAGTTTGAGTGAAGTGAGTTGCTTTGAGTTGAGTGAAGTTGAGTTGAGTTGTTGAGTGAGTGAAGTTGAGTTGAGTTGAGTTGAGTTGACTTGATTTGAGTGAAGTTGAGTTGAGTTGAGTTGAGTTGAGTTGAGTTGAGTTGAGTTGAGTTGAGTTGAGTTGAGTTGAGTTGATTTTGAGTTGAAGTTGAGTTGAGTTGAGTTGAGTGAGTGATTTGAGTTGAGTTGTTGAGTTGAGTTGAGTTGAGTTGATTGAGTTGACTTGAGTTGAGTTGAGTGAGTTGAGTGAGTTGAGTTGAGTTGAGTTGAGTGAGGGAAGTTGAGTTGAGTTGAGTTGAGTTGAGTTGAGTTGAGTTGAGTTGAGTGAAGTTGAGTTGAGTTGAGTTGACTTGATTTGAGTGAAGTTGAGTTGAGTTGAGTTGAGTTGACTTGATTTGAGTGAAGTTGAGTTGAGTTGAGTTGAGTTGTTGAGTTGAGTTGAGTTGAGTTGAGTTGAGTGAAGTTGAGTTGACTTGATTTGAGTGAAGTTGAGTTGAGTTGAATTGTAATATCATGATAA
Organism: Kryptopterus vitreolus; assembly: GCA_030449085.1. Classification (NCBI taxonomy): domain Eukaryota; kingdom Metazoa; phylum Chordata; class Actinopteri; order Siluriformes; family Siluridae; genus Kryptopterus; species Kryptopterus vitreolus. The sequence continues at coordinate 2,529,448 of JACRUU010000027.1, forward strand.
AGCTATTCTTACGATATATCCTGCCATAATTTATATGATCAATCTTATTGTCTCTCTCTCTCTATTTCTCTCCGTCTCTTATTCTCTCACCATCTCTCCTCCAGTCTCTCCACATCTCTTCTCTTGTGTCTCTTTTCCCATATCACTCTCTCTCTACCTTTCCATTTCACTGCCACTCTTTCCTTCCATCTGTCTTTATCTCTCCTCCTCTTATCACTCCATCACGACATACCCGATTCAGAGTTGTGGATTAACACGAGATTCGCCGTCCTCCCGTTACCGAGTGAAAACGAAGGTCAGGCGAATTTAATGACGGCGATGACACTGATTATGTCTGCGCTGACCTCGCGCTGTTTCAATTAGCGCTCGGTTAATAAAGCCGGAGCGACCCCAACACAAGATTACACACTCGCGGGGGTCGTGGGCTGTGATACAGATCCATATCAGGTAATGATGATGATGGTGATGTGATACCACCTCGACTCACACCAGGGTTACACGCTTCTTCTCTGGTTTCCATAGTAACGGCTCCTTCAGGGAGTCCAACGGATCGTATATAGTGTGTTGTTGAACATATCTCATCTCTCACGCGTCATGGTAAGTGCTGGTGGATTGCGGTCATGACCGGCGAAGCGGTGCTCTGAAATCAGAAGCCTCTTTTTGTGGGTAATTAGAGCATGGTTCGGGTGGCACTTGATGTGACGGCCCGTGTCGTGGAGGACATTTCTGCCCGCCGAGATCGCTGTTGCCTTGGTGACCGGGGATTTATTACATGTACTTATTTACTTGATTATGTTTTGGTTTATTTATTGCTGCTGGTTGAAAATGCTGCACTTTGGTCACTGAGTCACTGGTCAGTGAGGCTCTAAATGACTCACTAATTCACCAAGTGACTCACTGAGGTATTGAGTGACTCATTGATTCACCAGTGATTCACTCGTTTATTCAAACAGTGACTTAGTGACTGGTGAATGATTGAGTTAATGGTGACGGAGTGACTCACTGAGGTACTGAGTGACACACTGATTCACTAGTCACTGAGTCTGTTTGGCTCACTGGTCAATGAGAGAGTCACTGGTCACTGAGTGACTCACTGAGGTACTGAGTGACACACTGATTCACTAGTCACTGAGTCTGTTTGGCTCACTGGTCAATGAGAGAGTCACTGGTCACTGAGTGACTCACTGAGGTACTGAGTGACACACTGATTCACTAGTCAGTCACTGAGTCTGTTTGGCTCACTGGTCAATGAGAGAGTCACTGGTCACTGAGTGACTCATGAGACTGAGTCACTGATTCACTAGTCACTGAGTCTGTTTGGCTCACTGGTCAGAGAGAGTCACTGGTCACTGAGTGACTCACTGAGGTACTGAGTGACACACTGATTCACTAGTCACTGAGTCTGTTTGGCTCACTGGTCAATGAGAGAGTCACTGGTCACTGAGTGACTCACTGAGGTACTGAGTGACACACTGATTCACGAGTCACTGAGTCTGTTTGGCTCACTGGTCAATGAGAGAGTCACTGGTCACTGAGTGACTCACTGAGGTACTGAGTGACACACTGATTCACGAGTCACTGAGTCTGTTTGGCTCACTGGTCAATGAGAGAGTCACTGGTCACTGAGTGACTCACTGAGGTACTGAGTGACACACTGATTCACGAGTCACTGAGTCTGTTTGGCTCACTGGTCAATGAGAGAGTCAATGGTCACTGAGTGACTCACTGAGGTACTGAGTGACACACTGATTCACGAGTCACTGAGTCTGTTTGGCTCACTGGTCAATGAGAGAGTCAATGGTCACTGAGTGACTCACTGAGGTACTGAGTGACACACTGATTCACGAGTCACTGAGTCTGTTTGGCTCACTGGTCAATGAGAGAGTCACTGGTCACTGAGTGACTCACTGAGGTACTGAGTGACACACTGATTCACGAGTCACTGAGTCTGTTTGGCTCACTGGTCAATGAGAGAGTCACTGGTCACTGAGTGACTCACTGAGGTACTGAGTGACACACTGATACACGAGTCACTGAGTCTGTTTGGCTCACTGGTCAATGAGAGAGTCAATGGTCACTGAGTGACTCACTGAGGTACTGAGTGACACACTGATTCACGAGTCACTGAGTCTGTTTGGCTCACTGGTCAATGAGAGAGTCACTGGTCACTGAGTGACTCACTGAGGTACCGAGAGACTAGTCGCTTTGATAATCTCTATTGTTAAATGAGCTACATAAATAAAGGTGACTTGACTTGACTTGACTTGACATCCACCCATCCATCCATCCACCCACCCATCCATCCATCCATCCACCCAATCCATCCATCCATCCACCCACCCACCCATCCATCCATCCATCCCCATCCCATCCATCCATCCACCCATCCATCCCATCCATCCATCCACCCACCCACCATCCACCCACCCATCCATCCATCCACCCATCCACACCCACCCACCCACCCACCCACCCACCCCCACCCATCCATTCCCATCCATCCATCCATCCATCCATCCATCCATCCATCCATCCATCCTCCATCCACCCCATCCATCCATCCACATCAGCACAGGTGTCGGGGTTTGGTCATGTCGGGTAAGTGAGAGGAAACCACATTATATATTCAGACCTGATTCAGCACTTACTCTTCTCCACTGTTTCCTCCAGGACTCACATCATTACGGCAGGAGGGGGGGGGGGGAAGCAGGGAAGAAGTGAGTGGGGGGGATGCGGTGGAGGTGGAGAGTGAGTGAGGGGACTCGGGGAGAGTGATTGGGGGGGTGCAGTGGAGAGTGGGTGAGGTATGTGGAGGAGAGTGAGTGGGGGGATGTGGTAGAGAGTGAGTGGGGGTGTGCAGTGAGAGAGAGTGAATGGGGGTGCAGTGGAGAGTGGGGGGGAGAGAGTGAATGGGGGTTGCATTGGGAGAGAGTGAGTGGGGGTGCAGTGGGAGAATGAGTGAGTGGGGGGGCAGTGGGAGAGAGTGAGTGAGTGGGGGGGGGGGCAGTGGGAGAGTGGAGTGAGTGGGTGGGGGGCAGTGGGAGAGATTGAGTGGGGGGCAGTGGGAGAGGAATGAGTGAGTGGGGGGCAGTGGGAGAATGAGTGGGGGGCAGTGGGGGGAATGAGTGATGGTGGCAGTGGGAGAGAGTGAGTGGGGGGCAGTGGGAGAATAGTGAAGTGGTGGGGCAGTGGGAGTGAGAGTGAGTGGGGGCAGTGGAGAGTGAGTGGTGGGGCATTGGGAGAATGAGTGAGTGGGGGGGTGCAGTGGAAGAGTGAGTGGGTGGGGCAGAGAGGAGTGGGGGGGGGGGGGGCAGTGGGAGAATGTGAGTGAGTGAGTGGGAGTGGGGGGGGGGGCAGTGGAGAATGAGTGAGGGGGGGGCAGTGGGAGATGAGTGCGTGGGGGGGCAGTGGGGAGAGTGGGGGTGGTGAGTGAGTGAGTGAGTGGGGGGGGCAGTGGAGAGAGAGTGAGTTGGGGGGGGCAGTGGGAGATGAGTGAGTGGGGGGCAGTGGGAGAATGAGTGAGTGGGGGGCAGTGGGAGAATGAGTGAGTGGGGGGGGGGCAGTGGAGTGGAGTGAGTGGGTGGGGGGGGGCAGTGGGAGTGAGTGGGGGAGTGGGGGGGGGCAGTGGGAGAGTGATGAGTGAGTGGGGGGGCAGTTGGGGAGAGTGAGTGAGGAGTGGGAGTGAGAGTGAGTGGGGGGGGGCAGTGGGGCCGAGTAGGGGGAGTGGTGAGAGTGAGTGGGGGGGGCAGTGGGAGTGAGTGAGTGAGTGGGGGGGCAGTGGGAGTGGGCCAGTGAGTGGTGAGTGGGAGGGGGGTGCAGGTGGCAGAGTGGGAGTGGAGTGAGTGAGTGGGGGGGGCAGTGGTGAGAGTGAGTGAGTGGGAGTGAGTGGGAGGGGCAGTGGGAGTGAGTGGGGGGCAGT
>JACRUU010000027.1:2540866-2548366 GCA_030449085.1 Kryptopterus vitreolus
ACCCCCAAATTTCCATTTATAAGTAAGTATTGTTACCTCTATTGTGGCTCTTAAAACACACGATTTATGATCATGAGCCCAAAAAAAAACAAACAAACAAACAAACAAACAAACAAACCTTGAGCTATATGTCGTGATCAACAGATACCACCAATAATGTTCTTCTCACTCCCTGGATTTAGATGAGTACCTGACTTTCCTAACATCTCATTCACAATCCACGGGATCTGATCTAAGGATCTGATCTACTTTTCCGTAATAAATCCAATACTTTTGTCCATTATCATTGAATCCTTGAGGAATTTTCCACACCAAACATCAAATCTAAGGGAGGGGGTGTAGCTCAGTGGTTTAAGGCGCTGGGCTGATGATCGGAAGATCCGGGTTCGAGCCGCGGTATGGCCAAGCTTTCGCCCTTGGGTCCTTGAGCAAGACCCTTAACCCTCTGTGCTCCAGGGGGCGCCGTATCATGGCCGACCCTGCGCTCTGACCCCAACTACCAACATCAAGCTGGGATATATGCGAAGAAAAGAATTTCACTGTGCTGTAATGTATATGTGACCAAATAAAGGATATTTTATATATATATATATATATATATATATATATTATAATCTATGGAATCCAGTCCAGACCATTGAAGGGGGTTCCTGAAGAAATGCTCCGAGGCATCTTTTTCCCTTCGCTGATATTCCATTTTTAATCATCAATCCAAAGTGCGTCGGAAATTCATAAGCGGACACAAACGGATGCGATTAGCGACAAGCCTGGACGAGTTTGCAAAGCACAAAAAAAAAAAAAAAAAAAAAAAAGCCATGTGCGTATTTGTATCTGTCCACTTTGTGTTTCATTTAGATTGAAGGTTCGAGCCGGGGCTTTTATCCGGGGCGGCTTGATGAACGCCTCGTAACACAAAGTACCTCTGTAGGGAATATATAAGGATTTATTACTGTGGAGAAACCCAGGACGCCAGTGCAGACGTGCGGAAACTTTAAAAAACCCCTAGACTACGTTTAATAAACATTGCACAGAGGTGTGTGTGTGTGTGTGGGGGTAGGGGGGTTTAAATCCTGTATTATTCCCAGGTGCAGAGGTGATAAGGTTTATACAGAGGTAATGAACACGGGAGGGGAAAATTGAATTTGAGTAAAAACAAAAAATATATATATATATAAAGAAAGGAGGTTTTTAATGGGAATAGATGTGTGTGCTTTACTTTTTATCTAGTTATATTTGTTTGTGTGAAACATTCCTATAAAGTATTTTATAGCGTCCAGATTTTATTGTAAATCATAATTACTGGGTTTTTGTGGAAGATACTGAAGGTTAGCAGCAGCTATATCATCCTGTAGCCCAAGACTTGTTGCCTGGATGGGAGACCACCTGGGAATACTAGGTTGCTGCTGGTAGAGGTGTTAGTGTGGCCAGCAGGGGGCGCTTACCCTGTGGGTCCTAACACCACAGTATAGTCACTTTTTTCAGTCTTTCAGATGAGACGTTAAAGCGAGACTCTGTTCGATTCCCGTCTCGGCCATGTGTGTGTGGAGTTTGTGCATGTTCTCCCCGTGCCTCAGGGGGTTTTTCTCCGGGTTCTCCGGTTTCCTCCCCCCTCCCCCGTCCAAAAACATGCACGGTAGGTGATTGGCAACCTTGGAAAAATTGTCCCTAGTGTGTATGAATGTGTGTGTGTGTGTGTGTGTGTGTTTGTGTGATGGGTTGGCATTCCATCCAGGGTGTATCCTGCCTTAATGCCCATAGACGCCTGAGATAGGCACAGACTCCCCGTGACCCGAGGGAAGATCGGATATAAAGCGGTAGAAGAATGAATGAATGAACACCTCTTGTGGAAACTGGAGCACTTTAGCTTGATATATATATATATATATATATATATATATATATATATATATATATATAGTGAGATTTACAGTGAGATGTACAGTATATATACAGTGAGAATGTATTTGGAGGATGATTCTCCAGGATAAAGATCACGTCAGCAGTCGTGGCACTTTGGAATTCTTCACTTGGTGATGGGAATAAAGGAGGATGTGAATGTGCGTTTGGGGGGGGGGGGGGGGGGGGGGTGAAAATACGGAATTGTAGAGAAGATTTGGGCCGAGACGGAGAGAGGAGAAGAGAGAACAATTAATGAAATCGAGAAAGTGCCAGACGGGGCGAGATAAGTGTGGAATCAGTGTGTGGTGTGTGTGTGGGTGTGTGTGTGTGTGTGTGTGTGTGTTGTGTGTGTGTGTGTGTGTGTGTTTTCCACACGTTCAAAGCATCTACATTTCTGCTCCGGTTCCCGACCACATGCTCCTCCTTTAACAGGATCCATTCTTTTCCCCGCATTGTTCAATCCTCCTGTGATAATAGTTCCTCTCCTGCCAAAAAAAAAGCCTCGTCTGATTTGTGCTACAATTATTCAGTCAAGGTGCAGCGCGGTAGATAAACGAGGCGTACAGTAAACGGACAGAGGAACGTTCACTCGTCGTCCTGACAGGAGGGAAAGAGAGAGATATATTAAACGTTGGATTGAACTGAAGGGGGCACTATGGTGGCTTAGTGTTTAGCACGTTCGCCTCACACCTCCAGGTTCGATTCCCGTCTCGGCACATGTGTGTGTGTGGAGTTTGTGCATGTTCTCCCCGTGCCTCAGGGGGTTTTTCTCCGGGTTCTCCGGTTTCCTCCCCCGGTCCAAAAACATGCACGGTAGGTTGATTGGCACCTTGGAAAATTGTCCCTAGTGTATGAATGTGTGTGTGTGTGTGTGCAATGTGATGGATTGGCATTCCATCCAGGGTGTATCCTGCATTAATGCCCACAGACGCCTGAGATAGACACAGACTCCCCGTGACCCGAGGGAAGATTGGAAAAACGGGTAGAAGATGAATGAATGAATGAATGGATTGAACTGAACTGAGTCGGATTGGAGGAGTCATATTCATTCGACTCCTTTATTGTTGAAGCCGAAAGATGAATGGACTACAATGACATACGTTCAACCGTCAGGGCCGAACGAACTTAAAGCACTCGCGATTCCTCCGAGCGCCCGTCTTTGATGCTAAGCCTCCCGAAGGGACGATGATGAGGATGGTGAGGATGGTGAGGATGGCTCGACGACGGCTTGCTAATTAAGAAGGTAGCCCGAGACTGATTTTAACTCTAAACATTAATGAGGGCTGAAAAGGCTGAGGATGGAAATAAATAAATAAATAAAACATGTGATGCGGAGTGATAATTCGATGCGCTTCACGATCCCTTGTTAGCCCGCGACCTCGTGTAAAGCTTTCCTGGTCGGCGACGGCGAACTCCGACACGGTTCAGGCGCCTTCATTTTCCCTGCTGTGAGAGACGGAGGGAGGGAGGGAGGGATGGAGGAAGAGAGGAAGGGAGAGAGGATTTCTTAGTCAATTCTATTACTATACATCTTTGATTTTTGGTGATGGTCCATTACTGCCACCTAGTGTTCGCTTTTCACTCTGCGACGTGAGAGAGGCTCTCAAAGACGCACCGTTTTCCTTCATTCATTCATTCATTCATCTTCTACCACCACTATATCCGTGATCTTCCTCAGGCGTCTATGGGCATTAAGGCAGGATACACCCTGGATGGAATGCCAACCCATCACAGGGCACACACACACACACACCACACATTCATACACTAGGGACAATTTTTCCAAGGTGCCAATCAACCTACCGTGCATGTTTTTGGACCGGGGGAGGAAACTGGAGAACCCGGAGAAAAACCCCCCTGAGGCACGGGGAGAACATGCACAAACTCCACACACACATGGCCGAGACGGGAATCGAACCCGGACCCTGGCGGTGTGAGGCGAACATGATAACCGCTAAACCAGCGTGCCCCCGTTTTCCTTCCTGACTTCCTCGGAATGACTGCTGTAATAATCTTACATTGGCGTGAAATTCCCAGACATTATCATTACTAATCCTTACATCATTACATCATCATTGTTAATCTGTGGGAAATAAAACACACGGGAATCACACAGAGGATATATAGCTGCAGTGCGTCTCGGCCATGTGTGTGTGGATTTGTCCATGTTCTCCCCGTGCCTCAGGGGGTTTTTTTTCTCCGGGGTTCTCCAGTTTCCTCCCCGGGTCCAAAAACATGCACAGTAGGTTGATTGGCACCTTGGAAAAATTGTCGCTAGTGTATGAATGTGTGTGTGTGTGATGGGTTGGCATTCCATCCAGGGTGTATCCTGCCGTTAATGCCCATAGACGCCTGAGATAGGACACAGACTCCCCGTGACCCGAGGGAAGATCGGATAAAGCGGTAGAAGATGAATGAATGAATGAATGCTGTGCCTTTGTGTCCAAAGATCATGTGTGTTATTCCTTGCCTTCTTCTCTTCAAAAAAAAAAAAAAAAAAAATATATATATATATATATATATATATATATATATATATATATATATATATATATATATATATATATAATAAACTCTGACGTGATGCACATGTCTGACAATTAAAACCATCCAGTGGGCCCTTGAGCCAGGGCCCTCAACCCTCAATTGCTCCGTAGTAAGTTGCAAGTGTCCTGAAGATGTCATTTTAAAATTACTTTGACATTTATAAGAATATTTATGATCTATACTGGGTTTCGTTTCACGCAAAAAAATTAACATACATTTGCGTAAACCGTCCATATTTGTCCACGAGCATTTTGACGAGAGTATTATAAACATAACAGACTAAACATAACATGGCATTCCGTGATATAGTCACGATTTTGAGGTTCTTCAAACGACGTTTCCGCGACCCCTAGGGGATCCGGAGTGGTACTGCAGGAAAGAAAGAAATATTATAATATTAAGAATATTATCATTATTAAATGATTAGTCCTAATAATTACTAATTACTATTATAATTATTAATTATTAGTCCAACTGATGGTAAAATAAAAAATGTATGATCTGTTAAAATAAAAGTCTACGAACAAATTGTCATTTTAATTGCAAAATATGTTTTCTATGACACTTTTTTGTGTAACGAGTGTCATGCGATCTGACAAATTTTGTACAAGTGTGTCCCTATTCCACGTCTATAGTCTTAGATGTCCTATACCTGAAAAACGCTGAAGACCATTGGTGTTTATGGATGTTGTTATATATTTGCCAATAGAATATTTTATGTAAATCAGTGTTTTTTCCCAAATAATTCTAATACATATATCTTCTGCAGCAGAGGTAGCTTTGGTCTTGGTTTACTGGGAGGGTCCTCATAGTGTTTGATGATTTTGACCCTTCTTAGACTATATACTGTATATATCAGGGGTCACCAACGTGGTGCCCGTGGGCACCAGGTAGCCCCCAAGGAGCACATGAGTAGCTCTCAGGCTTGCTATAAAAAGTGCACAACTCATCAGTGAGATGCGTCTATAATGTAAAATGTAGTTAATTCGTTGTTGATAGTCACTGTCAAGTGTATTTACATAGATAAATGAGTATCATTAATAATAATAATAATAATATATAACTAAAGGTAAATTTGTTATTTCAGAGGAGTATTTCAAACTGGTAGCCCTTTATATGACTCGGTGTCCATGTAGTAGCTCTCAGTTACAAAAAGGTTGGTGATCCCTGGTATATATCAACTAACTGTAACGCAACTGTATATAACTGTAACGGATTACTGTGACTTTTATTTTGTAATTAAATGACGTAACGCCGTTACATGTCACTAGTTACTCCCCAACACTGGTTGTTACTCTGGCAAAAAAAAAGGAGGAATATATTTTGACTTTATTTATTTCTGTATATACATTTATTTATATCCCTTTATTGTAAGTTACATGTCCCCTTTTGGCGTTTGGTATTATTTCAGTTTATTTGTGTCTATATGCATATATCTTTATTTATTTATTTGTTTGTTTATTTTACTTATTTCTGTCCGCTTTTTTTGTTCATGTTCTCCTGGAGGTGGTTGAATATTTTCATTCGACTCTTCATTCGAACATTCAACAAACAAACAAACAAACAAACAAACAAACAAACAAACAAAAAAGCTATTAGGTGTATCCCTGATACTCAGGCGATAAACAATAAACTGTCCTGGGAACTGTTTGAATTGTCCAACGGCGGTCATCCACAGTACATTATTAATCCGTATATCTGATCCCAGAACAGCAGGAGGATCTAAGTAGCCCTCGGTCGTGCGTGATGTCGTCATCACGCAGACATGACGTACCAACCGTCCGGCGCTAAATTTCAAACGGCGTAGGAAAATAAGTTTCTGTGCGTGTGCGCTTTGTTTACGCTGTTTTATACATTTAATATATATATATATAAATATATATATAATATTTTATGACAAATAATTAATCGGATATTCATCATCAGGTGAGTGTTTACACCCGTTGGTATTTACTTAATCGTGTTTTGCGTCATGTTTATTAGCCAGCATGCTAACGCGCTAGCACGGCCACTTGTAAACTTTATGCTATTTATTTATTATGTTTATTATTGTGTTTGTTTATCATCCTAGGGTGCTTGTTTTATTAATCTTGAAGATCGCAAAATGGATTGTGTGGTCAACCAAAACAACAAACAACAACAAATAGGTTTTATTTGTGTTATTTTGCATTTTAAAATAAATAAATAAATAAAAACTAAGTAAAACAAAAACAGCACTTAAAACTGACCACAGATTCATCTGGAATATAGTTTTTGCGACAAAAAGAGCATTTGTGACATTTATGCTTATTGTGCTGCGTGGAAAGTCTTTATGTCTTAAATCTTTATGATGTCAAGAAAAGACATTTATTTTTATAAGGAATAGGACAGTCTGGGGGAAGAGTGGGGGGGGGGGTTAAATATATATCCCCATCATTCATTCATTCATCTTCTACCGCTTTATATCCGATCTTCCCTCGGGTCACGGGGAGTCTGTGTCTATCTCAGGCGTCTATGGGCATTAAGGCAGGATACACCCTGGATGGAATGCCAACCCATCACAGGACACACACACACACACATTCATACACTAGGGACAATTTTCCAAGGTGCCAATCAACCTACCGTGCATGTTTTTGTACCGGGGGAGAAAAACCCCCTGAGACACGGGTAGAACATGCACAAACTCCACACACACATGACGGAGACGGGAATCGAACCCAGACCCTGGCGGTGTGAGGCGAACGTGCTAACCACTAAACCCCCCCATATCCCACCATTAGATGCTATTAAGAGGATCATCTCAGTAAAAGAAGACTAATAGATACCTCTTAATGCAGATAAATTCATTATAATTACTAGAATCAGAAAAGGACGGGGTGTGGATCAGTGGTTTAAGGCGTTGGGGTGCTGATCGGACGATTCGGGTTCGAGCCCCGGTATAGTCAAGCTGCCAGCCTTGGGTCCTTGAGCAAGACTCTTAACCCTCTGTGCTCCAGGGGGCGCCGTATCATGGCTGACCCTGTGCTCTGACCCCAGCTATGGGATATGTGAAGATAGAATTTCATTGTGCTG
>JACRUU010000027.1:2550866-2560866 GCA_030449085.1 Kryptopterus vitreolus
CACACCTCCTTTATAGGGAATAACAAGTGTATGTAGATGGCCACGCCTCCTTTATAGGGAATAACAAGGCCATGTAGATGGCCACGCCTCCTTTATAGGGAATAACAAATGTAGATGGCCACGCCTCCTTTATAGGGAATAACAAATGTAGATGCAGTCATGTAGAGGCCACGCCTCCTTTATAGGGAATAACAAGTGTAGTCCACCTCCTTATAGGGAATAACAAATGTAGATGCACGCCTCCTTTATAGGGAATAACAAATGTAGATGCCACGCCTCCTTTATAGAGAATAACAAATGTAGAGGCCACGCCTCCTTTATAGGGAATAACAAGTGTAGAGGCCACGCCTCCTTTATAGGGAATAACAAGTGTAGAGGCCACGCCTCCTTTATAGGGAATAACAAGTGTAGTGGCATGTAGAGGCCACTGTAGAGGCCTCCTTTATAGGGAATAACAAATGTAGAGGCCACTCCTCCTTTATAGGGAATAACAAGTGTAGAGGCCACGCCTCCACCTCCTCTATAATGAATAACAAGTGTATAGGCCATGAATCCTACATAAGGAATACCAAGTTTACAGGCCACGCCTCCTTTATAGATAACGTGTAGAGGCCACGCCTCCTGTATAAGGAATAGCAAGTGTAGAGGCCACACCTCCTTTATAGGGAATAACAAGTGTAGCCTCCTTTAGGGAATAACAAATGTAGATGCACACCTCCTTTATAGGGAATAACAAATGTAGATGCCACGCCTCTTTAATGAATAACAAGTGTATAGGCCACGCCTCCTGCATAAGGAATAGCAAGTTTACAGGCCACACCTCCTGTATAATGAATAACAAGTGTAGAGGCCACGCCTCCTTTATAGGGAATAACACGTGTACAGGCCTTCATATAGACTAACAAGGGTACCACAAGGATGTGATGACTACATGTACAACACTGAGAATGGCGGTTGACCACGCCTCTTTTTTCCTAAGCCCCGCCTCCTACACAACGACTAATAGAAGAAGATGAGAGACACAGAGATATGTATGTGTACAGTACTAATCTCCGGTGTGTGCCGTGCTGCAGGTGGACCCGATGTTCCAGCGCATGGCGGCGTCTTTCGACGAGAACAGTACCGCCGGCGTGTTTCTGTCCGTGCTGTTCAGCGAGGACAGCCACTGTGAGCTCAGGTTCCCCTCCCACATGACCCTGCTGCACTCCAGGCCCTCCGCCGCTCCCTCACCTGTACAACACACACATGCTTCACCCTTCACAGGTACCACACATACACACACAGTCTGTCTTGGCATGTCGTGTGTGTGTGTGTGAGCACTTCCTTTTGTCCCCGCAGTGAGTTTAAAGTCTGTGGAGAAAGAGATGCCCATCTGCCCGTCTCTCGAAGGTTTCTCCTTCACCCAGTGGACACCTGACCAGGTAACCGAGCGCGTCGCGTGGACTCCCCGGCGTCTCGCCTGAAGTCAAAGATCAATCCGTTCCCTGTTGGTCTCCGCAGACGTCCGGTTTAAACCAGCTGCTGGAGAAGATGAAGCAGGGCGAACACGCCTTCGACGTCAACGCCGACGTGGAGCCGGACGAAGACGGCGGCGCGGATTTCGGGGACCATTTCGACGCTGACGGAGAGGACGGAGGACCCGGTGATGGCGGGGATCCCTTTGACGAGCACAAAGACGCCTGCTCCAGGAGGAGCCCCGAGAAAATACGGTGAGGAAGTCCACGTCCAATAGACGTTTTATCACGTGTGTGCGGCCGGTCGCGTTGACGTGTTCGTGCGTGTGTGTACAGGGGGGTCATCCCCATCGGAGAAGGCGACATCACCACCATGTGCCTGCAGCTTTCGGACAAACCCCGGGAGTATTCCTACTTCAGCCCTCGCACCATGGCTACGTGGGTCGGCCCGGGATACTGGCTCTTCAAACCCACACACAAACGTCAGTCCGTAACCCTAACGCCATCCCGTGACTTAACACACAGCGTCTGTTTGTTTGTTTATTTATTTATTTATCTATCTCTCCCCCCGTGTAGAAGATCACAAGCCGGAGAAGGAAATCAAAAAGCGAGCGCCCAAAAATCCCCTGGTGATCGACTTCAGCGAGGACGTCCACTTTCACAACTACTTTCGCACAACCAGAGTAAGATCTCAGTGTGTCCAAATTATACCCGTTGTTTATAGTAAACATTTGTTTATTTATCTCTCTTCTGTGCTATTTATCCTGCGATACTGTATATAACACTGTAGAACTTGCTATTTTTCTCTTTGGGTGTATATGCGTTTTTATTTGTTTATTAGAATTCCAAACAATTTATTAAAAAAAATAATTTTTATATATTTTATTATTCATTTTAACATACACGCCGCTATATTCGACTGTCCATGCATGCTACTTTAACCGTTGAGTTATTTTTATTTATTTTAAATCAATTAAATTAAATTAGAAAAATAGTATGAAGCCGATATTGGTTTTTAGATTATATTTAATTAATTTTTTTTTTTTTTTTCAATATTTGTACAAGTGGGGCACGGTGGTTTAGTGGTTAGCACGTTCTCCTCACACCGCCAGGGTCCGGGTTCGATTCCCGTCTCGGCCATGTGTGTGTGGAGTTTGTGCATGTTCTCCCCGTGCCTCAGGTGGTTTTTCTCCGGGTTCTCCGGTTTCCTCCCCCGGTCCAAAAACATGCACGGTAGGTTGATTGGCACCTTGGAAAATTGTCCCTAGTGTATGAATGAATGTGTGTGTGTGTGTGTGTGTGTGTCCTGCGATGGGTTGGCATGTCCCGGGTGTATCCATGGGTGTAGTGTGCCCTGATGATAGCCATTGAGTGTGTGAGTTATGGATGTATGCCCATAGACGCCTGTGATGAGGTATCGACCCGAGGGTTTCGGATATCCCGGCCTGAATGACCATAGACTTTGCTCTGAATTTTTAGGCCGAAATTTTCCCCGCGTGTGACCCGATAGGGAAGACTTTTTCCTGAAGATTTACCAGAAGATGATTTTTGAATGAATGAATGAATATTTGTACAGGATTTTTTTTATAATTTTCTGCTATTCATTCATTCATCTTTTTACAAATATATTCATTCGATTCATCCGATCTTCCCTCCCTCGGGTCACGGGGAGTCTGTGCCTCTATCTCAGGCGTCTATGGGCATTAAGGCAGGATACACCCTGGATGGAATGCCAACCCATCACACACACACACATTCACACATTCACACACTAGGGACAATTTTCCAAGGTGCCAATCAACCTACCGTGCATGTTTTTGGACCGGGGGAGGAAACCGGAGAACCCGGAAAAAACCTTCCCTGAGGCACGGGGAGAAAACCCCCTGAGACACGTGGGAGAACATGCACAAACTCCACACACACACATGTCCAAGACGGGAATCAAACCCGGACCGTGGTGGTGTGAGGCGAACGTGCTAACCACTCAGCCACTGTGCCTCCTACAAATAATATTGTGTATTGATTTAATAATATTGTCATTGGTATGACGTTTCTCCCGTGCCCATGCTTCATGTGTGTCGTGTCCCAGGCGGCGACCACCATCAGTAAATCTGCCCTGAAGACCAGCAACAAGAAGACCACGCTGCCGGAAGATTTCCACTATCCTCTCAGCAACCTGTCTCAGCTCAACCTCAAACCGGCCAGCACGGTGACGCAGCAGATCCACACCTCACTCCAATGTACACTCAGAAACCCCAAAACCTGACTTTATGTTTCTTATTTCGTTTAGCTGACTGTAAAAGACAAGAAGAGGATATCGGGTGAGCTCGCCGAGGACATCAGAGAATACGACTATAGCAACCCTAATGACACCGCCAACTTCTGCCCACGGCTGCAGGTACGATCATGTGTGTGTGTGTGTGTGCACTATTGATATCTGATGGCTCATTTGCATATTGTATTTGACTCCTCCCTTTTTTTTGTTATTTATAATAATCGGAGAGAAAAGCAAGCGATCTCGTTTTGCATATTGCAATGACACATTATATTTCATTGTGCACTTCCTACACTCTTTATACAATCCAGATTACTCATTTGCATATTGTAATTATCTCCTGCTGCAGTCGCATTGTAAAAGCCATAATGCCAGCAACGATACATTCTCTCGTCATTAGCCCCGCCTACATCCTCCGTTAAAACAAAGACAGCCAGTAACTGCTCATTTGCATATTGCAATCAGCTGCTTGTAGTACGTGTTGTTATAACATTCATTCATTCATCTTCTAGCGCTTTATGCAATCTTCCCTCGGGTCACGGGGAGTCTGTGTCTATCTCAGGCGTCTATGGGCATTAAAGCAGGATACACCCTGGATGGAATGCCAACCTGCATCGCAGGACACACACACACACACACACACACACATTCATACACTAGGGACAATTTTCCAAGGTGCCAATCAACCTACTGTGCATGTTTTTGGACCGGGGAGGAAACCGGAGAACCAGGGAGAAAAAAACCCCTGAGGCACGGGGAGAACATGCACAAACTCCACACACACACACATGGCCGAGACGGGAATCGAACCCGGACCCTGGCGGTGTGAGGCGACCGTGCTAACCACTAAGCCACCGTGCCCCTGATTTGTGTAATTATAAAAATTAATTAATAATACACAAGTATTATAAATAATAAATATTCTCATTATGGGGGCACGGTGGCTTAGTGGTTAGCACGTTCGCCTCACACCGCCAGGATCCGGGTTCGATTCCCGTCTCGGCCATGTGTGTGTGGAGTTTGTGCATGTTCTCCCCGTGCCTCAGGGGGTTTTTTCTCCTGGTTCTCCGGTTTCCTCCCGGTCCAAAAACATGCACAGTAGGTTGATTGGCACCTTGGAAAATTGTCCCTAATGTGTGAATGTGAGTGTGTGTGTGTGTGTGTCCTGCGATGGGTTGTGCATGTTCTCCCCGAAAATTGTCCCTAGTGTGTGTGAATGTGTGTGTGTGTGTGTGTGTGTGTCCTGTGATGGGTTGGCATTCCATCCAGGGTGTATCCTGCCTTAATGCCCATAGACGCCTGAGATAGACACAGACTCCCCGTGTCCCCCTTGTTATAACATGTGTACACCATTTATCTCCTAATTGTTTGTTTATTTGGTGTGTGAAATGTGGCAGGTCGGGGACAGCGATGACGAGGTGGAAGGCTTCAGCGGGTCGGACGACTCTCAGCCCATGATGGACGCGGAAGGCGTGTCCACCTACGGAGAAGACTGCCTGGTGCCCGAGCCGCATAAAGTACGTGTTAAAGACTCGGTGGGAGTTTTATCGCGAATACAATGCGCACGGCGAGAGTCCCCTCTGACTGTAACCCTCACTTCCAGGTCAACATCATCGAGATTAATTACGCCAAGACGGCCAAGAAGATGGACATGAAGCGCCTGAAGAACAGCATGTGGAGCCTCCTGACCGACAGTCCAGAGAAACCGGCCGTGGTATTCAGTCACACACACACACACACATGATGATATTTGGTATTCAAGATCTATTTAGCATTTTGCTCATTCATTCATCTTCCCTCGGGTCACGGGGAGTCTGTGTCTATCTCAGGCGTCTATGGGCATTAAAGCAGGATACACCCTGGATGGAATGCCAACCCATCACACACACATTCATACACTAGGGACAATTTTCCAAGGTGCCAATCAACCTACCGTGCATGTTTTTGGACCGGGGGAGGAAACCAGAGAACCCGGAGAAAAACCACCTGAGGCACGGGGAGAACATGCACAAACTCAAACTCCACACACACACATGGCCGAGACGGGAATCGAACCCGGACCCTGGCGGTGTTAGGCCAACATGCTAACGACTAAACCACCGTGCCCCAATTTTGTTCATTTATTTGTTTGTTTGTTTGTTTGTTTGTTTGTTTATTTATTAAAGGATGTGGAAAGTGAGAAGTCTACAGAAGTCCCAGGAGAGAAGTCCTTCAGCCAGTCCACCAGGACGCTCTTACAAAAGTAAGTAACACCAGCAGAGCTTATAAGGTGTAATCCGGCGCCAACATCTGGAGTGTGTGTGTGTGAGAGACCTCGCTGTGCCAGTCACAGGTGTGAAGGAGAGCCGACGCAGACGAATCGTTCGCCCGTGATGCTTCATTCGTTTATTTAATGTAGACGGTTGTAGCCGAGCCGCGACCCTCATGCATGTTTTAGGCGCCGTGACCCCACGGCTCTCCTAGATCACCTCCGTGTGTAATAATCATAACCCATGCCTTTTGGCTGGTGGTGTATTCCAGGCTGCCCAGCACCATGGCCAGTAACCTGTCTGTGCCCTTGGCCTTCGTCGCTCTCCTGCACCTCGCCAACGAGAAGGTGAGTCCCGGGAAATCCCATTCCATTCCCACAACAAGAAATAACGATTGGGTCGGTCCTGTGATTTGCATATTCCTTCAAAAGAGAGCCTCATTTACATATTCTAATTATCATTCATCTTCTACCGCTTTTATCCTCGGGTCACGGGGAGTCTGTGCCTATCTCAGGCGTCTATGGGCATTAAGGCAGGATACACCCTGGATGGAATGCCAACACATTGCAGGACACACACTCACACACACACACACACACACACACATTCATACACTAGGGACAATTTTCCAAGGTGCCAATCAACCTACCGTGCATGTTTTTGGACCGGGGGAGGAAACCGGAGAAAACCCTGAGAAAAACCCCTGAGACACGGGGAGAACATGCACAAACTCCACACACACATGGCCGAGACGGGAATCGAACCCGGACCCTGGCGGTGTGAGGCGAACGCGCTAACCACTAAGCCACCGTGCCTCTTGCATACATATTCGAATGAATTCCTCCTAAAGCCTTTATTTAAAAGAAAACACTAGTAATGATTCGGATATAATTTGCATATTCCGATTACCTCCCTCCTTATTAATCAGTAGTGCTCATTTGCATATTCTGCTTAGCCCCACGCTCTCTGTCTTTATATTCAAAACCAGGACATTAGTAACGGCTCATTTCGCATGCGCTTATCATACATCTTTTATTAAGGGAAAATATGACGGCTAGTAACGACTAATTTGCATATTCTGATGAGATCCTTCTGTCTTTATAAATGTTTTATGAAAAAGTTAGTTATGGGCCATTTGCACAGGGTTCCCTCGGACTGTATAGTACTGGAATATCGTGGGATATTTATTTATTTATTCATTCATTCATTCATTCATTCATCTTCTACCGCTTTATCCGATCTTCCCTCTGGTCACGGGGAGTCTGTGTCTATCTCAGGCGTCTATGGGCATTAAGGCAGGATACACCCTGGACGGAATGCCAACCCATCGCAGGGCACACACACTCACACATTCATACACTAGGGACAATTTTCCAAGGTGCCAATCAACCTACCGTGCATGTTTTTTGACCGGGAGGAAACCGGAGAACCCGGAGAAAAACCCCCTGAGACACGGGGAGAACATGCACAAACTCCACACACACATGGCCGAGACGGGAATCGAACCCGGACCCTGGCGGTGTGAGACGAACGTGCTAACCACTAAACCACCGTGCCCCCTTTATTTATTTATTATTCGCTTTAAATTTCAGTTTATAGTTTTTTATTTTATTAAGTTAATTAAGACAAATATTTCAGATAAATATTAATTACAAGAGCTTTGGCTGCAATATGACGACTTCAGAGCGTGTTAATCTCTCTCTATCTGTTTTTGTTGTTGTTGTTGTTTGTGTTTGTCTGATGCGTGCTCAGCACAACAGCGTTTTTTTTTTTTCCCGTCCCCTATAGAAAATTCGGCTTATTAGAGAATTTGACATTTGGCTTCGTGCGGAACCTCGTTTGCATATTCCAATCCGCCTTTTCTGAATATTTTAATAAGAAGAAAATGATCGCTATTAATGCCTCATTAGCATATTCTAAATAATGGCTCCTTTTATTAAAAAAAATAAACAAAAGCAGAATGTTAGCGATGGATCATTGGCACGTTTTAATGAGCTCATCCTACATCTCTTATTAAGAAAAACGAAGCCTTTTCATTTGCATATTCTGATTTAAGCCCTTCTACTATATTAATAAAAGCTATAAAGCTAGTAACGGCTCATTTGCATATTCAAATGAGCTGTTCTTGTAGTCATTAGCCGTATGCATTATACATCATGCAGCTCCAATAGGAAAACTCTACAGTCTGACGGATTTCAGGGCACTTTCTCTTTTTCTTCAAAGCTCGTGTATATATGGAGCATTTTTACACGTGCATTGGGTGTCTAATTTGCATAACGAGTTTGCTTTATTAATAAGTGTAGAGTTTGTTCAGAACTACAAAAAAAAAGTCTTTTTTTTTTTTCGTCCCTCAGAATCTGGAGCTTCATAAAGTGGACGACATGTCCGACATCATCATCAAACAAGGACATTGAGGACACGCCCACATGTACGGATCTTTTTTTATTTTTTTAATAATGTTTTAAACAATTATTCGTGCTTTCGGCTCTTTTTTATAGTGTACAGTTTTTTTTTTATTCCACGTCAGCTATTTTATCATTAAAATGTTTATTTTATAATAAAAAAAAAACATTTAAAGCTCAATTAGAGGGAAAATTGTTTGGATTTTGTGAAGTCCGATGTGGGAATTGTGTTCCGGTTCCGTCTGAATGGAGGTTCCACAGTGACGCATCCACATGACACCTTCATGAACTCTTCTCTTTTACATTTCATTTCATCCCTGTATGTTCGTGTTTTTTTCCCTTTGTGTATTCTAAACGTCATTAAATCTCTGACTAGCACTTGGGTGTGTGTAAATCACTGTGTTTTTTTAGATTTATTTGCATATTCTAAGCTTAATTAGATTTATAAACTTAATTTGCACATGAATTAGTAGCTGGGTTTTTCTTTTTAGCATATATGCATTAAAAAAATCAGTCTGACATTTTAGAAGGAAAATAATGCACTAATACATACCAAACCTACAATGCTAATGCTGATTACTCATTTGCATATACTGCATCTCATTTGCATATTGTAATTAGCTCATTCTACAATCTTTGTAATAGTCAGAAAAGACCACTGACTACTCATTTATATACTGTATTCAGCGTACAAGTAGCGCTTTAGGTCTCCGTATAAGTATAAATTCGTTTGATACAAACAATAAGCATAAACACATTATTAATATGTTTTCCTGGACAGTGAGAAGGAAGAAGTGTTATTATGGGATGTTGTTGGAAGAGATCGGGGTCTTCAGTCGGTGGTTTTGAAGGTATGCACAGTGTGTCCTGTTGTTGTCGGGACGTCCAGGGGAAGTTCATTCCTCCACCTCGGTACCAGAACAGAGAAGAAGAAGCCTTGAGCTGATCTTTAGCTCTTCCCCTGAGAGAAGGTGGAAGCAGGCGAGCGGTGCGAGACGCTCTCAGGCAGCGATGGTGCGCTATGGGAGGTGATGAGGAGATTTCTGAGGTTCATGTTTGGTGTTTATAGACGAGCGTCAGTGTTTTGAATGTGATGCGTGAGAGCAGATACAGGAAGTCAGTGGAGCAAGAGCAGCAGTGTGGGGGGGGAGTTGAGAGGATTTAGGCAGGTTGAACACATTTGCAGTGGATGAATAGCGTTCTGAGGTAGAACCTGCAGCAGAGAGTTACAGTACTCCAGTCTCGAGATGACGAGATACTGATCCAGGACCTGAGCAGCCTGTATGGACAGAAATGAAGGTCCTTCTGATGATGTAGAGAAAGACGAAGCGATGTCAGATAGACAGGCTGATATTCTAGCAGACGCTGTGGTATCTGATGGAGGGAAGGACTACCATCTTCATGAGTCGATGATCATCAGCATAGCAGTGGTAGTCAAATCCATGAGAGGAGACGACTTCACACCGAGAGAGTATAGAGTGAGAAAAGAAGAGGACCGAGTACTGAGCCTTGTGGGACACCAGTGGTGAGGCAGATGTAGATCCTCTCCATGTTACCTGAAATGACCGAACCTTCCCGGTAGGAGGAAAACCAATTCCATGCAGCTCTAGAGATACCACG
>JACRUU010000027.1:2565866-2581334 GCA_030449085.1 Kryptopterus vitreolus
TTTTAAACACACTGTATATAAACAGCTCACGCTTTATTCCTTCTCATCACCTGCAGATCTATCTCTTTATCTGTCTATCTATCTCTTTATCTGTCTATCTATCTCTTTATCTGTCTATCTATCTTATTATCTGTCTATCTATCTCTTTATCTGTCTCTCATGACCTGCACATTATTATTATTATTAAAGTATCTAATATTTAACGACCGCAGCCCTTTGTCTGTCTATCTATCTCTTTATCTGTCTTTGTCTGTCTATCTATCTCTTTATCTGTCTATCTATCTCTTTATCTGTCTATCTATCTCTTTATCTGTCTATCTATCTATCTCTTCTATCATGTCTATTATCTGTCTATCATATCTCTTTGTCGTCTATCTATCTTATCTGTCTATCTATTTATCTGTTATTTATCTGTCTATCTATTTATTTATCTGTCTCTCATGACCTGCAGATTATTATTATTAAAGTATCTAATATTTAACGATCACAGCCCTTTATCTGTCTATCTATCTATTTATCTGTCTATTTATCTCTTTATCTGTCTATCTATCTATCTATCTATTTATCTGTCTATCTATCTATTTATCTGTCTATCTATTTATTTATCTATTTATTCTATCTATCTTATTATCTGTCTCTCATGACCTGCAGATTATTATTATTATTAAAGTATCTAATATTTAACGACCGCAGCCCTTTGTCTGTCTATCTATCTCTTTATCTGTCTATCTATCTCTTTATCTGTCTATCTATCTCTTTATCTGTCTATCTATCTCTTTATCTGTCTATCTATCTCTTTATCTGTCTATCTATATCTATTATATCTGTATATCTATCTATTTATCTGTCTATCTATTTATTTATCTGTCTCTCATGACCTGCAGATTATTATTATTAAAGTATCTAATATTTAACGATCACAGCCCTTTATCTGTCTATCTATCTATTTATCTGTCTATCTATCTCTTTATCTGTCTATCTATCTATTTATGATCTGTCTATCTATCTATTTATCTGTCTATCTATTTATTATCTGTCTATCTATCTTATTATCTGTCTCTCATGACCTGCAGATTATTATTATTATTAAAGTATCTAATATTTAACGACCGCAGCCCTTTATCTGTCTATCTATCTCTTTATCTGTCTATCTATCTCTATCTTATCTGTCTATCTATCTCTTCTATCTGTCTCTCATGACCTGCACATTATTATTATTATTAAAGTATCTAATATTTAACGACCGCAGCCCTTTGTCTGTCTATCTATCTCTTTATCTGTCTATCTATCTATCTATCTATCTATATCTATCTATCATCTATCTATCTGTCTATCTATCTATTTATCTGTCTATCTATCTATCTTATCTGTCTATTCTAATTATTTATCTGTCTCTCATGACCTGCAGATTATTATTATTAAAGTATCTAATATTTAACGATCACAGCCCTTTATCTGTCTATCTATCTATTATCTATCTGTCTATCTATCTATTTATCTATGTCTATCTATCTATTTATCTGTCTATCTATCTATTTATCTGTCTATCTATCTATTTATCTATCTATCTATTCATCTCTCTGTCTATTATCTATCTGTATCTTATCTGTCTATCTATCTATCTATTTATCTATCTGTCTATTATCTATCTTATCTATCTTATTATCTGTCTATCTATCTATTATCTATTATCTGTCTATCTATCTATTTATCTGTCTATCTATCTGTCTTATCTATCTATCTATCTGTCTATCTATCTATCTATCTATCTATCTATCTTATTATCTGTCTCTCATGACCTGCAGATTATTATTATTAAAGTATCTAATATTTAACCACCGCAGCCCTTTGTCTGTCTATCTATCTATTATCTGTCTGTCTATCTATTTATCTGTCTATCTATCTATTTATCTGTCTATCTATCTATTTATCTGTCTATCTATCTATTTATCTGTCTATCTATCTCTTTATCTGTCTATCTATCTATTTATCTGTCTATCTATCTATCTATCTATTGTCTATCTATCTATCTATCTATCGTCTATCTATCTAGTCTATCTGTCTTATCTATCTATCTATTTATCTGTCTATCTATCTCTTTATCTGTCTATCTATCTATTTATCTGTCTATCTATCTCTTTATCTGTCTATCTATCTCTTTATCTGTCTATTTATCTCTTTATCTGTCTATCTATCTATTTATCTGTCTGTCTATCTCTTTATCTATCTGTCTTTTAGTACAATTTTATTTATTTATTGGAGCTTTAAGTGATTTTGCCCCCCCCCCCCCGACACACACACACACACACACACACACACACACACACACACACACACACACACACAGAATAAATAGTGACTTAGATTGAAGTCCGATTTGTTTGTTCATTTGCTCTCACACCCCATTTGTACACAACAGATTTATAAAACAACACAATACCATGTGACCCTGCGCCATTTCGTCTCCATGCCGTCCTTTCTTTACTAATCACTTCTACAAACTTAAGCCAGACGTAGCACATGAGCTAACATCCCATAATAAACCTCTATAAAAATCCCCGTCGGGTGAACGTCTGGAGGTGCTTCTGGAAGGAGTCTCCAGTGTCAGGGCTTCACCACACTCAGGGGAAAAGAGGCTTGATTGGCTGCTGTTGAGTCATGTGACCTGTATTCGGGGGACGTGGCGTGTCCTCGGGTCAGTTGGGACTGATTGGAATCATCTTATCTGCCACTCGAGTGTGTGGCCAATCACTGCTGCTCGTCACGTAGCCCCGCCCCTGACCACGCCCACTCACAATCAATAACTTTACCAGGTTTATAATGTACGAGATTGTGAGAGACGGCACATGGATATGGAGGGAGGGGAATAAAGAGGGGATTGGGGGTCTCTCTCTCTCTCTCTTTTTATCCATTTATTTATCACTTCCCTTTTTCTGTTTTGTCTCTCTTTCTTTTCTTTATGGCTTTCTGTTTTTCTCCCTCCCTTTCTTCCTTCCCTTTCTTTCCCTGTCTCCGTGTTTTTCTCTGTCTGTTTATCGCTTCTTTAAGTCTTTCTCTTTTCTGCCTTTTTCTCTTTTGTCTTCACTCTCTTTTTGTCTTTTCTCTCCCTTTCTTTCTCTCTCTCTCTCCCTTTCTTTCTCTCGCTCTCTCTCTCTCTGCACTTGCTTTTATTTATTTATCTTTATATTTCTTTTTTCCCCTCTCCATCTCTATTTTTCCTGTCTATCTTTTTATTCTCTCTATCCTTTCTCTGTCTATTTTTTCTCTGTCTTTCTTCCTCTCTGTCTTTCTTCCTCTCTCTCTTTCTCTCTCTCTCTCTGTGTACTTACTTTTATTTGTCTATCTTTATATCTCTTTATTTTTCCTGTCTATCTTTTTATTCTCTCTATCCTTTCTCTGTCTATTTTTTCTCTGTCTTTCTTCTTTTCTCTCTCTCTCTCTCTCTCTCTCTCTCTGTACTTACTTTTATTTGTCTATCTTTATATCTCTTTATTTTTCCTGTCTATCTTTTTATTCTCTCTATCCTTTCTCTGTCTATTTTTTTCTCTGTCTCTTTCTCCTTGTCTCTCTCTCTCTTTCTCTCTGTCTGTATTCCTTCCCTTCCTCTGTCAGCAACAGGTGTTAGACGATATCTCTGTTCTATACACACACACACACACACACACACACACACACACACACACCACACACACACACAGTGAGCTGCTGGTATAGTCGTGGTTTCCCGGGTACCCGCCCCTGTTGTGTATACGAAGGTTCGGCCGGTGCAGAGTTACAGTTACAAGACGTACGTACTTACTCTCACACACACACACACACACACACACACACACACACACACACACACACTTGGACACACTCATGTTTCCGCACAGCATGTACGTGGAGAACCCGTACGCAGCTCCTGACCCGGTAAATAAGACTTTTTTTTTTTTGCACCGTGTAACCTGAGCTCTCTCTCGCCTTAATGACTCAGCAGGTGAATTTCACCAACCGTGTGTGTGTGTGTGTGTGTGTGTGTGTGTGGTGTGTGTGTGTGTGTGTGTGTGAAGTGCATCAGGCATCTCAGAGTGCGCGTTTCAGCTTTTCAAATAACACCATCACGCTCGGCCTGTTTTGTCTCAGAATGGTGTTATTGTGTGTGGTTTGGAGTAACTGTAACACACACACACACACCACACACACACACACACACACACACACACACACACACATAAGTGCTGATTCATTGCTGCCTGCGTGTTAGTCTGTTAGAACCACAACTGTGTCTAAGCAGGGGTGCCAATATTTCTGTTTTAAAACGTCTTTCAGACCCATAAACGCATATTAACCCCCCCCCCTCCAACCCCCCCCCCTGTCCCCCTCCAACCCCCCCCCCCCCCCCCACCCCCCCCCCTTCAAATACTCCACTCGTCACATCCAAATCTGAGAACGAGTATAAGATGGCATTTTACTGATGATGTGTTTCTGCTCTCTGTCGCCCTCTGGTGGACTGAGCTATAATCCCTCATATAACTCCTCAGCTTTCTATCGCTTTATTTTCTCTGTCTCTTTCTATCGCTTTATTTTCTCTGTCTCTTTCTATCGCTTTATTTTCTTGTCTGTCTTTTTCTATCGCTTTATTTTCTCTGGTCTCTTTCTATCGCTTTATTTTCTCGGTCTCTTTCTATCGCTTTATTTTCTTTAGCTTTCTATCACTTTATTTTCTGTCTCTTTCTATCGCTTTATTTTCTCTTGTCTCTTTCTATCGCTTTATTTTCTTGGTCTCTTTCTATCGCTTTATTTTCTTTGTCTCTTTCTAACTTTCTATCGCTTTATTTTCTTTGTCTCTTTCTAACTTTCTATCGCTTTATTTTCTTTGTCTCTTTCTAACTTTCTATCGCTTTATTTTCTCGGTCTCTTTCTATCACTTTATTTTCTCTGTCTCTTTCTATCACTTTATTTTCTCTGTCTCTTTCTATCGCTTTATTTTCTTGTCTCTTTCTATCGCTTTATTTTCTCTGTCTCTTTCTATCACTTTTTCTCTGTCTCTTTCTATCGCTTTATTTTCTTGTCTCTTTCTATCGTTTATTTTCTCTTTCTTTCTATCACTTTATTTTCTCTGTCTCTTTCTATCGCTTTATTTTCTTTATTTCGGTCTCTTTCTATCGCTTTATTTTCTCTGTCTCTTTCTATCGCTTTATTTTCTTTGTCTCTTTCTATCGCTTTATTTTCATTGTCTCTTTCTATCGCTTTATTTTCTGTCTCTTTCTATCACTTTATTTTCTGTCTCTTTCTATCGCTTTATTTTCTCTGTCTCTTTCTATCGCTTTATTTTCTCGGTCTCTTTCTATCACTTTATTTTCTCTGTCTCTTTCTATCGCTTTATTTTCTCTGTCTCTTTCTATCGCTTTATTTTCTCTGTCTCTTTCTATCGCTTTATTTTCTCTGTCTCTTTCTATCACTATTTTCTCTGTCTCTTTCTATCGCTTTATTTTCATTGTCTCTTTCTATCGCTTTATTTTCTCTGTCTCTTTCTATCACTATTTTCTCTGTCTCTTTCTATCGCTTTATTTTCATTGTCTCTTTCTATCGCTTTATTTTCTCTGGTCTCTTTCTATCACTTTATTTTCTCTGTTTATTTTCTCTTTCTATCGCTTTATTTTCTTTGTCTCTTTCTATCGCTTTATTTTCTCTGTCTCTTTCTATCACTATTTTCTCTGTCTCTTTCTATCGCTTTATTTTCATTGTCTCTTTCTATCGCTTTATTTTCTCTGTCTCTTTCTATCACTATTTTCTCTGTCTCTTTCTATCGCTTTATTTTCTCTGTCTCTTTCTATCGCTTTATTTTCTCTGTCTCTTTCTATCACTTTATTTTCCCTGTCTCTTTCTATCGCTTTATTTTCTTTGGTCTCTTTCTATCGCTTTATTTTCTTTAACTTTCTATCGCTTTATTTTCTCGGTTCTTTCTATCACTTTATTTTCTCTGTCTCTTTCTATCACTATTTTCTCTGTCTCTTTCTATCGCTTTATTTTCATTGTCTCTTTCTATCGCTTTATTTTCTCTGTCTCTTTCTATCACTATTTTCTCTGTCTCTTTCTATCGCTTTATTTTCATTGTCTCTTTCTATCGCTTTATTTTCTCTGTCTCTTTCTATCACTATTTTCTCTGTCTCTTTCTATCGCTTTATTTTCATTGTCTCTTTCTATCGCTTTATTTTCTCTTTCTCTTTCTATCACTATTTTCTCTGTCTCTTTCTATCGCTTTATTTTCTTTAGCTTTCTATCGCTTTATTTTCTTTAGCTTTCTATCACTTTATTTTCTGTCTCTTTCTATCGCTTTATTTTCTTTGTCTCTTTCTATCGCTTTATTTTCTTTGTCTCTTTCT
This sequence comes from Kryptopterus vitreolus, assembly GCA_030449085.1. Lineage (NCBI taxonomy): Eukaryota > Metazoa > Chordata > Actinopteri > Siluriformes > Siluridae > Kryptopterus > Kryptopterus vitreolus. The sequence continues at coordinate 2,572,235 of JACRUU010000027.1, forward strand.
ATCGCTTTATTTTCTTTGTCTCTTTCTATCGCTTTATTTTCTTTGTCTCTTTCTATCGCTTTATTTTCTTTGTCTCTTTCTATCGCTTTATTTTCTTTGTCTCTTTCTATCGCTTTATTTTCTTTGTCTCTTTCTATCGCTTTATTTTCTTTGTCTCTTTCTATCGCTTTATTTTCTTTAACTTTCTATCGCTTTATTTTCTCTGTCTCTTTCTATCGCTTTATTTTCTCGGTCTCTTTCTATCGCTTTATTTTCTTTAACTTTCTATCGCTTTATTTTCTCTGTCTCTTTCTATCACTTTATTTTCTCTGTCTCTTTCTATCACTTTATTTTCTCTGTCTCTTTCTATCGCTTTATTTTCTCTGTCTCTTTCTATCGCTTTATTTTCTCTGTCTCTTTCTATCGCTTTATTTTCTTTAGCTTTCTATCGCTTTATTTTCTCGGTCTCTTTCTATCGCTTTATTTTCTTTAACTTTCTATCGCTTTATTTTCTCTGTCTCTTTCTATCGCTTTATTTTCTTTATTTTCTTGTCTCTTTCTATCGCTTTATTTTCTCTGTCTCTTTCTATCGCTTTATTTTCTCTGTCTCTTTCTATCGCTTTATTTTCATTGTCTCTTTCTATCGCTTTATTTTCTTTAGCTTTCTATCACTTTATTTTCTGTCTCTTTCTATCGCTTTATTTTCTTGTCTCTTTCTATCGCTTTATTTTCTCTGGTCTCTTTCTATCGCTTTATTTTCTCGGTCTCTTTCTATCACTTTATTTTCTCTGTCTCTTTCTATCGCTTTATTTTCATTGGTCTCTTTCTATCGCTTTATTTTCTCCTGTCTCTTTCTATCACTATTTTCTCTGTCTCTTTCTATCGCTTTATTTTCATTGTCTCTTTCTATCGCTTTATTTTCTCTGTCTCTTTCTATCACTTTATTTTCTCTGTCTCTTTCTATCGCTTTATTTTCTCTCTCTTTCTATCGTTTATTTTCTCTTCTCTATCACTTTATTTTCCCTGTCTCTTTCTATCGCTTTATTTTCTTTATTTTCTCTGTCTCTTTCTATCGCTTTATTTTCTCTGTCTCTTTCTATCGCTTTATTTTCTCTGTCTCTTTCTATCACTTTATTTTCTCTGTCTCTTTCTATCGCTTTATTTTCTCTGTCTCTTTCTATCGCTTTATTTTCTCTGTCTCTTTCTATCGCTTTATTTTCTCGGTCTCTTTCAATCACTTTATTTTCTCTGTCTCTTTCTATCACTTTATTTTCTTTGTCTCTTTCTATCGCTTTATTTTCTCTGTCTCTTTCTATCACTTTATTTTCTCTGTCTCTTTCTATCGCTTTATTTTCTCTGTCTCTTTCTATCACTTTATTTTCTCTGTCTCTTTCTATCACTTTATTCTTCTAGCTTTCTATCACTTTCTATCACTCTGTCTCTCTAGCTTTCTATCACTTTATTTTCTCTGTCCGTAAATCCATGTACGGTGAAATAATGAAAACATTCGTTAAAAATGTCGCTATGGGAGCTGCGTCACTGAATCTTGGGGGCGTCCACGTTTGGGTGCAGGAGCAGGGCGCTGCAGCTCCGGTGGAGGAGGTGGACCGGGTGAAGTCTCTGCAGTCTCAGGTGGACGGCGTGAAGGACATCATGACGCAGAACGTGGAGCGAATCCTGGCCCGCGGAGAACGCCTGGACGATCTGATGGACAAGTCCGAGGACCTCCAGGCCGGGGTGAGTCCTCCAGGAAACACCACATACACACGTTAAAACCGAGCGTCCCTGTAAACACTCGTCTCATGGTTGTGTGTCCAGGCGCAAAACTTCAAGCACACGTCGCAGAAGGTGGCGCGCGCCTACTGGTGGAAGAACGTCAAGCTGATCGTGGCGATCATCGTCGTCGTCGCCATCATCGTGCTCATCATCGTGCTGCTGGTTACCGGTGTCATCCCCACCAGCTCCCCAGCGCCACCTAGCCCCACCCCCAAACCCCCCAAATAATAGGAAATGAATACACCTTCACACACACACACACACACACATTTTATACACAACACACACTCTTATATTAGATCATTAAAAAATTCCTACTCGGACAAAATGTCTGAAAAATTATTGTTATTATTAAATATTACATTATATATATAATATATATATAATATAATATAATATAATATAATACCGTCCAGCCCCAATCTATTGTCCAAATAACATGGGGGGGGGGGGGAAAAAAAAAAAAACGCTGTCCGTAATTAGTATAATGAATACTGACTTAACGACGAATTTCCCGATTGAACTTCCTGCAAAAATTCCATAGCATTATTATTTGTGAAGTAGCAAAACAATGTTTTTTCATGAACACAACAATCATATCCAAATGCTGGAACTACTTTATTATAAATAAATAAATAAACAAACAAATAAACAAATAAAAGTGATGTCATAATAGCCAGAATTTCACAGCAATTTTTTTTTTTTTCCACATACTTATGTATGTGTGTATATATATATATATATATATATATATATATATATATATATATATATATATATATATGTATATGTATATCATCAATAATTATAGGGACCTAAGGATTAAAGAAATCCTATGTTGGATTAACTCCAAATTATGAATATTTATGATTTAGGTGTAGAATTGAACATATCCAGAAAATTGCTGTGAAATCAATTAATTTATGGTTATTTGTTAGTGGTTATATATATTTCTTTAAAAATCTTACTGAATTCCTTATTCTAGGAATAAATCTGGAAATGAACCACTAATAAAGGGACTTGATGTTACAACGTAGTTTAAATGATTAATAATGTTTCAATAGAATTACAAAATATATGATTTTTCTTTTCCGGGACAAAGTTACAATTAATTTTGGAAATTTGAATATTATTGTTTGCATTATTAGGAAATTCAGACTTATTTAAGGAAAAAAATCTCCGAATGCTGGATGGAAAAATCTTTACGAAGATTTTTGAGGTCTAATAATTCTAATATAACCCCGACTTTACTTTGTCTTAATTATCCGATTGATAAAGTGAGTGTGTGAAGTTTTTAAAGTCGAAGTGATAATTTTTACAAGAAGGAAAGTATATGTTTTTTTTTTTGGTTTTATTTTAAATGCTGTAACTGTTCCTTAAATTTTAGAAGGTAGAGTTACAGTAGAAATCAGTACGAACAATAGCGCAAATGCACTTTGCTTAAACATGGACCTTAGATTTAACTTGAACTTTCCAAATATAAAGAAAAACATTCCAACATTTTTAATATTAATAATTCTTTTTTTTTTTTTAATAAGTACCAGCTGTCTTAGATTTACAGTGATTAATAATATTAATAAATGAATAATAATCTATTTTCCTAGCAGAAAGTAAACATTTTCGAATAAACCGTTAAATAGTTAATAAACCGTGCAATAGTTAAATCGGATCTTAATCTCAAGCTATTTTTCTAAATTTCTCGTAGTCTGCTCTTCATGCTCGGGATGTCGATCTGTGGGAATCTTGCGAGGTGAAAAATCTTTCGTTGTGTAAATACTTGCGTCTTTTTCTCCGTCGGGATCGCGCACAAAAAAAAAATCTGCTGTAGCATCCGAGAAGAGTAGAATGTTACATATTCAAAGTCTATTTATTTCCTTTTCCGTATTAAAGCTGTTTTTAGGTGCCTTATTGTCTTCTAATGACCGTAATTTACACACTGCCTCGTTAATTCTCAACAAAGGGCTAATACAGTGTGTGTAAATAAATAAATATAAAGTGTGTGTTTATTCTGAGCATGCACCACAACACTCAGCGAGGTTACAAACATCTACTCTGTGTGTGGGGAAAAAAATGTGTCGTGGTTCATGTTGGAATTAAATAATCGTCCAGCGCTGGAGCTTTGGATATAATCATTAAAATTTCTGAATAAATGTAACCTGAAAGCCTGTAGGTTATTTTTAACAAATAAAAACTATTCATATGTCATTAATGCTGAAACCTGTTTGTGTTTGTTTGTGTTGTGTGTGTTGTGTGTGTGTGTGTGTGTGTGTGTGTGTGTGTGTGTGTGTGTGTGTGTGTGTGTGTGTTTTCATTGAGAAAATTTGCAGTATCCTGATCACTTGTTACCATTATACTAGATATTGGATAGCATTACAGTGCCACCTGCTGGCTGTTGCTATTAATACAATTAATATAACAACCACTCTAATATACACGCTATGGCCAAAACTATTGGTACACTTATTGTAACTATTGTATGTTTATTAGAACACCTAAAGGTATAACGCTTTATGTAGTGATTAGTGTGTGTTTATTAGAACACCTAAAGGTTATAAAGCTTTATGTAGTGATTAGTGTGTGTTTATTAGAACACCTGAAGGTTATAATGCTTTATGAGACACCTAATTATAATTTATAATTAGTAGTGTGATTAGTGTGTGTTTATTAGAACACCTGAAGGTTATAATGCTTTATGTAGTGATTAGTGTGTGTTTATTAGAACACCTAAAGGTTATAAAGCTTTATGTAGTGATTAGTGTGTGTTTATTGGAACACCTAAAGGTTATAATGCTTTATGTATTGATTAGTGTGTGTTTATTAAACAGGTTATAATGCTTTATGTAGTGATTAGTGTGTGTTTATTAGGAACACCTACAAGTTATAATGCTTTATGTAGTGATTATTGTGTGTTTATTGGAACACCTAACAAGGTTATAATGCTTTATGTAGTGATTAGTGTGTGTTTATTAGAACACCTAAGGTTATAATGCTTTATGTAGTGATTAGTGTGTGTTTATTAGAACACCTACAAGTTATAATGCTACAATGCTATAATGTGCAAGTTATAACACCTATATTTTATAATGCTTTATGTAGTGATTATTGTGTGTGTTTATTGGAACACCTAAAGGTGGTATAATGCTTTATATAGTGTAGTGATTAGTGTGTGTTTATTGGAATACCCTCAGGTTATAATGCTTTATGTAGCTGATTAGTGTGTGTTTATTGGAACACCTAAAGGTTATAATGCTTTATGTATTGATTAGTGTGTGTTTATTAGAACACCTAAAGGTTATAATGCTTTATGTAGTGATTACTGTGTGTTTATTAGAACACCTAAAGGTTATAATGCTTTATGTATTGATTAGTGTGTGTTTATTAGGAACACCTAAAGGTTATAATGCTTTATGTAGTGATTACTGTGTGTTTATTAGAACACCTAAAGGTTATAATGCTTTATGTATTGATTACATTACGTGTGTGTTTATTAGAACGCCTAAAGGTTATAATGCTTTATGTAGTGATTAGTGTGTGTTTATTAGAACGCCTAAAGGTTATAAAGCTTTATGTAGTGATTAGTGTGTGTTTATTGGAACACCTTAAGTTTATAATGCTTTATGTAGTGATTAGTGTGTGTTTATTGGAACACCTACAAGGTTATAATGCTCTTATGTAGTGATTAGTGTGTGTTTATTAGGAACACCTAAAAGTTATAATGTTTATGTAGTGATTAGTGTGTGTTTATTGGAACACCTAAAGGTTATAATGCTTTATGTAGTGATTAGTGTGTGTTTATTGGAACACCTAAAGGTTATAATGCACTACATAATGATTAGTGAGTGTTGCACAGAATGCCTTTTCGTTTAAGGGATGACTTACACAAAGCCTCCTTACTTTCCTTGAATTGGAGGTGTATGGATGATCTCCTGATATAGACCCTCAACACTATTGTGTCTGAATGACCACAAATCTCCATAACATCTTCCTGGAAGATCTTTATTATAAGTTATAACCTATAACCCATGTTATAAGACTTCTCATCACAGTGATATAATGGAGGAAAGATGTGATGGCCGTGAAAAAAAGTCAAAAGTGAAATAGGATTATTTCCTCCAGCAATGTGTAGATACCCCAAATTTTCTACTTAATAAAGTATTAAAAAAAACGTATCCGTACAAATTTAAGGCCATATTTGTATTTACAGCCATTTTCTTTCAAAAAAGAAGAAAGAAAAAAAAAAAAAAGAAACTGCTGCACTGACGCTTGTTCTCCACTAGGGGGAGCGTCAAGCGTCCGTGTGTAGAACTCCATCCAGCGTTTCTGGTTGTACAAAAGGCCACATTTAATTCCACTGTTAAATTCACTGTAAATGTCATTCATTCATTCATTCATCTCATCTTCTACTAAGCGCTTTATCCGATCTTCCCTCGGGTCACGGGGAGTCTGTGTCTATCTATCTCAGGCGTCTATGGGCATTAAGGCAGGATACACCCTGGATGGAATGCCAACCCATCACATACACACACACACACACACACACATTCATACACTAGGAACAATATTCCAGGGTGCCAATCAACCTACCGTGCATGTTTTTTGGACCGGGGGAGGAAACCGGAGAACCCGGAGAAAAACCCCCTGAGGCACGGGGAGAACATGCACAAACTCCACACACACATGGCCGAGACGGGAATCGAACCCGGATCCTGGCGGTGTGAGGCGAACGTGCTAACCACTACGCCACCGTGCCCCACGTAAATGTCATTATCGTAAAAAATAAACAAAAAAAAAACATTTCCTTTGATGACTTCATCAAAAGTTTAAAAAAACACCACCCTTGTTTGTTGTTGAAGGGTGTACAAACTTTTGCACCCAGGTGTCCGGGGTGGAGGATGTGGTTGTGGTGCATCCTTGTCAAAGAGCGTGTGACAGTGAGAGAGAAAACCATGTGACAGGAAGAAAAACCCCTGCGTTTAAGACGCTTTTACCAGAAATAAAGTGTGTATTGTTCTTGAAGGGTTCTGCTCAGAGGCCTGAATGCCATGCTGTGTGTGTGTGTGTGTGTGTGTGTGTGTGTGTGTGTGTGTGTGTGTGTGTGTGTGTGTTATACAAGCGATTTAATACACCATTGTTCCACTTGGTACACACAGTTTAAGTGATGAGTAAAAGAATGATTTCCCGTTATGTCATTTGGGACATTCTGTGTGTGTGTGTGTGTGTGTGTGTTGTGTGTGTGTGTGTGTGTGTGTGTGTGTGTGTGTGTGGTGTGGTGGTCATGTGACTTTCCCCAACTCAGGGTTTTTTTTTTCCTCCTCCACAGTCCAAAAGTGCATGTTTTTGGACCGGGGGAGGAAACCGGAAAACCCGGAGAAAAAACCCCCTGAGACACGGGGAGAACATGCACAAACCTCCACAAGCGTGTTGAGGAAGTAAAATCCTTGTAAGGTGTAAGGACCAGAAGGTTGCAGGTTCGAATCCCAAACACCGCCATGATGCTACTAGAGGGCCCTTAATTAGGAAGTACTCAGTCTTGCCCCAGTCATATAGTTATACAAGTCTGGATATATGGGGGAGGGTTATGTTAGGAAGTAAATAGTGAATGATTATGATGGTGATGATGGTGATGATGATGATGATGATGATGATGGTGATGATGATGCTGATGTGATGATGATGAATGATGATGATGATGATGTGATGATGATGATGGTATGATGATGATGCTGCATGATGATGATGATGATGATGATGATGGTGATGATGATGATTGTGGTGTGTGATGATTGTGATGATGATGATGATGATGATGTGATGATGGTGATGGTGATGATGGATGATGATGATGATGGTGATGATGGTGATGATGATGATGGATGATGTGGTGATGTTAATGATGATGTGGTGATGCTGGTGATGATGATGATGATGTTATGATTATGATGATGATATGGTGATGATGATGGTGCTTGATGATGATGATGATGATGATGATGATGATGATGATGATGATGATGATGATGATGGTGATGATGATGGTGATGATGATGATGATGGTGATGATGATTTGATGATGCTGATGATGGTGATGATGGTGATGATGGTGATGATGGTGATGATGATGAATAATGTGATGATGATATGATGATGATGGTGATGATGATGATGATGATGATGATGATGCGTGATGATGATGATGTGATGATGATGTGAATGTGATGATGATGATGATGATGATGATGATGACTGATGATGATGATGATGATGATGATGGTGATGATGGTGATGATGATGATGATGATGATGATGATGATGGTGATGATGGTGATGATGGTGATGATGATGATGATGATGGTGATGATGATGATGATGATGATGATGATGATGATGTGATGATGATGATGGTGATGGTGATGATGATGCTGATGATGTGATGATGATGTGATGATGATGATGATGATGATGCTGATGATGATGATGATGATGATGATGATGATGATGATGATGTGATGATGATGTGATGATGGTGATGATGGTGATGATGATGGTGATGGTGCTGATGGTTGATGATGATGATGTGATGATGTGCTGATGCTGATGATGGTGATGGTGATGATGATGGTGATGATGATGGTGATGATGGTGATGATGATGATGATGATGATGATGATGATGATGGTGATGATGATGATGATGATGATGGTGATGATGATGGTGATGATGATGATGGTGATGGCGCTGCTGCTGGTGCTGCTCGATGATGATGATGATGGTGATGATGATGATGATGGTGATGATGATGATGATGATGATGATGATGATGATGATGCTGCTGATGGTGATGATGATGATGATGATGGCGTGATGATGATGGTGATGCATGATGATGATGCTGATGGTGATGATGGTGATGATGACGATGTAATGCGAGTAGGTTCACAGAAGATGGAGATGTTCTCCACGTTTCCAGACTAAATGGAAATGGAAAGCGGATCATCATGTGCCTCGACTTGTGAAGTAAAAGTTTGAGAAAGACGAACCACAGCACATCTTGGTTAAAAAACACAGGAAATCACCAGACTTAAGTAACACAGTGGAAATGAAAAGCGAAAGCTACTCGACCCACTTGTGCTTTCGCTGTGTGGTGAAGATCTGCACATGAAACACGATCGGGGACGAAGGATGGAGCTGGGGTGGAGGGGTGGAGGGGTGGAGGGTGGAGGGGTGGAGCAGCCTGACAGGAAACTTAAATATGGTTGCCAGATTGAATTTAATTGTATATATATATATATATATATATATATATTATATATTGGAACACGTCCCGTTCCTAAATAATAATTATGTG
>JACRUU010000027.1:2581834-2591834 GCA_030449085.1 Kryptopterus vitreolus
CGCCATCTCTCTCTCTTTTATTTCATCCCCTGCTCTATTGGTCTCTATATCCCTGTTATTACCACTATTACCAGTGCTTTTCCCAGTCCGCGATGTGGGATGTGTTGTCAGTGGTCGGGTTGTTGCGTGTGGTGTGGCAGGTGAGCAGGCGTCTGAGCGAGCGCTGGAACCTGCAGCTGAAGGTGCAGCACAACGCTCTGCTGGAGCACTCCAACACTGTGCTGAAGGACACCGTAAAGCAGGTGGTGGAGGAGAAGCAGGCCGAGTGGGACGACTTCATCGACCAGGCGATGGCGCTCTTCAGGACGTCGGTGAACCCGGACACCAAGTTCACGCCCTACTGCCTGCTGTTCAACCGCAAAGCCAGCATGCCCAATGAGGTATCTCCACAGCGTTCCTCCTCCTCTCCTCATCCTGATCATTAACCAAAGCGAATGAGGTACATATTCGGTCTATCTCGATATATCTCTCTATCTTAGAATATTATAAAATATCTATAGATGTTCTATTCTTAACAAATATTCTTCTGATCTGTCTTTAAAGATAGATGATGTAAGTGAAATAGAGAGATAGAGAGGAAGCAGAGAATCTTGTAGTCTCTAGAGAGTCACACATCTATTTTCTGCTCTAATTTCACAATATAGAGAGGGAAATTATGATATTCGCTTTTACAAAATACTGATATATTTTGCGATATCTCTCTATTAGTCAAAACGACAATATAGAGATGAGGTTATTGGCAACTTATTTATTGAAAAACACATATATATCTTTGCCCTTCTATTCATAAAATCTCTCTATCTTACAATCAATCTATCTCTCTCTTTCACTTCTCTCACTTCCCCTCCACCCCACCCCTTCTCTCTCCTCTCTTTCCAAATTTCCGCTCTCTCCCCCCCTCTCCTCTTAATTCCCTCTCTCTATTCTCTTTTAAAACATCTCTCTTCCCTCTTTTTTTCTCTCTCTCTCTTTTCCCCCTCTCTCGCTTCATCCCTCTCTCTCGCTTCCCCCCCCCCCCCCCTATCTCTATTTCAATCTCTCTCTCTTTCCCTCCTTTCTCTCACTTGTTTCTACCTTTCCACTCTCTCGCCATCCTTCCATCCTTTTGTCCCCACCACTCTTTTCCTCTCCCTCCTTCCACTCCTTCCACTCCCTCGCTCTCTCCATCTTTTTTTCATGCTTACTTTCCCATCTATTTCCTCACCTCTTTCTATTTTTATCCATATCTTCCTTTTCTCTCACTCTTTTCTTTTCCCTCTCCTCCCCACCTCTCTCTCTTTCTTCCTTACACTCGCTTTTTCTCTCTCTTTCTATCCCTGTTTCTCCATTTTCCCCTCCCCTCTCTTCTCCTCTCCTCCCATCCCTCCTTCTCTCACCCCACCATTTTTCCTCCCATCCCTCCTTCCTCTCTCTTTCTTCTACTTCCCTTTACTATACTGTCCTCCTACTCTCTCTCTCTCTCTCTCTCTCTCTCACCAAGTTCACGCCCTACTGCCTGCTGTTCAACCGCAAAGCCAGCATGCCCAATGAGGTATCTCCACAGCGTTCCTCCTCCTCCTCCTCCTGATCATTCCCACAGCGCTTCGGTCATCTCTCTCTCTCTCTCTCTCTCTCTCTCTCTCTCTCTCTCCAGACCAGGCTGGATTTCCTGAGCTACCATCAAGACGCAGGAAACGATCCCCTCAGCGACGAGCCCGACAGCCACTTCCTGTCCTCCGTTCAGCAGCAGCAGAACCATCTCGCCCAGACGGTACGTACTGTGTAGATATTTATCCCTCGCTCCATTCGTCCATCTGAGACCACAGAAAAGGCGCCCGAATGTCCCAGCCGATCGCTTCTTTCAGGTGTTCTCCAACGTCACCGCCGCTTACAAGCAGGAGAAGAAGAGCGCCAAACGACGGGGCAGGAACGTGTCCTCCATCACCCTCACGCTCACCGAGCCCTTGTGTGCCGCAGACGGCTCGCCCTCAGCCAAACGTCTGAAAGACGAACTGTTCCTCACTTTTCCCGTCGAGGCGGTGATGGGCGCCGTCCAGGTGGTCTCCGATGAGGCCAAGGATGGGCTGGAGTACGTGCTCCCGGCGTCGGACGTCCACTGACCACCTGACCCGTCTCTGCGTTAAAGAGGACGCCAATGACGACTGTAAATATGTAATAATACTGCAGTGATCCAGTAAGAACTCACTTTGTGTGTGTGTCTGCATTTTCCCCACATTTTATTTTTTCCTCCCTCCATCATGTTGGCATTCCGGTTTGGGAATTCTCCATGTCCCGGTGTATCGTCTTCTGCCATTAGGGGGCGCTTCAACAGATCACCCTTCTCCACACTACCCTGTACCTCTACATCTGCCTCTTCCAGCCCTGCATGTCTTCCCTCACCACGTCCCCCGTCTCACTTCGTCTCCAAAACATCTTACACGTCCCTATAATCAATCTTCACCTCCTCCACTTCCTGTCTTTCAGACAACGCCCCCTACTGTCTCTAAACTACGGCCCATGGGCCAGATCTAGCGCGTTGACCCGTCCTGTCCGGCCCACGTGCGGTCGCTCGGAAATGTAAATAAAATTCCGTTTACACCGTGTACGCCGTAGTGTTTTTATTTTTCGTGTTTTAATCAGGGCACCGAATGTTCAATCATTTAAAGCAGCACTGAGGGAGGGGGGCGGAGTTTATGTGCTATGATACTGATCGCAAGGTCGGGGGTTCGATCCCCGGCATCGCCAAGCTGCACCTTTTGGGTCCTTGAGCAAGGCCCTTAACTTTCTGTGCTCCAGGGGGCGCCTGTATCATGGCTGACTACCCTGCACTCATATACTCTTAGCCTATTATATATATATATATATATATATATTATATATTATATATATATATATATATATATATATATATATATATATATATATATATATATATATATATATATATATATATATGTATGTGTGGTGTGTGTGTGTGTGTATGTATGTATGTATGTGTGTGTGTGTGTGTGTGTGTATATATATATATATATATATAATATATATATATATATATATGCTGCTCTTTATAAGGGGAGAAAATAAACATAGTAATGTTCAGGTTAATCATGTGGCGCTTTGGGAAAAAATAATTGCCCCCCCACCCCTGTTTTAGAGGCAGCATCATTGCATCATCATGGATAATAGCTATTTTTATATATAATATTTTATATAACTATTTTTGGGCATAAAATTCTAATTTCTCCACGGTGGGATGAATAAAGGTATATATTATATATTTTTTAATCTTGTGATCATGAGAAAAGAAAGAGAATGTTCTAATGCATGAGCACCCAATCATGACACGTATTCCAGGGTGATGCTTGTTGACTTTAGCTTAGCTTTCAAGCTATAGCCCAAACATTGGACCCTGGAATTCCTAACGACACCATGCATCGTGTATATTGCACTGCTTTATATGCTCTATATTTTTTTTTACACCATCCATAAATTCTGTTTATCATACGTACTACTGTATACTCCACCCATATTTATTCTGTATATAGTGCACACATGCATACTTATGTATATATATCTATACCATGCCAAAGGTACACACATTTTCACCTTTAGAAGAAGTGCATAGACTTCAGTACATTTACACATGGCGTTTGTAAAAAGTAAGTATCCATGTTCATTTGTGAATTAAAATGAATTTAAAGTATTGCTCCATAATGAATGTGGATCCCCACCATAAAGAACACCAAGCAGAGAAAAGACGACGACGATGATCAGGAACGATGATTTAGTAATTAGATCATTCATTCATTCATCTACCGCTTTATCCGATCTTCACTCGGGTCACGGGGATCCTGTGTCTATCTCAGGCGTCTATGGGCATTAAAGCAGGATACACCCTGGATGGAATGCCGACCCATTGCAGGACACACACACACACATTCATACACTAGGGACAATTTTTCCAAGGTGCCAATCAACCTACCGTGCATGTTTTTGGCACGGGGGAGGAAACCAAAGAACCTGGAGAAAAACCCCCTGAGGCACGGGGAGAACATGAACAAACTCCACACACACATGGCCGAGACGGGAATCGAACCCGGACCCTGGCGGTGTGAGGCAAACCTGCTAACCACTAAACCACCGTGCCCAGATATTTGTGTAACAAAAATAATAATAAAATAAAATAGATTCCACCACCAAAAACGTACTTTAAATTCCATCTGTGATCTTGTCAACAGAGCATATCATCATCTGACACTTTCTTCCCTCAGCCAATCACAGCCCATGAATAACTGACCATCATGTATAATGCACAATCCCTCTATTTGCACTTACAATGCACACTTTATGTACATTACTGATCTGCCATATACACTGTACATTATTATACAGTAATTTATATTAAATTATATAAACTTATTTATATAAGTTAAATATATAGTGTCATACTTTTCTGTACTTTTGACAGCTGTGTGTGTGTGTGTGTGTGTGTGTGTGTGTGTGTGTGTGTGTGTGTGTGTGTGTGTGTGTGTGTGTGTGTGTGTGTGTGTGTGAACACACTTGGCCATTATGCCTGATTCTGATTCTATCCTGTTTTTATTTGCATATTTATACTATATATATCGCAATATAATAATATATATATATATATATATTGAATATCGCATATATTATAACCCGTGCGTTATTCACCCTCACTAATGTATATTCGGTTATTTATTTATTTATTTATCGGCTATTTATTGCATTTAACTGTTTGTCTTGCTTGCATAATAACTACAGAACTGAATCGGATCTACTCTTATAACGCATTATAATAATGGTCGTGCGGGACGTGGGCGTGTCCTCGCCGGCTCGAAACCCTGTTACGATTGGCTAGGATGGTGAGAGGGGGCGGGGCTTAACACGCCGCATTCATCGTTCTCTTCCGGACTTTGAAACTGCGTTACGGGACGAGCCGGACTTCATCCTAGCGTCTACACACACGTCTGTGATATCACAGAATAAGTGTTTTTTTTTATTGGTATTTGACATAATAAATGCAACTAAACAAAAACAGGGATCTTCCGAGATGTTATTGGATCTTCTTGCTCCACGTGAGGATGATCCACTACGTTTGTGATGGGTTTAGGATCTAGATCTGGATCTAATTAGGATCTAGGGTTCTGCACCACTTTCCTGCCCTTGCTCCAGTTTTACCCCAGTTGCAAAAGTGCCACCATGAGATGTGCTGTGGCTGTGGGCTGCGTCTTTGCGTTCCTCCTGGTGGACCTTGTGGTCTCCACAATCCTCTATTTCCAATGGTGTGGTCCAACTTCGTTCTCGGACAACATCCTGGACTTTGACATCCAGCGCTCGGTCCTGGATCTGTGGCTGGTCCTCCTGGGGCGTTCCTGCCTGTTCCTCGGGGCGTCCGTCGGGGTCCTGATGAATCCGCAAGACGGTCCAAGGCGTGTGGCGTCCATGGAGACTCTGGTGGTGCTGATCGGCCTCACCATGCTCTCCTACGCCCTTGTCAAGCTCCTGATCTTCTCGGAGACGGGCGATCTGATGCGTGATCCCTGGTTCCTGGGTTTGTTCTGCTGGACTTGCGTTTCGGCGATGGGGTCCGTGTTGTTCTGGAAGGTTCTGAGCGGGGCACGTGTTGCCGACGCAGGCGTAGAAGAGAGGGAACGGCTGGTGAGTGAAGGCGAGGATGAAGGACAGGCAGAGGAGAGCGAGACGAGAGGGAAAGGGATGAAGCAGAGGCCAAATTCCGGCGCCACTCTGGGACGTTTGTTGTCCTATTGTAAAGAGGACACGGGTCTTCTGTCCCTCGCTTTCTTCTTTCTCCTTCTCTCAGCCGTATGTGAGTGTTTTTTCTCAGCAATAATCGACCATTTCTTATGTGAGTGTGGGCACCAGGTTTTTACCCCATCCACCATGGACGCCATTAATAATAATAATAATATATAATTAAAGGTAAATTTGTTACAATAATCGACCATTTCTTATGGTTTATATTCACACAGTTTAACCCTCAACATCTCTCTAGGCGAGGCCTTCCTCCCGTATTTCACCGGAAAGGCCATCGATGGTATAGTGATCCATAAGAGTATGGAATATTTCATCAAACCCATGATTATTCTCACCGTTCTGGCCCTCGTCAGGTGAGTTGTGATGCTTTCAGACCCCGTGTTGTTGTTGTTTTTTTTCCATTATGCCTATATTATGGCGATATTTACAGAAGCGATGGGTGGTTTTTGGTCTCCACTTCTAGTTCCCTGGCCATCGGCTTTCGCGGTGGCGTGTTCTCGCTGACCTTCGCCCGGCTGAACATCCGACTGAGGAACCTGCTTTTCCGCTCGCTGATGCACCAGGAGATCGGATTCTTCGACGCTAATCACACAGGTGCCTGCAAAATGTCATGTGACCAGGCCGATGTCAACAGTGTTCTTCCAAGCGAATTCGTGAGGCGAATGACTCGTTTTGACATGACCTATGTCATGTCCAATATCATCCCTTGCGCTATTGTTCTAAATGGCTGTTTTGGTACCAATGCTTAAAACGGTCTGAAATCACACCAGTAATTATTACCGTATTATGATCAGATAGTACACAACATGAATAGTATTATATTCGTATATAGTATAATATTAGTATAATATATTATATCTTCGGGGCACGGTGGTTTAGTGGTTAGCACGTTCGCCTCACACCGCCAGGATCCGGGTTCGATTCCCGTCTCGGCCATGTGTGTGTGGAGTTTGTGCATGTTCTCCCCGTGCCTCAGGGGGTTTTTCTCCGGGTTCTCCGGTTTCCTCCCCCGGTCCAAAAACATGCACAGTAGGTTGATTGTCACCTTGGAAAATTGTCCCTAGTGTATGAATGTGTGTGTGTGTGTGTGTGTGTGTCCTGTGATGGGTTGGCATTCTATCCAGGGTGTATCCTGCCTTAATGCCCATAGACGCCTGAGATAGGCACAGGCTCCCCGTGACCCGAGGAATCGGATAAAGCGGTAGAAGATGAATGAATGAATGAATATTATATCTTTTTTTAAAAATACAATTCGTGGCAAAACGTGTCCGCTAGAGATTAATGGTCATAATTGATTTTATGGTTTTATGTCGGTGTTGAAAATACGATTTTGTACGACCAAATACAACCTGACCAATCCGAAGAGCTCGTTTCCAAAAAGGGGCGGAGTTTCATTAGCCGTATGGAAACGGTTCGGGTTTCAGACGTTCCAACAAACCAAACCAAAACCCCGCCGTAACATTTATCTAACGTTTGTAAAGGAAGAGGGAACGATGCATTTATTCCAAACACGCGCACGTTGTTGAAGGTGGAGTTGTGTGTGTGTGTGTGTGGCGCTGTGCTGTCATAAACAAGACAACAAAACACCCACAACAAACAGGTACAAATAACAACACATTTTCCCCGCTGTATCCAAAATCCAATGTTATTATTATTATTATTATTATTATTATTATTATTATTATTATTATTCAATGTATAGGACGTTTCGCCCGGATCTAGTGTCGGCTATGTGTACCTGTTTGTTGTGGGTGTTTTTTTGTTGTCATGTTTATCCCGCAGCGCCCCACACACACACACACACACACACACACACACACACACACACACACACACACACCCCTCCGCATTCAACAACATGCTTCTGTTTGGAATGAGTCGTTGTTTCTTCCTTTACAAACGTTAGATAAATGTTACGGCGGGGTTTTGGTTTGTTGAACGTCTGAAACCCGAACCCTTTCCATACGACCGATGAAACTCCGCCCCCTTTCGGAAACGAGCTCTTCGGATTGGTCAGAGCGCCACTATGTTGAAATTTGTAATGCGCGTGGGCGGGAGGCGGAGAACTACGGAAGCTCGGTGTGTCAAACCCGAAGTGAAATAAACCATAAACTAGATTACATTAGATATAACGGGTAAACAAACAACCCCCCCCCCCCCCCGATATTCGCTAGGCGACATCACGTCACGTCTGACCTCGGACACCACGCAAGTAAGTGACCTCATCTCGCAGAACGTCAACCTGTTCCTGCGCAGCTTCATCAAGGCGATCGGATTCTTCGCGTTCATGTTCGGCATGTCGTGGAAGCTGTCGCTGGTCACCGTCATGGGCTTCCCGTACATCGCCGTGCTCTCCAAGCTCTACGGCGAGTATTACAAGGTGATCCCGGGGTACCAAGGCACTCTAGGACCCCGACACACACACACACACTGTTTATTCACTACTTATCTATTAACTCATGTTGTCTCTGTAAGAAACTCACCAAAGAGGTGCAGACGTCACTTGCTCAGGCCAACAAAGTGGCGGAGGAGACGATCTCCGCCATGCGGACGGTGCGCAGCTTCGCCGGCGAGGATCACGAAGCCGAGTCCTATCACGGCAAGCTGCTGGAGGTGTTTGCCCTCAACAAAAAGCAAGCCGTGGCGTACGCCTGCTTCATGTGGTCCAGCTGTGTGAGTATCAAGTCATCTTTCCGGAAGGGGTGCGCTTGTTTATGCTTCAAATAAATTGTTTATGGAGCCTTGTTTACACTGATGTTTATTTGGTTTCGGAAGATCTCGATGGTGGTTTAGCGGTTAGCACGTTTGCCTCACACCGCCAGGGTCCGGGTTCGATTCCCGTCTCGGCCATGTGTGTGTGTGGAGTTTGTACATGTTGCATGTTCTCCCCGTGTCTCAGGGGGGTTTTTTTTTCTCCGGGTTCTCCGGTTTCCTCCCCCTGTCCAAAAACATGCACGGTAGGTTGATTGGCACCTTGGAAAATTGTCCCTAGTGTATGAATGTGTGTGTGTGTGTGATGGGTTGGCATTCCATCCAGGGTGTATCCTGCCTTAACGCCCATAGACGCCTGAGATAGACACAGACTCCCCGTGACCCGAGGGAGTGGCTCTCGAGAAGGCTGAAGTCTTTCAGTCATAAGGAATTTAACACTTGTAAAGGGGCAAAGTTCGCCCTGGAGATATGGGGTGTTTGGGTTCATCTAAACAACAAACGTTGTCCCCTTGCTTTAGATCTCGGAGCTGGCCTTGCAGGTGGCTATCCTGTTTTATGGGGGACACCTGGTGGTGACGGGTCAGATGAGCGGGGGGACTCTCATCTCCTTTTTCATCTACGAGCTGGAACTTGGCGAATGTCTGGAGGTCAGACATACCATAATAACTTTACGGCCACATTCTTTGCTATGAATCATTACACTGGATCGGTGTGTGTGTGTGTGTGTGTGCTTATCTTTTTGCGCCCCCCCCCCCCCCCACACACAGAGTATTGCGTCGGTGTACACCGGTCTCATGCAGGGCGTGGGAGCTGCCGAGAAGGTCTTTGAGTACATCGACCGGAAGCCCAAACACTGTCTCGATGGCCAGGAAGCTCCTGATTCGTTGCAAGGCCTGGTAGAGTTCAAGAACGTAACGTTCGCTTATCCTACGCGACCAGAGAGCGACATCCTTAAGGTATCGCTTCACCTGCCCTAAAGGATAACCTGAGTTCATTAAAAGCTTCAGTTTTAATAAACACTATATTTGCAGGATGTTTCCTTCAGTATCCAGCCAGGTCAGGTGACGGCTCTGGTGGGTCCCTCAGGCAGCGGGAAAAGCTCCTGCGTTTCTCTGCTGGAGAACTTTTACTCGCCTCAACACGGCCAGGTGCTGCTGGACAGCCGGCCTATCGACACCTACCACCATCGCTACCTTCACTCCAAGGTATGGCCCAGTGAGGAGGCGTGGCTAAATACTCATTATCGAAAATGGGTTTTACGATCGGTTTGACACAGCGAGCTTCCGTAGTTCTCCGCCTCCCAAATACCAAATACAACATGGCGGCGCTCTGACCAATCCGAACAGGGGGCACGGTTTTGTTAGGCGGCAAGTTCAAATCCCACCGCCATCAAGCTTGCCATGTGGGCCCTTGAGCAAGGCCCTTAACCCTGAATTTCTCTGGATAAGGGCGTCTTCCAAATGGCATCAATGTAAATGTATGGAAATGGTTTGGGCAGTTTGCAGCATGACTA
>JACRUU010000027.1:2596834-2606834 GCA_030449085.1 Kryptopterus vitreolus
GATTAGAGCATCTGCATCTTACCCAATCCACTGCGTAAGAGGGCTAAACATCAAGCACACGACCTCCCCCGTTCAAAACGTTGTGTTTTAAGATGGGAATTGTTTTGTTTATTCTAAAGTAGTTGTAATGGCTCTCTTAATATTTGTGTAGAGCAGTTGCCTTTTTTTATTATTATTTATATATATATATATTCATTCATTCATTCATTTCTTCTACCGCTTTATCCGATCTATCCGATCCATGTCTATCTCAGGCGTCTATGGGCATTAAGGCAGGATACGCCCTGGATGGAATGCCAAAAAAAACAACACCGTCGCAGGACACACACACACACACACACTCACACACACACACATTCATAAACACTAAGGACAAATTTTTGGACCGGGGGACCGGGGGAGGAAAACCGGAGAACCCGGAGAAAAAAAACCCCCTGAGGCACGGGGAGAACATGCACAAACTCCACACACACATGGCCGAGACGGGAATCGAACCCGGACCCTGGCGGTGTGTGAGGCGGAACGTGCTAACCACCACTAAGCCACGATATATATATATGTGTGTGTGGTGTGTGTGTGTGTGTGTGTGTTTTCGATGTTTTTATGAATATCTTGCGATCTTGATATATACTCAGTTATAATAATAAATAACAATAATAATAATAATAATAATAATAATAATAATAATAGTCTTTTGCATTATATGCAGTTGAAACGCGATAAGATAAAAGTGGTAATAAATATAAAATGAGAAACACATCAACATATTCATCTACTGCGCTTTTGTGGTGACATCCGGGGAATTTCCTTCTTTACTGTTTCACACTTGTGCACTTTTTGTTTGTGACGCACTCTTTAGAGCGGAAGAGTGTGACTTGGGATGGAGACGAAACCCGGACTCGTAGTCTTCCGGTCGGACAAAAGCAGGGTGGTGGTGTAAGTGTGTGTAAGTATATATATATATATGTGTGTGTGTGTGTGTGTGTGTGTGTGTGTGTGTGTGTGAACTTAAGAAGGCCAAGTGGGGGGAAGAAGACAGCAGGTCGTGCCAGAAATGGCTCGCTTCGGTACCAAGCTGAGCTCCTACACCATGTCTCAGCTGTCCGAACTGCTCGAAGACGACGAGAAGCTCAACCAGATCGTCCAGGACCTGGAGGAGGTGGGAGCGGATTATTATTATTATTATTATTATTATTATTATTATTATTATTATTAATTGGATTATTGGTTCGACCCGGATTAAAAGCACCCCGACCAAAGCAAAGTGTTATTATTGTTTCTCTCGTGTTACATAAAACGGTTACATTGTAACCACTTTTGTTCACACGCTTGTTATTTCGGGTAAAGCGCGATAGTTGTCCCGGGATATCCCATCCGCGTTACATTTTTTCCACCCTCACCGACACACACTGCGCGCTTTTATTCCGCGCGTACTAAGTTGTTGGGAAATGCCTCGAGTTTGCAAACAAACAAACAAACAAAACAAACAAAAAACACCATGACGCCACTATACTGCCACGCCGCTGCTGTTCAGAAACTTACTGTTTTTTTACCCCCGGAAAAAAGAAGGTCAATAAATTTATTTATTTATAAATAAATAAATAAATAAATAAATAAAGAGTGGAATATTGTTAAATATGACTCCTGTCGTTTACTAAAAGGTACAATGCGCTTATTCGCAGAGACGAAAAGGATTTCCTTTGTTTAGACTTTTCAAGATTTCCAAACAACAAAGGGAAAAGTTCCTTTTTTTTTATTATTTACAAAATCTTGTGTTACTGTAAATATCACACGATACATTTCATATTGTTATTGCTTGAGCATTCCACATTTATTCCGATTTATATGTGGAATATAATAATAATAATATAATATATTCTTATGGGAAGATGTTCCATGAGATTTATTTATTTATTTATTTACTTACTTATTTACTTATTTACTTATTTACTTACTTACTTATTTACTTACTTACTTACATACTTACTTACTTATTTACTTGTTTATTCATTCATTCATTCATTCATCTTCTACCGCTTTATCCGATCTTCCATCGGGTCACGGGGAGTCTGTGCCTATCTCAGGCGTCTATGGGCATTAAGGCAGGATACACCCTGGATGGAATGCCAACCCATCGCACAGGAAACACACACACACACACACACACACAACATTCATACACTAGGGACAATTTTTCCAAGGTGCCAATCAAACCTACCATGCATGTTTTTGGACCGGGGGGGAAACTGGAGAACCCGGAGAAAAAACCCCCTGAGACACGGGGAGAACATGCACAAACTCCACACACACACACATGGACCGAGACGGGAATCGAACCCGGACCCTGGTGGTGTGAGGCGAACGTGCTAACCACTACGCCACCGTGCCCCCCATTTACTTGTTTATTTATTTATTTATTTATTTATTTGTTTGTTTGTTTGTTTGTTTGTTTTTGCTCGTTGAATCTGACCGGGCTGGTCTTTGTAATGACAGGTGAGGTGGCTTGAAGTGCCAGTCAGCGTTACAATTCATCCCAAAGGTATTCAGGTTTTAGGGTTTTAAGTCGCGGTCCTATAGCAGGAGATTGTTCGTATATTTCCATCCCATGGAAGGATCTTTCGTGTGCTTTATGTCGTACTGGAACATGCATGGATCTCTCAATTCTATAACCTGCAGTAATGACTACTTTTGTAAATATTACTCCCATTAACTATCACTGCCGTAATTGTTATACACACAAGACAAGTGACTCCCGTAAATACACATGCCGTATAAATAAATACATCTCTATTTATGTAAAAATGAAATGAGCTTTCAATTCACTGTCGGTATCTGCTCCGACCGTTTCCACTGGACTACGTTGCAGTGTCATTGTGGTCACATATTGCGATTCGGTTTGACGATACAGCATTTGCTTGCCAAATTTATGAGCGGGTGAAAATGAACACTGGGATTTTGTCTCTGGTTTCCACGGACAAATGCTTGATTGAATGTAATTTGGGGCAAAAAAAATACAAACATACATACATACATACACACACACACACATATATATATATATATATATATATACATACATACATACATACATATAGGTATTTTTGTGTGGTGGTTGAATTTTAATAAGGGCAGTAGTTTTGCTTTCAGTTCTCAGGAAATGTAGGAAAGAGGGCATACACACCTTGTAGCCACACACACACACACACACACACACACATCAGAATGAGTCAGTAGGTGACTCGGGTTTTGCAAGGTCCTTGCAGACAAGTAATAACATTAAAGGATGTTATTTGTATAACACTGCTATATAACACAGAGAGGATCTTTCGGGATTCTCTGAATTGATCGTTCGTTTCTAACCTGTTATAACCTGTCCTAAATAGGTCCCTATGGTTTATGGTGTGTTTGGAACAGAAACCGTCGCCAGGTCCCGGTTAGCGCCATAGAAAGCCGATAACGTCCGCTTCTTTACCACCAATATTAATGACAATGTGCTGCTGAAGTGCGGAAAACGTTCTTGCAGAAATCCTGGAACTGGTTATGGGTTTGTTTATCGCCAGCGATTTAAACCCATCCCACCGATTTGACATTGATGGGGGGGGGGTGTACTTAATTCTATAATCAATGCAATGCATGTCTGCAAATATACTATATATTAAACGTAAGGATCTATATGTTGTATTTAGAATAAGAATAGAATTCGATTTCACATTCCTCAAAACAACGTCGGAACACTGAAAGCCTGACACTCGTGCTTTGCACACCAACGCCTGTGTTTACACATGATTTTTGGTCCAAACAGGTTCCAGCTGCTCTCCAACCAGCTCAGCTGTGTGTGTGTGTGTGTGTGTGTTTTAGGAGGGGTTTGCCGTCTTGGGATGGCCCATCCTTTCTTTTTAAATAAATGTCACACTGGAGACCTGAGACTTAATGTACTTCTCACACTACTTTATATCAGCGGCTGAGATTTGCAGGATTGCGCTATGGTCGATGCGGAATGGAAAGCTTTGACCCTGATAAAGGGCGCTGCCTTACACTGGAGCAAATGGAAAAGTGTGTGACTTATCACAGCGTCTGGCAAAAAGCATTCAGGTGGCAAGCAGGTGCCCTTATCAGCATGTTCTCTACACTCCCCGTACCGCTGTAACAGTACATGTGACTAGGGTTGGGTTTGATTTTTCTTTTTCTTATCGAGCCAGATGCTTAGTCATGTTGGTCATGACACCTTGCGTGCGACGTATTTGTTTATCACTAGGGCTGTCAGAGTTAATGCGTTAACGCGAATTGATTTTAACAGCACTGATGTTATTAAGGCGTGTTATTAACGCAGTGTGCGTTACTATGTGAGCGATCTGCTCCTTCACTCGGCGAATGAACCAAACCCAAACAACAACAAATAAATAAGTAAATGTTCAGTGCATACACTCATTTATTCGTTCATTCATCTTCTACCGCTTTATCCGATCTTCCCACGGGTCACGGGGAGTCTGTGCCTATCTCTATGGGCATTAAGGCAGGATACACCCTGGATGGAATACCAATCCATCACAGGACACACACATTCATACACTAGGGACAATTTTCCAAGGTGCCAATCAATCTACCGTGCATGTTTTTGGACCGGGGGAGGAAACCGGAGAACCCGGAGAAAAACCCCCTGAGGCAAGGGGAGAACATGCACAAACACCACACACACATGGTCGAGACGGGAATCGAACCCGGACCCTGGCGGTGTGAGGCGAACGTGATAACCACTAAACCACTATACACTCGCGCTTCCTAAATTTCCCCCGAATGACGCCCCCTAGCTGCGCATTCACAACAGGTACGATCTCCTCACTATATTAGCGTATATTACCGTATGGAACCTTACGCAAGCGCATCGCATTCCCAAATCCGTATTACGCAATAAGCGCATTTCCGCAAATTCCCAAATCCGTATTACTGCAATAACTTAGTTCTAAGCGAATTTCCTTTTTAACGTTATCTTTTTTCACGCGTTTATCTTTTAGCATTTTTACTGAACGCAATAAAGCGCTTCCGTATAACCTAAACACCGTATCACCAGTTTATATGGAAAAGCAACCGGAACACAATTCTTAAAGGAGCCACGTCCCATATTTTACACTTCAAACAATGAACAAGAAATTAATATTAAGAGAAACGTTTCCAGAGTAAAATAAATATTAAATAATCAGCAATTTTATAAAAGGGAGAGATTTTGAGAGAAATGTCTATAACTATAACATCTGTAACAGTTATTTACAGTACTACAAACATGACAAGTATTCATTTATGCTACATTGAGAATATGTGATTAATGTGCGATTAATCATGAGTTAAATTGTAAGCGATTGACAGATGTTTACGTTACCACATAAGGTCCTGGCAGATTGAATGTATGGAAGGTCCTGGCAGGTGAAAAAAAAAGTATCTGATCAGTGTTTGATGCCCAACCCTAATGATGACATCATTTGTCTTCAGCTCAGACTTCCTGAGGTTGAAGTTTCATGTAGGTGGTTTTTGGTGTTTGTTTAGAAAAAGGATAAGGCCCGAGGTGCAGTCAGCGTTCCCACAGGTGTATGATCAGGTTAACCATTCATATACTTTTAACCCATGTAAGTCATATCGTGACGGATTCGGCTTTGTGCACGAGGAACAACGTCATGCTAGAACAGGTTCAGGTGAACGGATCATTTACTGTTACGTGGAAAAACATCCTTGTGAGAGAGAAGCACATGTGGCCAGTTGTTCCTGTACTTTATGGCGTACTGCGTGTACTTTCACAGGACACTTTTAAAGTTCACTATCTAGTTTGATGGTTGGGATAGCGTAATGAGTTGGTGTAACATGTAACACTGGCTTTGCGAGTTTTCATGACTAAGATCTTTAAGGTGTCCGTATAAGAACCTTTAAACGAGTGTTTCAGACGTGAGACGTAAAGGCGTAGAGAGGTCACCGATAACAACGACTCGTAGATCCGTATAACAGCATGGTTTGTTTACAGGAAGCCTGGGTTCCTTCATGTCCTGTGTGCGGAACATTACCCGTCTAAGATCCGCTTTTTTGTTTATGTTTATGTTTATCTGGTGCAAAATATCCCTTTAAAGTGCCTCTTTTGGACATTTTTATCATAAATGTAGCACTAAAAGAACTTCTATCCGGCTTTTTGCTTTGATTTTACCACCTGCTCATGAGTTCCATATGACTCCAGGATAATTTTACCGTGGAGATATCTGTCTATGTATCTGTCTGTCTGTCTCTGTCTGTGTCTATGTCTCCTATCTATTCTGTCTATCTATCTATTCTGTCTGTCTCTGTCTATCTATCTATACTGTCTGTCTATCTATCTATACTGTCTGTCTGTTTCTATCTCTATCCGTCTCTCTGTCTATCTATCTCTCTGTCTATCTCTATGTCTATCTATCTATACTGTCTATACTGTCTCTCTATCTATACTGTCGGTCTGTCTGTCTGTCTCTATGTCTATCTGTCTATATCTCTGTCTGTCTGTCTGTCTGTCTCTATCTATCCATCTGTCTATCTCCCCATCTATCTCCCCATCTGTCTGTCTGTCTGTCTGTCTCTATCTGTCCATCTGTCCATCTCCTCATCTATCTGTCTGTCTGTCTGTTCTGTCTATATATCTGTCTGTCTGTCTATATATATCTGTCTGTCTGTCTGTCTATCTATCCATCTATCCGTCTGTCTATCTATCTATATCTATCCTGTCATCCATCTATCTATCTATCCTCTATCTATCTATCTATCTATCTATCTATCTATCTATCTATCTATCTATCTATCTATCTATCTATCTATCTATCTATCTATATGTCTGTCTGTCTCTATCTATCCATCTGTCTATCTCCCCATCTATCTATCTATCTATCTATCTATCTATCTATCTATCTATCTATCTATCTATCTATCTATCTATCTATCTATCTATCTATCTATCTATCTATCTATCTATCTATCTATCTATCTATCTATCTATTTTTTATTTGTATCATGAGACTGTGACATGAATGGGAAACCAACAACATGCTGAAACATTTATTTACTTAACATTTATTTAAACATTGAATTATCATGGTCTACACCGTCAAACGTTAATATTTCTCTGGTCAGCCAATCGGATGGATTCACTCTGTCTGGAGGGAACACAGCACTTCTCTTTTCAAGCATGTTCGCTTTCCATAGACCACGCGTGCCAAACTCGAGGCCCTCGGGCCGAATGTGTCCCGCCATGACGTTTTCTGTGGCCCGCGAGAGCCTTAATAGGTGTAGTCTTAAAATAAGGCTTTAAAGCGCGCATTAACTATAAACTACTGTTACCGTTACTTTTGCAGTCCTGGAATTTTTAGGAAGTCTCAAATTAATGTGTATATATATATATATATATATAAATTTATCTATTAGATTTATTTATTTATTTTACAGTAGCCCTCTATGCTTGGACTATATTTAGAATGCATCACTTATCGCTTGCTATCTGCACACTTTCAAACCTTGCCATCTAGATAGTGACAAAAGCGTAAACATAAAGCAGTTCAATCCAAAGCTAGGTTTGTTTATTTATTTATTTATTTATTCCCCCCCCCCCCCCCCCCCCCCCCCCCCCACAAATGCCCGGTGTGCCTGTTTTCCCTTCCTCTACCACACATGCCCCAGCTTATTAGTTAATTATTAAGACCATGATGAGTTGTATCTGGTGTGTAAATGCAACACAATCCGTGACGTCAGTCAGCCGAGACTGTCCTTCCTCATTCCCGGATATCTGCCATCAGCAGGAGTTTCAGTTTCAGAGACGACTGCATGTTGTAACTCGGGACTTGTATTAGCTGGAGCAGGTGTGTTATTTTGTGATGTTACATAATCTGTTTGGTATTATGTTGTTGTTGTTGTTGTTGTTGTTGTTGTTGTTTTCTTTTAAATCCTCCTTTGAAAGGGGGTATGATTATCCCAAATGTTTCCATAAGCCGCCACAAAAATAAACCGTTGACTTTTTATACAATATAATTACAATTATATTTATGGTGTTTGGGAGACACTCTTGTTCAGAGAGACCTACAACTGAGCACTTGAGGGCTAAGGGCCTTCCTCAAAGGGGCCCAATAGTGGTGTTGTTGGGACTTGAAGTATGTGTGTGTGTGTGTGTGTATGTGTGTATATATAATATATATATTCATTCATTCATTCATCTTCTACCGCTTTATCCGATCTTCCCTCGGGTCACGGGGAGTCTGTGCCTATCTCAGGCGTCTGTGGGCATTAAGGCAGGATACACCATGGATGGAATGCCAACCCATCACAGGACACACACACATTCACTCACATAAACACATTCATACACTAGGGACAATTTATCCAAGGTGCCAATCAACCTACCGTGCATGTTTTTGGACCGGGGGAGGAAACCGGAGAACCCGGAGAAAAACCCCCTGAGACACGGGGAGAACATGCACAAACTCCACACACACATGACCGAGACGGGAATCGAACCCGGACCCTGGTGGTGTGAGGCGAACGTGCTAACCACTAAGTCACCGTGCCCCATATATATATATATATATATATATATATATATATATGTTTGAACATGGCATTATAGCAATGCTATTGGTAAAGTCATGGGGTACAAGACCCTAATACATAATCTGTTTGGTATTATGTTGTTGTTGTTTGTTATATATATTTATATATATATATATATATATATATATATATATATATATATATATATATATATATATATATATATATATATATATATATATATAAAATCCCATTAGGCACATCTGGTGGAGGTAAATCTATTGCTGTATCCTGTGGTGAATTCAGTTGATGTTCACGTGCACATATAAGAGAGTGTTAATATAATATATGCACTAGTTCCTCACTCGTGGTTTGAGTGGGAATGGGCGGAGACTTGTGGTACGCGTTCTCCTCTTATCAAAAGTTTCACTTCCTTGTTTTTCTGCTCGCTACTCTGAAACCGGACTGACGACACCAATTACCAACTATTTATTTTTTCTCTCTCCTTGACTTTGCATGTCCGGTTTCATTCACAAGTCAGTATCAGTCGCAGACATAACTAATGCAGTGTTATAATGTGTAAGGTCCTCTGTAATACAGTACATGGATGTCCTTTATCGCTGCCTTGTTTCAGTTCGGATCTGTGTTTCGCCCTGTAGTCCTTATGTAAATTTCTGGGTTGAGTATTTGCCTATAGCAGAACATGCTCCGGGTCCGGTTTATGCACCATCCAAGTCCCCGAGAACGAGCAATCTTCTGTCCCTTTAAATCTTAGACACGTTGATTATAACACTGCCATTATAACACCAAACGAGTCAACACGCTTCATAGTGTTTTCCTCACTGAAGGCATCAAAACGCCACCGTCTGCTTTGATTTCCAACAGTCTTGAAGCACTTGTTGACCCTTTTGCCCTCCCTCTGCGCTCCGTCTCCTCCAACCCATCTCCATTGGCTGTAGGTCAGGTGACTGGAGGCCGGGTCATGTGGTGCAGCACTCCTGTTTACTGTTTACGGCGTCATTCCATTCATAGCTTTGATGCGTCCAGTGAGAATCTACAATGCAGATAGTGATGATGATGAAAGATATGAGAAACTTTTTACTGCTGAATTATTTAATATTGTTTTTTTTTCCCCTCTACTGAGATTTGATTGTGTGTGTGTGTGTGTGTGTGTGTGTACGCATTCAGGTGCAGGAGGTACAACAGAATAAGGATACGATCCTGGCCAGCAACCGGAGCCTGGCCGAGCAGAACCTCCTGCTGCAGCCCAGATTAGACCATCAGAAAAATGAGCTCACCAAACGCTACCGCTGCCTGCAGGAACAATACGAGGCCTTCCAGCTCCGCAAGTCCACGCTAGGTAATGTCCATGTCCATGTCCAAAATGTGATTTCTTCTTCCCAGTGACGCCGTCTCTTATCTTCTAATCATCATCATCATCATTGTTAGTTCATCTCTG
>JACRUU010000027.1:2611834-2614334 GCA_030449085.1 Kryptopterus vitreolus
AAATCACGTTTTCCCCTCTGTATCCAAAATCCAAAATAAATCCTTGGTCGGGGAGGGTTCAATTTTGTCTAAAATGTGTTTTATATGAGACACGTCGCCCAACTCTAGCTGGTCTAAATCCATTTGAGATGGTTTGGTTTGGAATCAGTCATGGAGTGTGAATGAAAAGCATGGAGTGTGAAGGAAAAGCAGGCAACAAACACTTAACACCCCTGAGGGAAATCAAAATTAGTCCAGGTTACAACGTCTGTTTTGTCCCTTACAACACTAGTACTTTAGTTACTTTTTATATATATATAATATATATATATATATATATATATATATATATATATATATATATATATATATATATATATATATAATATATATAGTAAATATATATATATATATATAATATAAATAAAAAATGTGTGTATGTGTGTGTCTAATATAAATAATAAATAAATAATATATATATATATATATATATATCGTATATATATATATATCTATATATATAAATATATATATATATATATATATATATATATATATAGTGGGTGCACACATACATACATACATACATGCATACATACACTATATATGTGTGTCTAATAAATATATATATATATAGACACATACATCTACATGTACACACACACACACACACACATGTATACTTGCCCTCCATAAGTAAATGTTTCAGGAGACAAGTCTTATTGTGTTTAACATATTTGTGTCCACTTTTGGACACAATCCCACCCACAGCCGGCTGCATGTTTTATTTGTCCGCAGAGACTTTAAAGCGCATCGAGCACAAACCGAAAGCACTTTGTGTTAAGGCAAATTACGTTCTTTAGAATCTGTGCTTTTGCAGAGGATGGAAATAAAAACACAATGTAATTACATACGACTCGCCACAACACCAGACCAAGATATCCATTGTCTTTCAAGGTCGTCTAAGTTAAGGAATAGCAAGAGCAATGATTAATATCAGCCTGTTTATCATGTCCTATATAAAGGCTGATCATTTTAGCCCTTTAGACTTTTAATGAAGAAATATTAATAAAAGATTATTGATCAATTTGAATTGTGGGAGCTCGGTGGTTAAGGCATTGGCCGGAAGATCCTCAGGTTCAAATCCGGCCACTAGCGGGCCCTTCAGCAAGGCCCTTAATCCTCAGTTATAAGTCGCTCTGGAGTCGGGCGTAAATGTCCTCCCTTAAGGGCTCCTCAGACGTCAGATTCAGAAACCCATGTTTTAGATGTCCAGGTGGAAACCTGAGCAGCACTTTGGGCTTTGTTCCTGCTCCATTACTGCACCTTAGGCACGATTAGGGCACACAATGCATGCTGGATCCCATTATATGCGTCATCCTGGGGTGGAAATACAGACTAGATATTTGACTGTCGGTTTTGAGCATTAGCTCTATCAGCATGTCTTCGCTGATGATGGAAAATATCCCTCTTTTTTTTTTTCCCCGGATAGACCACAAGTCTGGCAACACATCATTGGACACGTTACTCGCATTGCTGCAGGCAGAAGGAGCCAAAATCGAGGAAGAAACCGAGGTAACCACTTCCACCCACCATATGAGCACTGCTGCTACTCAGCACTCGTCTCAATTCTCATGATTTATGGATTTGGATGTGTAATTGTCACAAGATCAAGCAGTCCTTGGCATTTTCCCAGACATCAGATTCCTTCGTAAGGCCACGGGGGGATTAATGGCCTGGATATGCGACACCATAACACTGCCACACAGAACAAAGAAGGCACATTTCCTCGGTGTCTTCTCTGTAATGGCCGTTTATACTTCGCAGTACAGGGATCTAAAATTCATTCAAAAGTTATACATTAAAAAAAAAAAACTCCTTATATACTCGATAAAGAAAACGCTCACGTTTGCTGTATTCTGTGATGATTTTCGGTCTTATTTTGTTCCCAGGAGGATTAGCTAATGGTTAGCTAATGAGCTAATTGAAAATTAGCTAACTTAGCTAAAGGCATTAGAACTCGCTTTCAATGAGCTAATTAGTAAAGCATGAGCTAATTTAATTAGTTAATTAATGAATGAACCAGCGGTTTGCGCATTTTATTAGTTTCATTAACTAGTTTAATTAATCAATTCAGTAGCTACATTAACTAATTATCTGACTTTCAATGTGCTAATTGGTTAATCATTAGCTAATTTTAGTTAAAGTAATTAGCTAACGGTTAGCTAATTGGCTCACCTTCAGTGAGCTAATTTAATTAGTGAATTCATTCATTAGCTAATTAGCTCACTTTCAGTGCACTAACTAGTTAATCATTAGCTGATTTAATTAGTTAAAGTAATTAAGTAACGGTTAGATAATTAAGTCATTTTCAATGAGCTCACTTGTGAGCCATCAGCTAATTTAATAGGTAAATTAATTAATTAGCTATATTAGCCAACGAGCCCATTTTCAATTGGCTAGTTAGTAAACCATTAGCGTATTTAATTAGTAGTTTAATTAATTAACTTCATTAGCTAAT
>JACRUU010000027.1:2619334-2674334 GCA_030449085.1 Kryptopterus vitreolus
CCGCCATGTTGTAGGAAGGAAGGAATCCTCGGGGGGAGATAAAGAGTCTGTAATCCGCGGCTCAGCCGAAGGGAGGGACGGATGCGGAGCGCACTGACAGCGCCGAGTGGGAGGGTACATAAGCCGCTGTTTATTCCCTCCTTCCCTCTTCGGTCACACCGGCGTGTGAGACGCGGACACGCACAGACGCGGCGTGACTTTTCTGCACGACTTGTGCACACACACACACACACACACACACACACACAAAGTGGAAAATCGGATTATAACATCCTGAGCCTAATGATCTCCTGCTTCACACTGAGCAACACCTGGAGTTGGACACCGATGTCCTGCACGGAGCACGAACAACATCTGGAATCGAAAAGAACCGGCATCCAGTGGCGTTTCCCGCGGAACATAAAAGCGCGACGCGTTGCCATAGCAATTAATCAATTAATCAATTAACCCGGGGCGCAATTACAATGCTGGCGTCACGTGATCTCCGTACCTGGTCGCGTTGCTGACAATTAAAACGTCGCGGAGTTTGTTTGTGTTTTTAATTGTTTTATTAGTCTGGTGTTGGAAGACTCGACATCTGGAGAATACCTTTTACTCGGCTTGACTTCGTTTTGTCTTTTTTTTCGGGGGAAAGGGGGGGAACAACAACAACAACAACAACAACTTCCAAACGCGAAGATGTCGACCAAAGAAGCGAAAGAAAAGCAGTCGACCACTGAGCGTATCGTTAAAAGTAAGTTTCCTTGCATCGGAATGAAGTGATCGTGGGGAGGAAAGAAAGTGTGTAAATAAAACATATTTACCTTATTTACATATTTACCTTCTGTTTTTATTTCTGCAACATCACCTGTATCTTCACATGTCTCTCATAATGATGTTGAGGAAAGTGTTGCCATGTGGCATGGTTAGAATTGGTGTACCTTTTAACCCACACCCTCTCTCCCTCATTAGTTTCGGTGTTTGTTTGTTTGTTTGTTTTACTTATTTACCCATTTACCCCCCCCCCCCCCC
This sequence comes from Kryptopterus vitreolus, assembly GCA_030449085.1. Classification (NCBI taxonomy): domain Eukaryota; kingdom Metazoa; phylum Chordata; class Actinopteri; order Siluriformes; family Siluridae; genus Kryptopterus; species Kryptopterus vitreolus. The sequence continues at coordinate 2,620,346 of JACRUU010000027.1, forward strand.
TCCCCAGTTGCTAGCAGGAGTTCTGCTTCTTGTCTCCAGGAATCTCCGTAGAATTTCCCTCTTGCTGGTTGTACAGTCAGGATTTTTAGGAGAAAAGGATGAACCCGGTTTAAAAATACACCTCCAGGATATCTTGTATGGATGTGTCTATAATGGTCCTCAGCTTTTATGTCAGATGTTCTCACTTTGGGTTTTAAAGTTCCTTAACAGGGTGTGAATGTGTCCAGTATTGTATCTCGCAAATTCAGATGAACCCCTTTATTTATTTATTTAAAAGAAATATCATATAATATCCTTATGTAAAGCCCCGTATTACGTATGGTGCTGACTAGGACCTCGTTAATTCGGCCCTAATGCGGGTCCACCTGGCTCCCCTGGAGAACCTGCGCTTTCTCCGCCGAAGATGTCACCCGTTGCATTGCCGCTTTAGAGAGTGAAGGGATGCGAGGGAACGTGAATGCGCCGGGAACGCCGGGAGGCCTTCGGGAAAGAATGCGAAGGAAGGAATTTATTCCTGGTTATCACTGATGTCTAAGCCCATTAGTGACCCATTGTTATTTCAGGTTCACGGTCCGTGGTTCGGTCGGGTTTTCCTGCGTTATTGTGGCTAATCGAGTATTCAAAACATACATGCTAATTAACCAGTGAAATGAAGCACTTTGTATTACACACACACACACAACACACACACACACACACACACACACACACACACACACACACACACGAAGAGCTCTTAAGTGTGGTGCTGCTCCTGTTTTTTCCTTTCCCAGACGCCCTGTAGCATCTACGTTGTACCGCTCCATAAACTTCTCAACAGGTGGATTTTGCTTATTGCGTAAATATTCAGTGTTTTGGTTCCACGTCTTCATTTTGCCCTCCGGTACATTGATGGGAGCGGGGGGGGGGACAAAAAAACCTGGCCGACCCCTGAAGCGTTTGAGGATGGCGTGATGCCGAAGGAGGCCCCTGTCCCTCAACCGCTGCTGTTTGGACTAATAACAGCCCAGGGTTAAACCCAGGTGAAATATCCGGACTGGTTCTCTCAGCACATGGCCAGAACCGGATCTGTGTGTGTGTGTGTGTGTGTGTGTGTGTGTGTGTGTGTGTGTGTGTGTGTGTGTGTGTGTGTGTGTGTGTGTGTGTAAACTGTACATGCTGGCAGGACAAAAGCAGCTCATGGGCAAGCAGAGCGTTTGGAAAAAGCTCTCCAAGGTTAGCGAACGTGTGCTCCTACTTGGAGACCCTAGATACTCCTCTAATACATATTCATGGCGTGACTTATTGTACCAGTCTAGCCCCTGCGTCTATTCTCGTGTCCCTTCGTGGCGCGCGAGTCTTGCTTCGCAGCAATGTGAGACCTTAAAATAAACGCGGTGAACCTGGAATCCCCAGCTAATAGAGGCTTTGTCTAATCTCTGCTTAGAGCCTGTACCCAGCTTATAGTCCCTTTTCCCAGCCTGCTTTTGTAGACGCAGGAGTGCTTACTGTTTATTTTTACTCTTCCCCCCCGTCGAGGGAAGGGCGACGGAGTTGAGGTGTGTCCTGGGTAACTCTTATTTAACCCACTTCCTGTGCAGGACGGATAGACGGTGGTAAAGCCCCATATGCTGGTCATCATATGATTAGACTTGGGAGGTGCACTTGGACGCTGTAGGTATTTAACGAGCTTGGGACTGTAGGTGCGTTTCCTGTTTTCCGCATTAGGTTTGTTATGATTGGCTGTCGGTAGTTGTTTATAATCAAGAAAATCCCGGTTAAAATGTCAGACATCGGAGCCTCCAGGACATTGTGGACACGGATTTGGACGTCTTTTTGTGTTGTAATGTAATGTGATGAAGACCTTCACCAAAATTTGGACGCCCTTGAGATCTTTTTTTTTTTTTTTTTTTTTTTTTTCATGCATATCGTGCAATAATAAAATAGTTTAATAAATAAATTCTCACCGGGCTGTTGTTGTTGTTGTTGTTGGGAGAGGAAGCTGCCTGAATCATCACCAGATGTTCTGCTTTAGGGGGAAAAAATTAATTTATTATTTCTCTAAAAATAGCAGCAGGCAGGTCGATGTGTTCTATTCTTTACTCCTGAAACAAAATGAAAACGTGTTTTGGTGAGGATTTGTTGTTGTAATAAATTAATGCAATCTCACGTGTGTGTGTGTGTGTGTGTGTGTATATATATATATATATATATATATATATATAAAATATACATACACATATTCTCAGGCGTCTATGGGCATTGAGGCAGGATACACTCTGGATGGAATGCCAACCCATCGCAGGGCACACCCACACACACACACATCATTCATTCATACATACATACATATACACACACCCACACACATATACATATATATATATATATATATATATATATATATATTATATATATATATATAATAATATATATCTCTCATTTTATGTGTGTGTGTGTATGAATGAATGAATGATGTGTGTGTGTGTGTGTCCTGCGATGGATTGGCATTCCATCCAGAGTGTATCCTGCCTCAATGCCCACAGACGCCTGAGATAGGCACAGACTCCCCGTGACCCGAGGGAAGATCGGATAAAGCGGTGTAGAAGATGAATGAATGAATGAATGTGTGTGTGTGTGTGTGTGTGTGTGTGTGTGTGTGTGTATGTATGTATGTATGTATACACACACGTGTGTGGTGTGTGTGTGTGTGTAATAGATACATAAGTGTGTCCCAGAGATCTTGGTTTGGGTATTGCTCCTGCAGGTTATGGGATGAAGTGGCATTTCGAGAATGATCCTAGCGTGAGGTCATGCCCTTGGTTTCAGCTCCTGGGGAAAAAAAGTACACTTTGCCAAGTTATTCTCCATATTTAAAAGGAATCCAAATGCTTTGACCTTCACTGATGTTTGGAATGCAGTGTTTTTTTTTCCCCCCTAATGATCTATAAAAAAAAAAAAAAGAAATCTATAAAGAAATCTATAAAATCTAAATTGCTTTTGGGAGATTTGATTTTAAGGCCAACCCGAACACCTTCTGAGACAAAAGGTAAACTCTATAGATACTCCACTATAAACAGCTTCCTATTGGAAATAAGAGGGGAAAAAACACAGCTTGTGTTTGTACTGCAGTTGAAGGCGAAAAGCTTTCCGTATTTAGCCGGAGTATCAGTGGGAATGCAGCATCTCTGTGGAAGCCTTCAGCATGTAACGTGTACATCCGTGAAACGGAAAAATGAAGTGAAACACCAGACAAAAAGCATTAGACCGTCTCGTCTGCGTTATGATTTTAGTCCGGGTTGGAGAATGCAGAGCGTGGTGGTGGTGGTGGTGGTGGTGTAAGCCTAGATCTCGCCTCCCCCCCACACACAACCCACTGATTGATTCTCCGGATTGATTTTTGCCTTGACGGAGTTGTGCGGTACCGGGGGAGTCTGACAAGTGCTCAGGCGGTTTCACTCTCTGCCACGACTTCCCCTGTAATTTCCATCACGCTCCTGGAGACAGCTGACAGATCGAGGGTAGAGCTGTCGAGCTCGTCGCTCCCCTGCCTCTCTCAGCGCCGCAGAGCAGATGAGGACTCCCCACGTACGCCAGCTGCTACTGAAAAGTCATCCAAAGTGAGCCCATAACTCTGTGGCTCGTTATCAGAAGCGTCGACATGCACATCCTAGTCTACCTTAATATTCGTGTTTAGGGTGATAGATAGAACGGTACACATACCTCAGTTTGAGTTTCCTATGATAGGAATGTTTATCATTTTGCTTATCTAGGACAGCGGTGTCAAACTCCGTCCCTGCAGTGCCTTGTTCCAACCCTGCTCCTGCCATGTAGTTTTCATTCATTCATTCATTCATCTTCTAGCGCTTTATCCGATCTTCCCTCGGGTCACGGGGAGTCTGTGTCTATCTCAGGCGTCTATGGGCATTAAGGCAGGATACACCCTGGATGGAATGCCAACCCATCACACACACACACTTGCATTCATACACTAGGGAGAAGGTGCCAATCAACCTACTGTGCATGTTTTTGGACCGGGAGGAAACCGGAGAACCCGGAGAAAAACCCCCCTGAGGCACCATGCAAACTCCACACACACACATGGCAGAGACGGGAATCGAACCCCCCCGGCCCTGGAGGTGTGAGGCGGACGTGCTAACCAACTAAGCCACCTGGTAGTTTTCAAATAAGCCTTAATGACTTGATTGGATCAGGTGTTTTTTTTTATTATGGTTGAAGATAAACTCTGCGCCCCTCCAGGAACTGACTTTGAGACCCCTGATGTAGGACTGTAGGGTAAGAAATGCCTGTAAGGAACACCTATGAGTAAAGCCATGCAAAACGGTTAGACTTTGAATGCTACATCTTAGTTAGCGTCCTTTGACAGAATCCTTTTTGTACAAAATAAAAGTCACGTCTGTGCGTGTTTTAAAGACTGTAAGATGACTGTATTGACGCCTCGCTACGTTTGTTCTGCAGTCTAAAGCGTGCATAATCATATACAACGTGCACCAAATACGCCATACGTTGACTTTTCTGAATGTAACGTGTGCAATGAAATCCGGTGATTAATATGGACGGGATACCATTACATGTTATATCACAATCATTTATGATTCAGAAGGAATTCCCTGGTTGTACACATTTTTGCACATTTCATGCGAGGTATCATCCGACACCAACTATTATTCAAATGTCCCTTTGTGTATGTATACAGCAATATTTATGCATGAGCCCCCCCCCCCCCAATGCAATCCAGAGTATCCCCGAAGGGGGTCTCCCCTCATGAAATGAATGAGGTGATCTATATACCTGTGCATTCTCTGTGCAGCCGTGCCCCTTCCTCCGCACCAGCGGCTCACGCTGAAGGAGCTGTTCGCGGGCGGCAAGCCCAACACGGACCTGCTGAAAAGCCACTTGGTGAAGGAGGGCCGGGTCGAGGAAGAAGTGGCCTTGCGGATCATCAACGAGGGCGCCAGCATCCTGCGGCAGGAGAAGTGCATGCTCGAGGTGGAGGCGCCCATCACCGGTGAGAACGTTTCCAGGTTTGGGTTGAATGGGAAATGTAGCCGAAAGAGAAACTCTCGCGTAAAGCTCAGAGAAGAAGGAGGCAAAGCGATAAAATTCCACTGTATTCATCAATTAAGGCAAAATAAAATAACATTTTATCCTTTTTATCTGCCCTCGTTTTGTACTTCAGAATAAGATCAATGTTAGTGTTTGTTTGGATTTGGATTTACAGGTTTTTACAGTTTGCCATTTAATAGTGAATAATATATAATGCGAGGCACGGTGGCGTAGTGGTTAGCACATTCGCCTCACACCGCCAGGGTCCGGGTTCGATTCCCGGCTCGGCCATGTGTGTGTGGAGTTTTTGGAGTTTGCATGTTCTCCCCGTGCCTCAAGGAGGTTTTTTTCTCCGGGTTTCTCCGGTTTCCTCCCGGTCCAAAAACATGCACGGTAGGTTGATTGGCACCTTGGAAAATTGTCCCTAGTGTATGAATGTGTGTGTGAATGTGTGTGTGTGCCCTGCGATGGGTTGGCATTCCATCCAGGGTGTATCCTGCCTTAATGCCCATAGACGCCTGAGATAGGCACAGGCTCCCCGTGACCCAAGTGAAGATCGGATAAAGCGGTAGAAGATGAATGAATGAATGAATATATAATGCTTCGGGACACGGTGGTTTAATGGTTAGCACGTTCGCCTCACACCGCCAGGATCCGGGTTCGATTCCCGTCTCGGCCATGTGTGTGTGTGGAGTTTGTGCATGTTCTCCCCTCTCGCTCCCCGTGCCTCAGGGGTTGTTGTTCTCCGGGTTCTTCGTTCCCCCGGTCCAAAAACATGCACGGTAGGTTGATTGGTACCTTGGAAAATTGTCCCTAGTGTATGAGTGTGTGTCTGTGTGTGTGTGTGTGTGTGTGTGTGTGTGTGTGTGTGTGTGTGTGTGTGTGTGTGTGTGTGAGATGGGTTGGCATTCCATCCAGGGTGTATCCTGCCTTAATGCCCATAGACGCCTGAGATAGGCACAGGCTCCCCGTGACCCGAGGGAAGATCGGATAAAGCGGTAGAAGATGAATGAATGAATGAATATAATGTTTTAAATGAACTTAGATATGTTTAATCTTCCTGAACGTTTTATTATGTTTATATGGCTTTAAAATATGAAAGAGAAAGTCATTCATCATTCATTCATCGTCTACCGCTTTATCCGATCTTCCCTCGGGTCACGGGGAGCCTGTGCCTATAAAAGCGGTAGAAGATGAATGAATGAATTTACAGCATTTGGCAGACGCCCTTATCCAGAGCGACTTACAACTGAGCAATTGAGGGTTAAGGGCCTTGCTCAAGGGCCCACTCGTGGCAGCTTGGTGGTGGGGTTTGAACCCGTGATCTTCCGGTCCAGAGGCTAACACCTTAACCACTGTGCTACCACGTCCCAACACGGTTTTTGTTAATGCACGCTTTAAAAACATATTATTTACACCTTTTAATCTCTTGTGAGTCTCAGAAAATGACTCTTCCGGCCCACATTCGGCGTTTGTCACTCGTTGATGAGGACATGTTTAATGAAAAGCATTTTGTTGCCAATTATAATACCGAGACTTATAGAATATAAGTAACATTATCTATATGTTAATACTGACCAAGCGGTACCTCAGTAGTACCCCAGAAGGTTGAGCACTGTGCTGCTGTGCACTCGAGCAAGATCCCGTAGGTGCTTTGTGGTATAAATAAGATTAATGCAATTCGCTCTGGATCTAAAAATGCCGTAAATGTACCCGATGTGCCGTCTTACTTTGAGCACCTTAAAAACCCTTCAATTTCTGACTCTAATGCCGAATGCACACGTTTGCATTTTAATAAGTAAAATGAAAGGTGAGGGTTATATCCAGAAGGACATGAGTTCAAAACCCACAACTGGAATTCTCCATCGATAAATCCATTTCCCACCACTGCTTCTTTAGGAGAAATAAAATGATGTATAAAGGTATTTTAAATGCATATATATATATATATATATATATATATATATATATATATATAATATATATATATATATATTATATATATATATATATATATATATATCTATATATATATATATATATATATATAAAATGAGTTTAGGAACGACAGCATGAGGTACGAGATGATGGCGTTCCTAGAAGTGAGCCATGATTACAATCTCGGATCTCCATTCTATCCATTCTCTCGGTGAATACTCGGAGTTATCACAAGGTCATGTTTTCTGTCCTGTTACTAAGCAACTAGGATATAGACGAATTGTGGCGGGGGGGACAACCTGTTTTTTTTTTTTTTTTTTTTTATATAGACATCAGGAATATGTGTCCTGGTTGTTGGGTTGTGTAACAGTGGTAGGATGTGACATTTTCTAGCGTGCTACATCAACCAAAAAAACCCAGTGTATTTCCATATAGAAATAAAGCGATTAGGACATGAACATGAAATTTGAGCCCCTCGAAATAAATAAATAAATAAATAAATAAACATTAATCCAGAAAGATGACATCCTTTCTGACATTTCACTCAGTCGCACCCAGAAAAGCTGACAACTCTGAACCCCCACCCCCCCCCCCCCGCCCCCACAGGACGAATACAGAGACGTGGATATTCATAACTATTCCATAATCCATCTTTTCCTCCTTCCGATATGCTGAAATCCCTTTCCGATGCGACATGCGCTGGAATGCGAGAGGCTTCAAATCTGATGCACATTCGATCGCCCCCGGTACCTTTTGTTGCTAAGTGACGGCAGCCTCGTTGGTCTAGCCCTGACGGAAGAAAAAAAAGGTGTGCGGAGGTGTGAGGCTTCGCCGGGGAGGGGGGGGGGGGGTTCTGTTTCTTTTTTTTTTTTTCATATAAATAATAAAAAAACACACACTCTTGTTCTCAGTGCCGGCCTCAATTGACCTCGATTCATTTTCTCACAAGCCGCTGTGTGCAGATACATGACTAATAAACAAATAAATAAACAGTGTTTTTTTTTTTTTATATGGCAACATTTATCGCTTTTTTTTATTTACTTTTTAAAAATGTACTTTTTCTGGCACATTTAAAATTGTTTTTTATTTAAATGTTTTTTTAATGAATAGTATTCATTATTTAATTATTCTTACTCAGTTAATAATTATTTTGCATATATATATATATATATATATATATATATATATATATATATATATATATATATATATATATATATATGTATGTGTGTGAGGCACGGTGGCGTAGTGGTTAGCACATTCGCCTCACACCGCCAGGGATCCGGGTTCGATTCCCGTCTCGGTCATGTGTGTGTGGAGTTTGCATGTTCTCCCCCGTGCCTCAAGGAGGTTTTTCTCCGGGTTCTCCGGTTTCCTCCCGGTCCAAAAACATGCACGGTAGGTTGATTGGCACCTTGGAAAATTGTCCCTAGTGTATGAATGTGTGTGTGAATGTGTGTGTGTGTGCCCTGCGATGGGTTGGCATTCCATCCAGGGTGTATCCTGCCTTAATGCCCATAGACACCTGAGATAGGCACAGACTCCCCGTGACCCGAGGTGAAGATCGGATAAAGCGGTTGTTTTAGAAGAGGTTGGTGAATGAATGAATGAATGAATATGTATATGTGTGTGTAATGTATGTATGTATATATATATATATATATATATATATATCTATGGGTATTAAGGCAGGATACACCCTGGATGGAATGCCAACCCATCACACACACACACACACACACACACACACACACACACATTCATACACTAGGGACAATTTTCCAAGGTGCCAATAAACCCTACCGTGCATGTTTTTGGACCGGGGGAGGAAACCGGAGAACCCGGAGAAAAAAACCCCCTGAGGACACGGGGAGAACATGCACAAACTCCACACACATGGCATGAGCGGGAATCGAACCCGGATCCTGGTGGTGTGTGAAGCCACCCCCCATTCCCCATATATATATATATATATATATATATATATATATATATATATATATATATATATATATATATATATATATATATATATATATATATATATATATGTATGTGTATGTATTAGGGGGCTGTCAATAGATTGAATCACACGTTTTCAATGTACTATAAATGAATACTTTTTATGTTTTTAATACGCTAACTAATTGTAATGGATATTATTATATAAATATCTCTCAAAATCTCTCCCTTTAATAAAATGATTCATTATTTAATATTTATTTTACTCTGGAAATTATCCTTTTAATATGAATTTCTTGTTAATTACAATGTTATTTGTTTATTGTTGGTTTGAAGTGTAAAATATAGAACGTGGCTCCTTTAAGAATTGTGTTCCGGTTGCTTTTCCATATAAACTGGTGATACGGTGTTTAGGTTATACGGAAGCGCTTTATTGCGTTCAGTAAAAATGCGCTTTATTGCAGTAATACGGATTTGGGAATGCGATGCGCTTGCGTAAGGTTCCGTACGCTAATATACGCTAATATAGTGAGGAGATCGTACCTGTTGTGAATTAAGGGAAATGTAAGAAGCGTAAGTGGATGTGTGGTGTTGTGTTGTTGTTAATAAAACACATTTAGCGCCTCTTTTATATTCCATCCTGAGGAAGGGCCTCCAGGAAAGGTCCGGACGGAAGTTTCCTTAATAATTTGAAGAACTTTTTTTTTCAAAATAAATATTAATCCATGCTAATATTTTGTTCTTAGCATGAATATTTACCTTTTTATTATTATTATTATTTTTTATTTCAGTATGCGGCGATGTCCACGGCCAGTTCTTCGATCTCATGAAGCTTTTCGAAGTGGGCGGGTCTCCAGACAACACGCGCTACCTCTTCCTCGGCGACTACGTTGACCGAGGTTACTTCAGCATCGAGGTGGGTGTGTGAGACGAGAAGAGAATAAAACTATAAAACGTAAAAAATGATAAAAACGTCATTCATACCAGATCTACCTCGTATCAGTATCGGAAGTATTGGGAAATACGACTTTTCCCGCCGTATGTTGTTCTTCCCTAAACTATAATATTTTACGATGTCGTTACGATGCACACAATTCTCTTTGGATGCCGCAGCATGAAATTGTCCCTACACTTGACGCCAGCACTAATGTGTAGAGGATGTTGGTTGGTAAAGGTGCCAGGCTACTGATTGGAAGGTCGAGCCCCCCAGTATCGCCAAGCTGCCGCTCCCTTAAACCCTCTGTCCTCTGGGGGGCGCCGTATTATTGCTGAACCTGGAACCGTGGAATTCCGAACCCGGGGCCAAAAAGCGGGAATTTGTTCCCATAGAAAATGAATGGGGTTGAAATTTCGTGTCTCACAGTTCGACCTGTGAGCGTCCGACATGCACATATGGAAAATCCACTCGTAGGGGGTCCGGAGTGGATCACCATCATATACCTCCCAAACCCCACACCTGTTCGGAATTTCGGCAAATCCACGACATTCCAGCCCCATAGAGAATGAATGTGGAAATTTGCCGCTCCGCTGTTCGGCCCCGTGTTCGCACATTTGACATATCCACTTGTAGGTGAGATGGAGTAGGTTGTGAAATGGCGAAACTCAGACACAGGGTCATGTGACATGTCTAAACGCTCGGCACATCGACAAGAGTCGGACACTGGATAATTTGATGATGTCACGTGTGTCACTGGCCCCGCCCCCCCCGGAAAAACGCCCAAAACGGGCGTGTAACTCCCACTATACACAGAAAATAACGTGTTTTAAAATGTCTTGTTTGTTTGTAGTGGGTGTTTTGTTGTTGTCCTGTTTATCCCACAGCGCCCCACACACACACACACACACACACACACACACACACACACACACACACACACACACACTTCCCTATTCAACAATGTGTTTGTGTTTGGAATAAATGAGTCGATCTGCGACTTTAGATAAATGTTACAGCGGGGTTTTTACTTTGTTGAACGTCTGAAACCCGAACCATTACCATACGACTGATGAAACCCCGCCCCCTCTTGGAAACGAGCTCTTCGGATTGGTCAAAGCGCCCCCATGTTGCATTTGGTATTTCGCACATGCAATGCGATGCGGGAGGCGGAGAACTACGGAAGCCCGCTGTGTCAAAACGTAATAAAGATCGTATTTTCAACATCGGCATAAACTATAAACTCGAATGAACCGATAATGATGATTATAATCTCCCATCTTTACCATGTAGCGTTTAATCAAAAGAGTCCTGTCTGCTCTCACTTAATGACCGTTGATGACCTGACTCCGGACTGGGCTGGTTTTGGGTTTCAGTGACGTCACGGCTCCAAATGTCAAACATGAAAGTAGCCGAGGTAAAAAGAAGCACATTCTGGGATCTCTTCATCAGGACACACACACACACACACACATTTTAGACAAGTTCTGATTTTTTTTAAGGTTTTATATGTAAAATATTAGTGCCAATAAGTCCTAGAGACAATGTACTAAAGTCTGGCTGAATAAAACACCAAATACAGAAATAATACATCCCGAGACGTAATTTTCGGACGTATTTTACGCTATAAAAGTTCCCAAAAGGTACATTTCCTGAAGGTACGCTGCAAAAAAAAAAGAAATCTGCGAATACATTTGCCAAAGGAAGTACAAGTATAAATCTGGAAGCAGTTCAGGTGCGGAGAACATGTCAGTAGTGTACACCTGCATGAGCCTTATTCAGTGTTGCACATGCTGATTTAATTATTACTCATCAGCATCGAAGCAAGATATTTGATGTACTGTACAGTGGGGGATCAGTGAGTCACGCTTTTACTTCCCTTTTTTGTTGGATAGTCCCTTCACTGAAGAGTTTTATTATATATATATATATATATATATATATATATATATATATATATATATATATATATATATATCCGATAAATATCCGATCGTTCTTGTCTTTATTGAACACAATCATTCAACATTCAAAATGGCAGTGGAAAAAGTAAGTGAAACCTTGAGTTAATGACATCAAAAAAGCTAATTGGAGTTAATTGGTTTTAGCACACCTGGAGTCTTGTTAAGATAATAAGTTTGGAGGTGTGGACTACAGATACTTTGACTGATAAAAACCCCTCAAACCTTTGGAGTTTGCTCTGCACAAGAAGAACATGATTATGTGAGCCATGCCTCGCCAAAAAGAGCTTTCAGAGGACCTACGATCAAGAATTGTTGATTTACATGAAGCTGGCGAGGGTTACAAAGTTATTTCAAAGACTTTAGAAATTCACCAGTCTACAGTTCGGCAAACAATCTACAAATGGAGACAATTTGGGACTGTTGCTACTCTACCTAGAAGTGGGCGCCCCGTCAAAATGACACCAAGAGCACAACGAACACTCATCAATGAGGTAAAGAAACAACCCCGAATGACAGCCAAAGATTTGAAGGCATCATTGGAACTTGCTAACATATCTGTTCATGAGTCTACAATACGTAAAACACTGAACAAGCAGGGTATCCACGGCAGGACACCGCCGAAGGAAGCCGCTGCTTACTAAAAAGAACATTGCTGCACGCCTTAAGTTTGCAAAAGAGCACATTGACACTCCACAGCGGTATTGGACAAAATGTTTTGTGGACTGATGAAACCAAGATTGAACTATTTGGAAAAAACACACAGCACTACATCTGGCTTAGAAAGGGCACGGCATATCGTCATGAAAACATCATCCCAACTGTAAAGTATGGTGGAGGAAGCATCATGATTTGGGCCTGCTTTGCTGCATCAGGGCCTGGCCAGCTTGCAATCATTGAGGGGAAGATGAATTCCCAAGTATATCAGACAATTCTTCAGGATAATGTGAGAATGTCTGTACATCAGCTGAAACTGTGTAGAAAGTGGGTGATGCAACAGGACAACGACCCAAAACACCGGAGCAAGTCCACAACAGAATGGCTTCAGAAAAACAAAATCCGCCTTTTGGAGTGGCCGAGTCAGAGCCCAGACCTCAACCCAATAGAGATGCTATGGATTGACTTGAAGAGGGCCGTACACATGAGACGTCCAAAGAATATGACAGAGCTAAAGCAGTTCTGCCAGGAAGAATGGGCTAAAATTCCTCCTCAGCGATGTGCAGGTCTGATCCACAGCTACAGGAAGCGCCTGGTTGAGGTTATTGCTGCCAGGGGGGGTCAACCAGTTATTCATTCTAAGGTTTCACTTACTTTTTCCACTGCCATTTTGAATGTTGAATGATTGTGTTCAATAAAGACAAGAAAGATTGGATTTTTTTGGTGTTATTATTTTTAGACACATTGTGTTTGTCAATACCAATGAATTAGATGAAGATCAGATAACATTTTATGACAAATTTATTCAGAAAACCATGAAATTCCAAAAGGTTCACATACTGTTTCTTGCCACTGTGTATGTGTATATATATATATATATATATATATATATATATATATATATATATATTTAATTCATTCATTCATTCATTCATCTTCTAGCGCTTTATCCAATCTTCCCTCGGGTCACGGGGAGTCTGTGCCTATCTCAGGCGTCTATGGGCATTAAGGCAGGATACACCCTGGATGGTGGCCAATCATCGCAGGGGCACACACACACACATTCACACACTAGTGGACAATTTTCCAAGGTGCCAATCAACCTACCGTGCATGTTTTTGGACCGGGGGAGGAAACCGGAGAACCCGGAGAAAAAAAAACCCCTGAGGCACGGGGAGAACATGCACACAAACTCCACACACACACATGGCCGAGACGGGAATTCGAAACCCGGACCCTGGAGGTGTGAGGCGAAACACGCTAACCACTAAGCCACTGTGCCCCCTATATATATATATATATACTATATATATATATATATTATATATATAATATATATATATATATATATATATATATATATATATATATATATATATATATATATATATGTAGGACTGTTAAAGCGTTATTAAGGCATTAACACAAATTCACGTTAACGGCACTAGTTTTATTAACCCAGTGTGCATTACTATGTGAGTGATTCGCTCCTTCACTCCGCGTTGTGTTGGCAAAGGAGCGAAACCCGAACAACAAAGAAATGAATAAAGAAACTTCTTCAGCTCCGTTGTCGTTCCCAGATAATTTCCAGCATTGACCTTTCCCTCAGCCGCGCTTTACCGAGTTGTAATGTTAGGATGGAATATAAAAGAGGTGATGATGGATATGTTTTATTAGCAAAAAAAGCACCGGCAACGTGCGTAGGGGAATCCACTCGCGCTTCCCCTAAATTTCCCCCAATTACGCCTACTAGCTGCGCATTCACGACAGGTACGACCTCCTCACTATATTACCGTATATTAGCGTATGGAACCTAAACGTATCACCAGTTTACACGGAGAGCAAAACCGGAACATAATTCTTAAAGGAGCCACGTACCATATTTAACAGTTAAAATAACCACTTAAATTTAACATTGATTATATATATATATATATATATATATATATATATATATATATATATATATATATATATATATATATCTCGCCTTGCACTATTTTAGAACATCATGTGTGTAACAAATGTGAATTGCGTGTAATTACTCGAGGAACAAATGGCAGTATTGAAGGGAATAAAAATAAAAAGATTACAAACGTCAACATTTGTCCTCATTTCTTTGCAGAGGTGGACACACACACACACACACACACACACACACACACACACACTTGTTCCAAGCGCCAAGCCCTACTTCCAGGAGTTCAATCTCTACTTGGCTGACATGGGGGTTTTATTTATTCCTCCTACACTTGAGAAGGAGGGAGTGTGTTTTTGCCCCCCCCCCCCCTCTCTCTCTCTCTCTCTCTCTCTCTCTCTCTCTTTCTCAATCTCACTTTCTCATTGCATTTTTATTTTTATGTATTTATTTATTTTACGGAAGCGGCCGGCTTACAACCAACATTACCTCCAATTTTCTTCTTCTACTTCATGCGTAGGCTGAAGTAGCAGCTCTCCATCCATAACACACACACACACACACACACACACACATCTTTTTCATCGCATCGTCGTCTATTATTTCAGATGACATTTGCGGCTACACCTGCCGTCCTTGGTTGCCTCGGCAGCGCGTCCTCACCAATTTAAGTGCAGTAGGACAGCTGCATGTTAATAGGACGACAAGAGGATGCTAAACAGCAGTTTAATGAGACCCCCCGAGCGTGTATACGTACGCGTCTCTGGCGCCGGCCAATCACAGAGCGGCCCGTGGAACCATTTGCATCGGCAGGATTTTTGTCGGCAAGCCGCGAAGCTTGGATGTGTAAATTAAGCAAAGTGCTCTCTTGGGATGGGATCGCTCATGTGGGCAGTTTATTTATTTATTTATTTATTTATTTTCCTAGCACACAATGACCATCTGGGTTGTTTTAACCAGGAAGTAATGGCCAATTGTTCTAGGCAAGGGACCAAATAGTAGGACGTTGTTGATTTGTATTTATTTTCACAACACCACAACGAAGGACAATAAAGTCTTTATTCTTGTGCGTTAATCCGTTTTAGACCGTTAAAGATGGGGGAGGAAACGTCCTGAAGGGTTCGGACACCGGACCACTTAGAGGACAAAAAGTATATTCACTTAATATTTAAACTAAGTTAGAAGTCGGTGTTTGTGTTTACGACGATGTCTCCGACGATGTCTTGTGAGTCCTGGTTACAACTGGCCGTATACGACTGTAGCAAGGACATTACCCATAATCCCACACTTCAGCCCTCATGATATTTCTCCTCCTCCGCTGTTTTGGACAGACCAAGAGTTCGTCCGTAGTATGAATTTGTTCGTAAGTTGTTTGTTATTGACTACGCACATGTTGGTAAACACTGTATAAACGGTAGTTTACTGCATTTCTGTATTTCTGCACTTAAGAAAAGTTATAAAAACAGTAAACAGTATAAAATAATACATTAATGTATACAGTAAGTAACGGAATGTGGTGTGGATGGTGCGAGGCATTACATGGGCATTATTACACTTCTTCTGCAGCCGTTCAGATCAGTGACCAGCTAATGGCGTGGTTTATTTATTGTGAACAGGTTTGTTTATCCGTAGGGTGTCGGAGCGTGTGTATAGTAGTTAATAATTTATAATAATTTATAATTTTATATTTATATACATTTATATGTTCTGCAATTTTTATGATCCTCATCAAAGTTTGGTTCCCTCTACATTCATGGCTTTTGGCAGACATTCTTATCCACGGCGTCAACCGAGCAATTGAGGGTTAAGGGCCTTCCTCAAGGGCCCACTAGTGGTAGCTTGGTGGTTGTGCGGTTTGAACCTGCGATCTTCTGGTCCAGAGTCCAACACCTTAACCACTGGGCTACCACCACCTCCCTGGGATATCACCTGTACATTACAGCACAGTTAGTGTCTCTGCATATTGTATATTCTTTGGTCTGAGAGCAGGGCCAGCCATGGTACAGCGCCCCCTAGCTGGTCCAGAGGCACCTGGACCTTATCAACTAAGCCACCACCTCCCTCTAAAAACACCCCTCTAACTTCTCCTTGGTCGAGATTTTATCCCAAGGGGAACCCGGATCATTATTAGTAGTAATTTATTTGTTGCATTTTTTCATTAATGGTGTGTGTGTGTGTGTGTGTGTTGTATATATATATATATATATATATATATATATATATATATATATTTATTTATTTATTTATTTTCAATTACTATAATTTGTCCACTAGGTGCCACTTAATAAAAATGACGTCCTGAGTCTCTGGGAGGGGCGCTGATAAACGCCCCCACTGGAGACTCCGTTGTTCTACTGGGGGACTTCAATGCCCACGTGGGCAACGACAGTGATACCTGGAGGGGCGTGATTGGGAGGAACGGCCCCCCTGATCTGAACCCGAGTGGTGCTCAGTTATTGGACTTCTGTGCTAGTCATAGTTTGTCCATAACGAACACCATGTTCAAACACAAGGGTGTCCATCAGTACACATGGTACCAGGACACCCTAGGACGGAGATCGATGATAGACCTTGTGGTTGTCTCATCTGACCTCCGTCCGTGTGTTTCCTCCACATCGAGAGAGGCCAGCTGGCGTGGCTCGGGCATCTATTTCGGATGCCTCCTGGGCGCCTTCCAGGGGAGGTGTTTCGGGCATGTCCCTCCGGGAAAAGGCCTCGGGGAAGACCCAGAACACGTTGGAGGGACTATGTCTCTCGACTGTCCTGGGAACGCCTCGGTGTCCCCCCGGGGGAGCTAGAGGAAGTGGCTGGAGAGAGGGAAGTCTGGGCATCTCTGCTTAGACTGCTGCCCCCCGCGACCCGGTCCCAGATAAGGGGAAGAAGATGGATGGATGGATGGACGTTCTGAGTCAAAAAATGTTTACATATCAGAAGCAAATTGTTGACGGCCGGGGGAGGGGGGATGGGGTGTCTGACATTTCTGTCGTTGGGGGGAGATGGGCGGGGTTCTTTTGGGATTTGTAATCTTTAATACTTTCTAAAGTAACTAATTTAATAACACATTTTTTTTCCTGTTACTTTTATTTTGTAATTAACTTGCGTAACACTGTTACATGTAACTAGTTACTCCCCAACATATTATTTATCTATTTATTTGTTTATATATTTATACTTTCCATTTCTATTCCTTTCCACACCTGTGACTTATTCCACTTATAAGGCTATAAACTCTTAACCGTGTGCTTGTTAAAAATCCCATATGCGTTCCACTTTTACTGTTATTAACATTTCTGTGCTTTATTAATATAGTAGTTTCTCCTTCATAAATCCTTAAACATTTCCAGTTAATGTAGTAGACCATTTAATAAGCATGTATAGTGATCAGCTGGTAATTAAGGGCTCAGATTGCGATTTAAACTCATGACCTTTTTTCATCATTTGTCCAAATTCACAAACTTCCCAAAACCAACATCATCTGAATGGAACCGGAGGCTACAAAATATACATAAAAATGCATATTACAAAATATAAACTAGGCTAAAATGTCTATATTTTCGTTAACCAAAATGTTATAATGTTAATATGATAATATTTTAATAATATCTAATATTTTAATAATAGGGTGCACGGTGGTTTAGTGGTTAGCACGTTCGCCTCACACCGCCAGGGCCCGGGTTCGATTCCCCTCTCGGCCATGTGTGTGTGTGGAGTTTGTGCATGTTCTCCATGTGTCTTAGGGGGTTTTTCCCCGGGCTCTCCGGTTTCCTCCCCCAGTCCAAAAACATGCATGGTAGGTTGATTGGCACCTTGGAAAATTGTCCCTAGTGTATGAATGTGTGTGAGAATGTGTGTGTGTGAATGTGTGTGTGTGTCCTGTAATGGGTTGGCATTCCATCCAGGGTGTATCCTGCCTTAATGCCCATAGACGCCTGAGATAGACACAGACTCCCCGTGACCCGAGGGAAGATCGGATAAAGCGGTGGAAGATGAATGAATGAATTTTAATAATATTTTATAATTGTATATATTTAATAATATTTTATAATTTTATAATATATTTTAGATATAATATTTTAAACTAGACGAAACGGGTCATGGATTCGGACTAAAAGAAGGCGAAAATGTTCAGACGTTTAGTCGACTGCAACTTGACTAATAAGAATATGAACGCCGCTAAAACGAATACAAAAATTAAAATAACATCTTGACACAAAGACTAAAGCTAAAATTGAAGCAGGCCGTCAGAAACGACGCTAGACATTCCTATTAAAGTGACCAGTGTGGGCGGAAGATCTACCGCCTCTAGTGGTGCTCATGTGTATTGCACTCTTGTCTGAAGGTAACTTGGTCTGTTTTAAACGTTGAAATTCCTATAGGATCTGACTGTGTCTCCTATTTAACACTTGAAGGAACAAAAATTGATCTGAATCGGGCAGGAGGGAATGTCAGCAGCGGGATGAGGAATAAGAAGTGGTGCGAGTGTGTACGCAGGTTCCAGTAAAGAGGCAATATTTTGGGGAAAGGGAGAAATTGTAAGGTGGCTCACGTAAGCTTGGATTGGTTCCTCGGATTGGCAGGAGAGAACGTAATCACGCTCCATGCAGACACTCTGGGCAATGGATTTTGGGCATCGATCTTTTTTGCAATAATCCGCAGCGCTCTACCAATCGCACATTTTCTTCCCAGAGCGCCGTGGGAGATTTTGCCTTGGAGTCCGACTTGCAAATCCTTTTTGTTCCTTCACGTGTTAAATGGGAGATACAGTCAGATCCTAGAGGACTTTAAAAGTGGGAAAACGGACCATTTTTCAACAAAGTTCCCTTCAAAAAAGAGTGAGTGTGAGTGAGTGCACTACACGCAATCACCACTAGGGGCGCTAGAGGGTCTGCTTACACTGGTCACTTTAATAGGAATATCTACTTTTTTTGCCGGCCTGTTTCAGTTTTAGTCTTTGTGTCAAGATGTCATTTTGATTAAAATTTTTAAATATTTTGTATTACTTTTAGTGGCATTCGTATTCTTATTAGTCAAGTTTCAGTCGACTAAAAGTCTGAGCATTTTAGTCTTCTTTTATTCAGAATCCATGACTCGTTTCGTCTAGTTTAGAAGTGATGACGTTTTAGAAATAACATTTTACACAACGAAAATGGACATTTTAGCCTAGCTTATCTTTTGTAACATTTATTTTGAAGTATATTTTACAGTCTCGTTTTTATTAGTCAACAATATTGCATCATATATTTAATTATAGCCATCGTCGCATGACCAGCATTGCGTCTCGCCTAGGGTTGGAAATCGATTCTTGAATCGTTCGTTCATTCATCTGCTACCGCTTTATCCGAGTTGTCTCTTGGGGAGTCTGTGTCTATCTCGGGCGTCTATGGGCATTAAGGCAGAATACACCCTGGATGGAATGCCAAGCCATCACAGGGCTCACACACTCTCACATTCACATTCACACAATTTTCCAAGGTGCCAATCAACCTACCATGCATGTTTTTGGACCGGGGGAGGAAACCGGAGAAAAACCCCCCTGAGACACGGGGAGAACATGCACAAACTCCACACACACACGTGGCCGAGACGGGAATCGAACCCGGACCCTGTCGGTGTGAGGCGAACGTGCTAACCACTAAACCACCGTGCCCCAGCTATTTTGCAATTTATTTATTTATTTTTGCACAATTGTATACAACATGGTCGGCGCTACTGTGTAGTGTTTATTTTCGTCTTGTCTTGCCCCCCCCAACCCCTCAATAATCCATCCATCCATCCATCCATCTTCTACCGCTTTATCCGATCTTCTAGATCACACGCCCGGCGCCTTCTAACGGCAGTCGGTCCACGCCGATCTTTACCCTTTTTAAAATCGATCTTCCCTCGGGTCACACGGGGATCCTGTGCCTATCTCAGGCGTCTATGGGCATTAAGGCAGGATACACCCTGGATGGAATGCCAACCCATCGCAGGGCACACACACACACACACATACACACACACACACACACATACACTAGGGAGAATTTTCCAAGGTGCCAATGAACCTACCGTGCATGTTTTTTGGACCGGGAGAACATGCAAACTCCACACACACATGGCCGAGACGGGAATCGAACCGACCCGAGACGGGAATCGAACCCGGACCTCCCCTGGCGGTGTGAGGCGAACGTGCTAACCACTAAGCCACCGTGCCCCCCCCCCCCCTCAATAATTTGTTTATTTATTTATTTATTTTTTGCACATTTTGCTTTTTACTACTAATTAGTTTTCTACATTTCCTTTGCGATTAGTTTAGGATTATGTACAGTCCTGTGTATAGATCATTTATATTGTCTGTAATTGAACGTTGGTCGTGGGGAAACGTTGCTTCATTTCACTCTATACCGCACTGTATATTGTTGAAACGAGAATAAAAGCCGACTTGACTTTATTTACCCCCTTTATTTACCCCCTCGCTAACAGGGCCGCAGGAAGCGCGTGAAGTGTAGCTATAATTTATGTAAAAGAAAAAAAAACATATATAAATTATTTTTTTGTTCTCTTTATCCTTTTTATTCTCTTTTATCTCCCTCTGTCCGGAAATCCAAAAAAATAAATAAATAAATAAATAAAAGGGCAACTGTCTGTCCTCGTGTACTCAAGTTTGTATTTACCTTTCTTGACTAAATCTTATCCTTAGAGCGAGACCTAAAGCACTACCTCTACGTCGCCCTGGATAAGGGCGTCTGCTAAATACCGTGAATGTAAATGTAATAATACATATAATAATAATACATAATAATACAGCGTCACGACGGCGATTTGGAATGGAAACTGGGAATGGATCGAATGAAAATGATAAGCAAACTTTATCATGGGACTGAAATGAGATGAGACTAGAGCTGGGTATCAGAATGCTGCTCGGATGAGACTTTTATTCTGTATATTCTCGCCTCTCTCTGCAGTGTGTGCTGTTCCTGTGGGCGCTAAAGATCAACCATCCCAAAACACTCTTCCTGCTCAGAGGAAACCACGAGTGCCGGCATCTCACCGAGTACTTCACCTTCAAACAAGAGTGTGAGTCGGTGCACTGCACACGAGCGCCACCGGAGGCAGTAGCGGTTCGACGCGCACTGGGCACTTTAATAGGGACGTCTATCCCTCATATCGACCAGGAAAAAAAACACCCAATGCATGTATTTATTTATTTATTTTTAATTAATTTGAACCTTTTAATTACCTCGTTCCTGGGTTAAAAATATATACGCTTATACGCACGTTACGCCTGGTCCCGGGTCTGCACGGGTTTGTTTTGCTTTTGTTTTTTAAACGTAGCAAGATGGCGTATTCCTCTGTTCCTTCATCGTTTGATGACTGGAAACGAGATGTTTCATTCGTTTAAAAAACACAATAAATACTGACTACTGATTATTTTAATGTATTTATTTATTCATTCATTCATTCATCTTCTACCGCTTTATCCGATCTTCCCTCGGGTCACGGGGAGTCTGTGTCTATCTCAGGCGTCTATGGGCATTAAGGCAGGATACACCCTGGATGGAATGCCAACCCATCACAGGACACACACACTCACACACACACACACACACACACACACATTCATACACTAGGGACAATTTTCCAAGGTGCCAATCAACCTACCGTGCATGTTTTTGGACCGGGGGAGGAAACCGGAGAACCCGGAGAAAAACCCCCCTGAGACACGGGGAGAACATGCACAAACTCCACACACACATGGCCGAGACGGGAATCGAACCCGGACCCTGGCGGTGTGAGGCGAACATGCTAACCACTAAACCAGCGTGTCCTTCTTCCATAAATATATTATATATTTCTAATTCATTACCATTTACTCGACGTCCTTTTCCAACCCTTACTTTATATATGGTTAACCCCTTGTTGCTTGTATTTATTTACTTATTAATAGATACTATAATTGCGTGATTAGCGCCTCCAATATGATCTATAGTACATGTCAAATATGGGGGTTATGGGTGTTTCTCAGATTTGGGCTTTAGATCAGAAGTTCTCCACCACTTTCCCTAAACATCACTATAGAAAGCATTGTGGAAAACGACACGACACCCTTCAGAACGCCGCCGTGATGGAACGCAGTCGTGCATGTCTAAGCAGCGTTACGGAGCGGTAATATAAATAGAGAACAGTAAGACGCCCGAACGAACGCCGGGTTTCATCAAAGGCTGCCTTACAACAAATCATGTGTCTCTGAAATCCTGATTATACCTTTGGGGGGGGGGGGGGGGGGGGGGGGGGTTGGATCACGACTCGTAGCTCTCCCTTATATAACGCTGTCTCTCTGTCCACCCCCGCACCTTGGTTTTCGTCCCGGCAGGTAAAATAAAGTATTCGGAGCGCGTGTACGACGCGTGCATGGACGCCTTCGACTGTTTACCCCTCGCCGCTCTCCTCAACCAGCAGTTCCTCTGCGTTCACGGAGGCCTTTCGCCCGAAATCGACTGCTTAGACGATATTAGGAAAGTAAGAATCGTTTTTTGTATCGTAAATCAGTTCCTTCATAGGAAAAGCAAGAATTTGTTGCTCGAGGGAAAAATCTGATGTGTGTGTGTGTGTGTGTGTGTGTCCAGTTAGACAGGTTTAAGGAGCCCCCGGCGTTTGGGCCGATGTGTGACCTGATCTGGGCCGATCCAGGCGAAGATTACGGCAGCGAAAAGACCTCCGAGCACTTCAACCACAACTCGGTCCGAGGCTGCTCGTACTTTTTCAGGTGAAGACATATTCATTCATTCATTCATTCATTCATCTTCTAGCGCTTTATCCGATCTTCCCTCGGGTCACGGGGAGTCTGTGTCTATCTCAGGAGTCTATGGGCATTAAGGCAGGATACACCCTGGCAGGGATGATCAACACCACACCACACACCCATGAATGCAAATGCAAACCCATCACACACACACACACAACACACACACACACACACACACACACATTCATACACTAGGGACAATTTTCCAAGGTGCCAATCAACCTACCGTGCATGTTTTTGGACCGAGGGGAGGAAACCGGAGAACCCGGAGAAAAACCCCCTGAGGCACGGGGAGAACATGCAAACTCCACACACACATTCCCGAGACGGGAATCGAACCCGGACCCTGGCGGTGTGAGGCGAACGTGCTAACCACTACGCCACCGTGCCTCGCGTGAAGACGTATTGTGTATTTTTATTTTTATTTTTATTATGTTTCAACACCAAGAGTGTAAAGCTCTAAAAATTCACGTTTGTAATACAGTAAATAACTGTTACAGATGTTATAATTATATACATTTCTCTCAAAATCTCTCCCTTTAATAAAATTATTGATTATTTAATATTTATTTTACTCTGGAAATTATTCATTTAATATGAATTTCTTGTTAATGACAATGTTATTTGTTTAGTGTTTGTTAATTGTTTCGTTACTTTTTTTTTTTGTTTTACTTTTTTTTTATCTTTGTCTCTTTTCATATATTTCTTTTTGACAATGTTATTTTTTAGTGTTTTTGGTTTGAAGTGTAAAATATGGGACGTGGCTCCTTTAAGAATTGTGTTCCGGTTGCTTTTCCATATAAACTGGTGATACGGTGTTTAGGTTATACGGAAGCGCTTTATTGCGTTCAGTAAAAAAATGCGCTTTATTGCAGTAATACGGATTTGGGAATGCGATGCGCTTGCGTAAGGTTCCATACGGTAATATACGCTAATATAGTGAGGAGATCGTACCTGTTGTGAATGCGCAGCTAGGGGGCGTAATTCAGGGGAAATTTGGGAAGCGCGAGTGGATGCACTGAACGTTTATTTATTTATTTATTATTTGTTGTTTGTTGTTCAGGTGTCGTTCATTCGCCAACACGACGCAGAGTGAAGGAGCAGATGACTCACATAGTAACGTACACTGCGTTATAACGCATTAATAACACTAGCGCCGTTAAAGTTAATTTGTGTTTACGGGTTATTAACTTTGACAGTCCTGCAGGGGTCAAAACATCTTCAGATGTCAGGATGAAGTATCGCTTCACTTCCTGTTTCTGCCTAACTTCATGTTGTGCACGTGATTGGATTAGTGATGCAAATTGTATGATAGTTTATACAAACAAACAAACAAACAAAAAAAACAATTATCCATTTTGTTTGTGCTTTATGGAAAAATCTGCAATTTTATTTATTTATTTTCCTCCTAATACACTTATCCAGGCCTATTTATATTCATGCATACTTAACTCATACGACTGTGCAGTAGAGGATCAAGGGCCTTACTTAAGGGCCCAGCAATTGCAGCTTGGTATTTCTGGGATTCTACTCATGTTAGGGTATTTACTAAGCTAATCCTGTTAGTGCATTGGTGGTCCACTGGTTAATGATCATATGGTTGGGGGTTCAAGCCCCAGCATCACCACCACCATGCTGAGCAAGGGGCCCTAAACCTCTAGGGGGTGCCGTATCATGGCTGGCCCTGCTCTCAGACCAAAGAATATACAATATGCAGAGACTAATTGAACTGTGCTGTAATGTACAGGTGATATCCCAGGGAGGTGGTGGTAGCCCAGTGGTTAAGGTGTTACCGGAAGATCATGGGTTCAAACCCCACCACCACCAAGCTGCCACTATTGGGCCCTTGAGCAAGGCCCTTAACCCACAATTTCTCAGTAGTTAGTCGCTCTGGATAAGAGCGTAAATGTAATATAAATGTACATGTGACTTTTCTGTTCATGACACATTCCAGGGAATCTGGACCTTTGGTGCTTGGGCCCATAAAAGCCTTGATATAAATGTATTAAATTATGGCCCCACCCCTTTTTTTGAAGTCTGTAGATCTAGCACACCGCAAAAGATTTGGCATTGAAGTATTTCCCACAAATGTGTGTGTGTGTGTGTGTGAGTGTGTGTGTCCAGCTGGCCTTATTCTGCACCACACACACTAAACGCAGGTGCTGAAGGTGTTTATGCGAAATATCCGTGAAAATTCACACCTAGCCATGTTAAAGGATTTTCTGGCTGTTTCGTTGGCGTGAGGCTCTTTGGGAAATCTGGGACGCCGGAACGTTGCGGATACATGCGGAGGATCGAGATGGTCATGCGATATTTCTGCTCTTTCTATGCAGTTATCCTGCGGTGTGTGATTTCCTGGCGAACAACAACCTTCTGTCAGTGATAAGAGCTCACGAAGCCCAGGACGCAGGGTAAGTGCCTGTGTGTGTGTGTGTGTGTGTGTGTGTGTGTGTGTGTGTGTGTGTGTGTGTGTGTGTGTGTGTGTGGGGCACAGTGATGTTACATTCTGTTTCATCCTTAACAGGCCAATTTGGAACGACAATTAGGCATAATTGACAGAACTGAGCTCATTTCTGTCGGAAATGTGGAACATGTGTGTGTGTGTGTGTGTGTGTGTGTGTGTGTGAATTCGTGACTGTCGCAGCCCTCAGCTAGCCTCGTTCATTCCTCATCTACAGGTACAGGATGTACAGGAAAAGCCAGACGACCGGCTTCCCCTCGTTAATCACTATTTTCTCCGCTCCCAATTACCTCGACGTGTACAACAATAAAGGTACTCGCAAAAGAACAACTCGCACTTCTCTGCTAACTCCTTAACAAACCAATAAAATTCTCTAAAAAATGTATATATATATATATATATATATATATATATATATATATATATATATAGATATATATACACACACACACACACAGTTTATATACATACATGTGTATGTGTATGTATGTATGTATGTATGTGTGTGTGGTGTGTGTGTGTGTATCTCTATATATATATATATATATATATATATATATATATATATATATATATATATATATATATATATATATATATATATATATATATATATATACACACTACACACACACACACACACACACCACAAACATATATATATATATATATATATAATATATATATATATATATATATTGTTCATTCATTCATTCATCTTCTACCGCTTTATGTCCGATCTTCCCTCGGGTCACGGGGAGCCTGTGCCTATCTCAGGCGTCTATGGGCATTAAGGCAGGATACACCCTGGATGGAATGCCAACCCATCGCAGGGCACACACACACACACACACACACTCACATTCACACACACATTCACACACTAGGGACAATTTTCCAAGGTGCCAATCAACCTACCGTGCATGTTTTTTTTGGACCGGGGGGGGAAACCGGAGAACCCGGGAGGGAAGGAGAAAAAACCCCCTGAGGCACGGGGGGGGGAGAACATGCAAACTCCACACACACATGACCGAGACGGGAATCGAACCCGGACCCTGGCGGGTGTCTGTGAGGCGAACGTGCTAACCACTAAACCACCGTGCCCCTTATATATAATGTTTTTTGATAAAAAAAAAATAAACATGGGGAATAAGCATCCAAAGCAATTAAAATATTTCATTAATTTAGTTTCATTAAAGCTCTATTAAACATGCAAAGGTCTATGGAAAATATATAAATAAAACATGAAAAAAAATTTAAATAAAAATGTATACAGACAATGATTCATAAACAACAACAACAACATAGTTCTAATTGGGGGAGGTGGTGAAGCCCAGTGGTTAAAGTGTTGGACCAGAAGGTCACCAGTTCAAAACCCATCACCATTAAGCTGTCACTAGTGGGGGCCCTTGAGCAAGGCCCATAACCCCCAATTGCTCAGTTGTAAGTCACTCTGGATACGGGGCGTCTGCAAAATGCTGTAAATGTAATTGCATTAGTGTAATATGATTTGGTTTATATTATCAGTAGTTGTGTTGGAGGTGTTTTGTATCGGGGGTGGGGGGGGGGGGGGGTGGGGGGGGGTGGGGTGGGTGTCTTGGTCATGTTCTGTAGGGACCCCTCCTGTGTGTAGTTTATACCATACGGTACTATACATGTTCTATATTATGTACTGTAGATTATTATT
The DNA here is from genome assembly GCA_030449085.1 of Kryptopterus vitreolus. Lineage (NCBI taxonomy): Eukaryota > Metazoa > Chordata > Actinopteri > Siluriformes > Siluridae > Kryptopterus > Kryptopterus vitreolus. The sequence goes on from JACRUU010000027.1 coordinate 2,647,695, forward strand.
TATGGACATTATACTACCTGATAAAGATCACAGATTGTTTTGGTTAGAGTAGGTGTGATTTATGATCACGGACACGCCTCCGTGGTTAAGCTTCCTGTTATAGTGTAAATAATAATAATAATACATTTTATTTATAGGCGCCTTTCACAAAACTCAAGGACACCGTAAAATAAGTAAACAAAGCAAACATAGGTGGGGAGAAAAAAAAACAACACCAAAACCAATATAAACATCATATCACAATTAAAATGAGAGTGAGAGACGGGGCAAACAGACTGGGAAGAGTATGATAGGAGTAGGATGGTTGTGGAGGAGAGAATCTGATAGTGGAGGAGGAGAGAAGGGTGGAGGAGAAAATAGGATGGTGGTGGAGGAGAGAGGGGTGGAGGAGGGGATGGTGGTGGAGGAGAATAGAATGGTGGTGGAGGAGGGAATAGAATGGTGGTGGAGGAGGGAATAGGATGGTGGTGGAGGAGAAAATGGTAGAGTAGAGAATGGGATGGTGGTGGAGAAGAGAATGGGATGGTGGTCGAGGAGAGAATAGGATGGTGGTGGAGGAGAGAATAGGATAGTGGTGGAGGAGAGAATGGTGGAGGAGAGAATAGGATGGTGGTGGAGGAGGGAATAGAATGGTGGTGGAGGAGGAGGAGGGATAGGATGGTGGAGGAGGAATAGGATGGTGATGGAGGAGAGAAGGGTGGAGGAGGGAATAGGATGGTGGAGGAGAGAATAGGATGGTGGTGGAGGAGAGAAGGGTGGATTTTTGGTGGAGGAGGGAATGGAGGAGGGATGGTGGTGGAGGAGGGAATAGGATGGTGGTGGAGGAGGGAATAGGATGGTGGAGGGTGGAGGAGAGAATAGGATGGTGATGGAGGAGAGAATAGGATGGTGGTGGAGGAGGGAATAGGATGGTGGTGGAGAGAATAGGATGGTGGTGGAGGAGAGAAGGGTGGAGGAGGGAATAGGATGGTGGTGGAGGAGAGAAGGGTGGAGGAGGGAATAGGATGGTGGTGGAGGAGAGAAGGGTGGAGGAGGGAATAGGATGGTGGTGGAGGAGGGAATAGGATGGTGGTGGAGGAGGGAATAGGATGGTGGTGGAGGAGGGAATAGGATGGTGGTGGAGGAGGGAATAGGATGGTGGTGGAGGAGGAGGTGGAGAGGGAAGGGTGGAGGAGAGAATAGGATGGTGGAGGAGGAATGGATGGTGGTGGAGAGAATGGAGAGGATAGTGGTGGAGGAGAGAATAGGAGTGGAGGAGAGAATAGGATGGTGGTGGAGGAGGTGGAGGGTGGAGGAGAGAATAGGATGGTGGTGGAGGAGAGAAGGGTGGAGGAGGGAATAGGATGGTGGTGGAGGAGAGAAGGGTGGAGGAGAGAATAGGATGGTGGTGGAGGAGAGAATAGGATGGTGGTGGAGGAGAGAAGGGTGGAGGAGAGAATAGGGTGGAGGAGGTGGAGGATGGTGGTGGAGGAGGAGGGTGGAGGAGAGAAGGGTGGAGGAGAGAATAGGATGGTGGTGGAGGAGGGAATAGGATGGTGGTGGAGGAGAGAAGGGTGGAGGAGAGAATAGGATGGTGGTGGAGGAGAGAATAGGATGGTGGTGGAGGAGAGAAGGGTGGAGGAGAGAAGGGTGGAGGAGGGAATAGGATGTAGACGTGAACAGAGACATGTGGGTGTGACGAACACGGCGAATCGATTGAGAGATGGAATTGAGCTCGGACTCATTAGTGCATTGTGTGTGTGTGTGTGTGTGTGTGTGTGTGTGTGTGTGTGTGTGTGTGTGTGTGTGTGTGTGTGTGTGTGTGGTGTGTGTGTGTGTGTGTGTGTGTGTGTGGTGTGTGTGTGTGTGTGTGTGTGTGTGTGTGTGTGTGTGTTTGGTACCCTTCATCCAGCTGCTGTCTTAAAGTACGAAAACAACGTCATGAACATCCGGCAGTTTAACTGCTCGCCGCATCCGTATTGGCTGCCCAACTTCATGGATGTGTTCACGTGGTCGCTGCCATTCGTCGGTGAGAAAGGTATCAGTATGAGCGCTTCTGATTGGCTGAAATGTTCAGTTCCGGCTCGGGAGGTGTGTTAGTGTGTGAGATATATATTTGTGTGCGTGTGTGTGTGTGTGTGTGTGTGTGTGTGTGTACTTTAATACACACATTGTGTTGGTGTGTGTGTGTGTGTGTGTGTGTCCTCAGTGACCGAGATGCTGGTCAATGTGCTGAACATCTGCTCCGATGATGAACTCATGTCCGAGGGAGATGACCTGTATGAAGGTACGTGTGAACGAACACACACACACACACACACACACACACACACACACACGGAGTGTTATGATTAAGGAGGAAGGGTTTATGATTAGGCCACACCCACTTTCCAGATACAGTGTTGCAGGTAGTTCGGACAGTAATAGTGTGTGTGTGTGTGTGTGTGTGTGTGTGTGTGTGTGTGTGTGTGTGTGTGTGTGTGTGTGTGTGTGTGTGTGTGTGTGTGTGTGTGTGTGTGTTTCAGGTGGAGCTCCAGCAGCTCGTAAGGAAGTGATCAGAAATAAAATCCGTGCCATCGGCAAGATGGCGCGAGTTTTCTCCGTGCTCAGGTTGGTTACTATTATTATTATTTTGTTTTGTTTGTGCTGTTTTTGTTGTTGTTGTTGTTGTTGTGTGAGTTGATCAGAACATCGTCTGGGCCTCCACGGGCTCGCGCTCGGACTCGGTCTGAGAGCGAGGCCTCTTTTACCGAAATGGAACACGGAGTCGAAAATAGATTTTACTGTTTATAAATGAAGAGGGGAGCTCCATGCACACAATGGACTTTTGTCTGAAAGCGTGCACACACACACACACACGTACACACACACACACACACACACACACACACACACACACACATACACACACACGTACACACACATACACACACACATACAAGCTTGTCCATTAGGAATAATGAAGCAGCGTCGATGAGTCATGAGTGAAAGTAGCTGGATAATTAATTACATTAGACATCAGTGCAGAGGGAGAGAGAGGGAGAGAGAGGGAGGGAGATAGGGAGAGAGAGGGAGAGGAGAGAGGGAGGGAGAGAGGGAGGGAGAGACTTATGTAAGAGGAGAGGAGAACTTATGTAGAAGAGGGAAAGGATTCCTAAAGGTTCCGAGGGATGAACATGTGTAGATGAGGATTGTGGCGGTGGAGGAGAGGACACTAGGGTGGAGTAGAGAATAAAATGGTGTATAAAAGGAGAGGGGAGGGTAAAGGAGAGAGATGGATGGTGGAGGAGGAGGGAATATGGTGGTGGTGGTGGTGGACAGAAGAGTGGAGGAGAGAATAGGATGGAGGTGGAGGAGAGAATAGGGTGGAGGTGGAGGAGAGAAAGGTGGAGGAGGGAATAGCGTGAAGGTGGAGGAGAGAAAGTTGGAGAAGGGAATAGAGTGGAGGTGGAGGAGAGAAGGGTGGAGGTGGAGGAGAAGGTGGAGGAGGATGGTAGGGTGGAGGAGAGGGGAATAGGATGGTGGTGGAGGAGAGAATAGGATGGTGGTGGAGGAGGGAGAAGGGTGGAGTTGGAGGAGAGAATAGGGTGGAGGTGGAGGAGAGAAGGGTGGAGGAGAGAATAGGGTGGAGGTGGAGGAGAGAAGGGTGGAGGAGGGAATAGGGTGGAGGTGGAGGAGAGAAGGGTGGAGGAGGGAATAGGGTGGATGTGGGGGAGAGAAAGTTGGAGAAGGGAATAGAGTGGAGGTAGAGGAGAGAAGGGTGGAAGAGAGAATAGGATGGTGGTGGAGGAGGGAGAAGGGTGGAGTTGGAGGAGAGAATAGGGTGGAGGTGGAGGGGTGGAGGTGGAGGAGAGAAGGGTGGAGGAGAGAATAGGATGGTGGTGGAGGAGGAGGGTGGAGAGAGAGGGTGGAGGAGGGAGGAGGGTGGTCGAGAGAGGGTGGAGGAGGATAGGGTAGGGGGGAGCAGGGTGGAGGAGGGAATAGGGTGGTGGGGAGGGAATAGGGGTGGTGGAGGTGAGAGAGAGGGGGAGGAGGAGGAAAGGTGGAGGAGAGGGAAATAGGGTGGGGTGGAGGTGGGAGAGGAGAGAATAGGGTGGTGGAGGAGGGTAGATGGAGGAGGAGGGAATAGGATTGTAGGATGGTGGTGGGGGAGAGAGGGGATAGGGTGGGTGGAGAGAGGGGAGGAGGTGGAGGTGGAGGAGAGAAGGGTGGAGGAGAGAATGGAGGGTGGAGGTGGAGGGGAGAGAAGGGTGCAGGAGGGAATAGGGTGGATGTGGGGGAGAGAAGGTTGGATCGGTGGAGAGAAAGGGAGGTGGAGGTGGAGGGAATAGGGTGGTGAGTGGAGGAGGGAAGGGTGGAGGAGGAATAGGGTGGAGGTGGAATAGGAGGGAATGGAGGAGGGTGGTGGAGGTGGAGGGAATAGGGTGGGTGGTGGAGGAGGGAAGGGTGGAGGAGGTAGGTGGAGGTGGAGGAGGGAATAGGGTGGATGGAGGTGGAGGAGAGAAGGGTGGAGGAGGGAATAGGGTGGGGTGGAGGAGGAGGTGCAGGAGGGAATAGGGTGGATGTGGGGGAGAGAAGGTGGAGGAGAGGTGGTGGAGGAGGGAATAGGGTGGTGGAGGTGGAGGAGAGAATAGGGTGGTGGAGGTGGATGAGAGAATAGGGTGGAGGTTGAGGAGGGAATAGGGTGGTGGAGGAGGGAATAGAGTGCAGGTGGAGGAGGGAATAGGATGGTAGAGGGTGGTGGAGGAGAGAAAGGGTGGAGGTGGAGGAGAGAAGGGTGGAGGAGGATGGTGGTGGAGGAGAGAAGGGTGGAGGAGGGAGGGTGGTGGAGGAGGGAATAGGGTGGGGTGGAGGAGGGAATAGGTGGAGGAGGGAATAGGGTGGAGGAGGGTGGAGGTGGAGGTGGAGGAGAATAATAGGGTGGAGGAGGGAATAGGGTGGTGGAGGTGGAGGAGGGAATAGGGTGGTGGAGGAGGGAATAGGGTGGTGGAGGTGGAAGAGGGAATATTGTGGTGGAGGAGAGAAGGGTGGAGGAGGGAATAGGGTGGATGTGGAGGAGAGAAGGGTGGAGGAGGGAATAGGGTCGGGTGGAGGTGGAGGAGGGAATAGGGTGGATGTGGAGGAGAGAAGGGTGGAGGAGGGAATAGGGTGGAGGTGGAGGAGGGAATAGGGTGGTAGAGGTGGAGGAGGGAATAGGATGGTGGTGGAGCAGGGAATAGGGTGGTGGAGGAGAGAAGGGTGGAGGTGGAGGAGAGAAGGGTGGAGGAGGGAATAGGGTGGAGGTGGAGGAGAGAAGGGTGGCAGGAGGGAATAGGGTGGATGTGGGGGAGAGAAGGTTGGAGGAGAGAAAGGTGGAGGAGGGAATAGGGTGGTGGAGGTGGAGGAGAGAATAGGGTGGTGGAGGTGGAGGAGAGAAGGGTGGAGGTGGGAGGAATGGAGGTGGAGGAGGGAATAGGGTGGTGGAGGAGGGAATAGAGTGCAGGTGGAGGAGGGAATAGGATGGTAGAGGTGGAGGAGAGAAGGGTGGAGGAGAGAAGGGTGGAGGAGAGAATAGGGTGGAGGTGGAGGAGAGAAAGGTGGAGGAGGGAATAGGGTGGAGGTGGAGGTGGAGGAGGGAATAGGGTGGATGTGGAGGAGAGAAGGGTGGAGGAGGGAATAGGGTGGTGGAGGTGGAGCAGGGAATAGAGTGGAGGTGGAGGAGGGAATAGGATGGTGGAGGGGAGGTGGAGGAGAGAAGGGTGGAGGAGAGAAGGGTGGTGGTGGAGGAGAGAAGGGTGGAGGAGGAATGGATGGTGGAGGAGAGAAGGGTGGAGGAGAGAAGGGTGGAGGAGGGAAAGGCTCTTCTCCTCTTGATATTTTGGATTTTCACATTAACATATCTCCCTCTTTACTGCCGTCATACTCATTGATTCTATTCTGTGAATGTAGTGTAGTGTTAATGTGTGTGTGTGTGTGTGTGTGTGTGTGTGTGTGTGTTGTGTGTGTGTGTGTGTGGTGTGTGTGTGTGTGTGTGTGTGTGTGTGTGGTGTGTGTGTGTGTGTGTGTGTGTGTGTTGTGTGTGTGCACGTGTGTGTGTGTGTGTGTGTGTGTGTGTGTGTGTGTGTGTGTGTGTGTTTGTTTTCTCAGAGAGGAAAGCGAGAGTGTTCTGACCCTTAAAGGACTGACTCCGACTGGAACGCTCCCCCTGGGTGTGCTCTCCGGAGGCAAACAGACATTACAGAATGGTTAGTGTGTTTGTTCGAGTGTGTTTATGTGCGTTGTTTTTTAAAGTGGTGTGTGTGTGTGTGTGTGTGTGTGTGTGTGTGTGTGTGTGTGTGTGTGATAGAATGTTGTTTGAATTTTAATTTGAATGTCAATTTTGGCATCTGTTCTTTACACAAAACCTGTACGATGGTGAGATGACTCATGTGTCCACTAGAGGGCAGATCTGAGCCTAAAACTTTTCTGCTCATAGTGGGTTTTTTTTTTGCGGTTCAGGTCCTTTAATTAATATCACAATTTCATAATTAAATCATTTAAAACAATGTTTTTATTATAATAATTAAAAAAAGAATTTAATTGGCACAGTTATTTATTTATTTATTTGTTTATTTAACATCCTGAAAATGAAGCAGCTTAATTAATTAATTAATTAATTAATTAATTAAATTTTAATTTATTAGTTTTTAATTTATTTTTTATTGTCAAATAAATAAATAAAATAAATATAATTCAAATAAAGGAATTATAAATGTATTCATTTATTTGTCTGTTTGTTTGTTTGTACATTTATTGATTTATTTGTTTATCCCATTATTTTTTGGGTTTATTTATTCATTTGTAAGTAATTAGTTATTTACTATTTTAAGTTTTAATGCGGTGAGGGTCTTTTTTTGGGGAGGATGGGGTGTACACATAAAACACACATAAAAAACACATACACACACACACACACACACACACACACACACACACACACACACACACACACACACACACACACACACACACACACACACACACGTACTCCAGGACATTATATTGAATAATGTAGAAACATTTACTTCTGTGGAAGATTAGCTACCACAGAATGTGTGTGTAACCTGACACACACACACACACACACACACACACACACACACACACACACACACACACACACACACACACTTGACCAAACCATGTGTGTGTTTCCCAACAACCCGTTTCCTTTTACAGCAACCTTTCTGTTCCTGAGTGTGTTAATAACCTGTGTGTGTTCGGTTGAGTGTGTGTGTGTGTGTGTGTGTGTGTGTAAAGCGAACATTACATAATGTACCAACTCTCCCTGATGCAAGACTTGCATTGAAACTCTAAAGGCTGGCGTTAAAGGGAAGAGGTCACTAACGGGGCAAAAGTATTTGGACACCCGAGCACAAAAATCTATTGGCACGTTTTCCCAGAAGGAAGAATTGTTGATGTGGCACGGCTTGTAAATCAGGTGTCCACAAACATTTGTGCGTATAAACATCGTGTTCCGCTCGCGATCCTCTGCTCCGTTATTTCTGCTTCTGCTTGGTTTCCTGATGACCTTTAACCTCAGCCGCTCGCTCTTTCTTCTCTTTTTGCTGGGCGTTCCCGCTAACGCAGCCACACTGCTGGCGAAGGAGGGCAAAGGTAATCTCGCCGCTTGTGCTCTGTCCTGGTGTGTTGTTGTTGTTGTTGTGGTGTTGTGTTTGCATTAGGGTTGGGTATCATTTTTAACCGATTCCGATTCGTATCGACTCCTAGACTCGAGTTCAAACGGTGAACCGGATTCTTCGTCATTCATCGTCTAGCGCTTTTATCCGATCTTCCTCGGGTCACGGGGAGTCTGTGTCTATCTCAGGCGTCTATGGGCATTAAGGCAGGATACACCCTGGATGGAATGCCAACTCATCACAGGACACACACACACATTCACACACACACACACATTCACACACTAGGGACAATTTTCCAAGGTGCCAATCAACCTACCGTGCATGTTTTTGGACCGGGGGGAGGAGGGGAAACCGGAGAACCCGGAGAAAAACCCCCTGAGGCACGGGGAGAACATGCACAAACTCCACACACACATGGCCGAGACAGGAATCGAACCCGGACCCTGGCGGTGTGAAGCGAACGTGCTAACCGTTAAACCACCGTGCCCCTATTTTTCGTCATGTTTATCATAAAACTTTGCGTACAATATGGTTTATATATAGTAATATTGCGTACAATATATTCGTTTATTACGATAATTACACTTAGCTTTTATCATTATTTTTGTTACAGATTGTAAACAAATTGACTCTTGAGCGATGAATAAAGGATCCGGGATGAGATGCAAAGGTGCAGAAACTCTTTAATAATAATAATAATAATAATAATAATAATAATAATACCCGATTTTTAATATAAATACAAGAAACACGAGAAGACGGACGAGAATCATAACCCTAACCCAAAACCGGAAGTTCATGCCTCGAGACCGGAGGAACGGAAATCCAGCTTGCAAACTGATACTTACATTACCGTATAAGGTCCTGGCAGATTGGAAGGTCCTGGAAGATTACCAGGTGAAAATACAAATCTTCTAACAAGGAATTTTTATAACACGTATCCGATTCCAGAATCGGAAACGATTTTCGATTCCCAACCCTAGTTTGCGTGGCCTTTTCTTTGTTCTGTGTGTGTGTGTGTGTGTGTGCGCGTGCGATTTATTTATTTATTTATTTTGTGGCATGGAATTCCGAACGCTGTTCATGTAAGTTAAAGTGAATATAAGTCGTTTTTATCATCACCGGAAACGTGTGTAGTGGATTCCTAGCGCTTTATCCGATCTTCCCTCGGGTCACGGGGAGTCTGTGTCTATGTCAGGCGTCTATGGGCATTAAGGCAGGATACACCCTGGATGGATACACAAGCACACACACACACACACACACATTCATACACTAGGGACAATTTTCCAAGGTGCCAATCAACCTACCGTGCATGTTTTTGGACCGGGGGAGGAAACCGGAGAACCCGGAGAAAAACCCCCTGAGGCACGGGGAGAACATGCACAAACTCCACACACACATGGCCGAGACGGGAATCGAACCCGGACCCTGGTGGTGTGAGGCGAACGTGATGACCACTAAGCCACCGTGCCCCCTTGTGTCTCTGGACATTAAAAAATATCATTCGCAAAAAAAAAACAAAAAAACGCCACACTTGGAAACGAGGACGCTTCGGATTGTATTTTCGTACAGGAAGTGGTGGTGGGGTTGCGCTGAAATCCGGTACTGCAGTGGCGCGCTCTCGGCCCCTGCCTCACTTCCTGTTCACAATTATTCACCACATGCAACAGTCTGCTCCAGCCAGCTAATTCCCACGCTGTGCTCCGATTGGTCCAGGAGTGGCGTCCTCTCAGCGCTGGTTATTTTCAGCCTCTAATCTTGTTACGTCAGTGCTCCATCAGAACACACACACACACACACACACACACATACTTATCACGCATATCACACACACTGCAGACACACTTTGTTAAGAGTGTCGCAGCAGGAAGCTTGTGAGTCATCGAGCCACATAAAGAATGTGTGTGTGTGTGTGTGTGTGTGTGTGTGTGTGTGTGAGATCATGGCTGCAAATGTAAAATTCCTATTCACATGAGCATCTACATTATAACTCTGACCCTTCTTGGTGCGTTTAATAGTTTTACCGTTGGTTGTTTAATAATAATATATATATTATAAATGATATTGCGACCCTCTGGTACAACCGTCATCCACTCTTCTCGAAGGTAAAATACCCAAGAAAGTTTCCCTCTTTTCAAGTATTAAATGCTATTATTAAATAATATTAGTGCATATTAGTTGTATTATCATTTTAAAAGTAACATTTTTGCTCGCCTGGAACGGATTATCTGAATTTACATGGTTTCTTATGGGGAAATCCGTTTCAGTATACAAGCGAATTATACTTGTAAACCAAGGTTCCACTGAATATGCATGTGTGTGTATGTATGTGTGTGTGTATATATATATATATAATAAAAATAACTATTTTTGTAAATATAGTGTATATGGAATATATATATTTTTACAGAAAGTCGTGTTTTAATGTTATAATATGTTATAAAAGTCGATAACCATCATCGGAAAACTCTCATCCTTCGTTAAGGACGTAACGTCGTCCCCATGTGTCATATCTCTCCATCTTCATATTTCTCCTTGCAGCTATTCAGGGTTTCTCCCCGACGCGGAAGATCCGCAACTTCGAGGAGGCGCGTGGTCTCGACCGCATCAACGAGCGCATGCCCCCGAGGAAAGACTCACAGCGCACTCTGGGCAAGACCGGCAACGACAAGAACGGCACAGACGGGGCGGTGTAAACAACAAACAACAACCTGCACCCTCCTTCATGTCCTCCACTACAGTGTTTAATATCTCTCCCTTTTTTTTTTTTAATCTTTAGAGACCAAAAAAAAAACCAAACAAAAACCCTCAGGACCACCAAAAGGGGGAGGGGGGGGGGGGGGGGGGTTATCACTCACCATGATAAGATGGTATTGATTAGCAGCGGATGAGATGCCGAGACTCGTCGTACAGAAACATCTGTTGACCCCATACATTTTTTTTTTTTTTTTTTTTTTTTTTTTTTTTTTTTTAAATAAACCTGGATCATGGTAGAAAGCTGGACTGGACGAGGATGATGATAATGAGACGATGAAGGATTTCCGACGTCGAATGTTTACGTTTCCTTGGTTAGGGGATCACGTGATTCCAGACAATTCAATTCTAACCTGGAATGAGGGGATTTTTTTCCGAATTTTAGTGCGCGAGTTTTTATTTATAATATCTATATATATATATTATATATATATATATATATATATATATATATATATATATATATATATATATATATATATATATATATATATATATACACTATAGTATGGTATGGTAGTATAGTATACTATACACTATAATACATATATATATATATATATATATATATATATATATATATATATATATATACACTATACACTATACTATACACTATATATACATATATATATATATATATATATATACATATATACATTTTTTTTTTTTTTAACCTACAAAAAAAGACCAGACTGCCATATAGGGCGTGTTTGGACGACTTTGTGTTTTGTCTGTAGCGATTTAGCCAAAAGGACTTCACTGACGCTTGACCACGGCTCGGGAATTCCCGAGATATTCCCGGTTATTTAATACAAATCTTCAGAGCCAAAATCATTTCCTAGAAGTATTTTTTGTTGTGATTGTGGGAATACGAACACTTTCAACGCTTTCCTGACAAGCTTTATTCTATTGTGTGTGTGTGTGTGTGTGTGTGTGTGTATACCGTGTGTGTGTGTGTGGAGGATAATACAATAACTGATCCAGTAAGACGTTCAGCAGGCGCCACTTTGAGGACGGTCCTGGTGTCGAGGCCAAACGGCGTCTGCTTGAAGAGACATGTTGACATTTGCAATGTCGTTTTTTTCCGTCATTCGTATTTCGGGACACTTTTTAAAGAATTTCTTGCTGTGGGGGGGGAAAAAGAGGAATAATGCACAGGAGCATTGCTTTTTTTTGTTGTTTCAGTTTTATTGGTACATTCTTTACTTTGAATAATGTTGATGGTACTGTATCTTGTGATACCTGCTGTTGTGTTGTGTGTAAGATGACTAAACTGTGTTTTTGTTTTTGTTTTCCTCTCTTGTATTGGTTTTTTCCCCGACCTGCACGCTGTACCACCTGGTACCATAGAGGCCCGTGGTACCCGTTTCACTTTCACCTCAAGTGATTTGGTTTATACAAGGATGGACCAATCAGACGCTAGGATATTAGCATTATTTTATGTTATGACACTGATTTGCATGTTTCTAAATCCCGCCCCCTGCTGCACTACAAACATCTGTGCGTTGTTTTTCTGCCGCCGTGCAAACGTTTTTAAAACGCTTCTTCCTACCATGACATTTCACCACAATGTTAAATAAACATAAAAACCCCAGATGCCCTATTTATTGTACACATGCCCTAAAAATGTGCCCGTTTCACCATCAAGACCACACGACCGATGTGCCATTTGTGCTAGTTACCTTTTTTTGCCTTTATCAGTCAAGTTTCGAAGCAAAAATAACTCCTGGTGGATTTTATAAGTTTGGTATAAAATTCCGCCCCGTGGTATTTCCCAACCCGGGGCCAAAAAGCGGGAATTTCTTCCCATAGAAAATGAATGGGGACGATCTTTGGTGCCTCACAGTTCGACCTGTGAGCGTCCGACATGCAAATATGGCACTCGTAGCGGGTCCGGAGTGGATCACGATCATATACCCCACCCGAACCCCACGCGCGTTCGGAATTTGGGGAAATCCGTAACATTCCGTCCCCGTAAAAAACGAATGGGGAAATTTGTTCTATTTTGTTTTTGTTTACCCCGTAACATTCCGCCCCAGAAAACGAATGGGGAAATTTGTTCTATTTTGTTTTTGTTTACCCCGTAACATTCCGGCCCCATAAGAGAACAAATGGGGAAATTTGTTCCATTTTGTTTTTGTTTACCCCATAACATTCCAGCCCCATAGAGAACGAATGGGGGAATTTGTTCTATTTTGTTTTTGTTTACCCCATAACATTCCGGCCCCATAGAAACGAATGGGGGGAATTTGTTCTATTTTGTTTTTGTTTACCCCGTAACATTCCGGCCCCATAGAGAATGAATTGGGAAATTTGTTCCATTTTGTTTTTGTTTACCCCATAACATTCCAGCCCCATAGAGAACGAATGGGGGAATTTGTTCTATTTTGTTTTTGTTTACCCCATAACATTCCGGCCCCATCGAAAACGAATAGGGAAATTTGTTCTATTTTGTTTTTGTTTACCCCATAACATTCCGGCCCCATAGAAAACGAATGGGGAAAATTTTTCTATTTTGTTTTTGTTTACCCCGTAACATTCCGGCCCCATAGAGAATGAATTGGGAAATTTGTTCCATTTTGTTTTTGTTTACCCCATAACATTCCGGCCCCATAGAGAACGAATGGGGGAATTTGTTCTATTTTGTTTTTGTTTACCCCATAACATTCCGGCCCCATCGAAAACGAATGGGGAAAATTTTTCTATTTTATTTTTGTTTACCCCATAACATTCCGGCCCTATAGAAAGCGAATGGGGAATATTGTTCTATTTTGTTTTTGTTTACTCTGTAACATTCCGTCCCCATAAAGAACGAATGGGGAAATTTGTTCCCTTTTGTTTTTGTTTACCCCATAACATTCCGGCCCCATAGAAAACGAATGGGGAAATTTGTTCTATTTTGTTTATGTTTACCCCATAACATTCCGTCCCCAGAGAGAACGAATGGGGAAATTTGTTCCATTTTGTTTTTGTTTACTCTTCTCTGTGTTATATACTTGAGCATTTGGAGACGTTTGCACAGGATCGAGGCGTGTTCATGTGTTGTCATTTTTATTTGTATTACAGACCGATTGATAAAACCGGCCTGATAAATGCCATGTATGAATTTATTTCTGTAAACATCTCGATCCTGGTTTAAGGTCATGGGGAAAATCATGGCGCAGGATCCCGAGTACTGTATATTTTCTCTTGAAAGCCTTCGTTGTTTATTTTGAATTTGCATTTGCTGATAAGTGCAAACGGACTTCTTCTTAACATGGAACGCAAAGGAATGTGTGAATTCTGGTGGTGTACCACAGGGTTCAAATTGTGGCCCCCTTTTTCAGAAAATCATTTCCGGCTCTGATATACTGGAGGGAAATGTGAGGGTCGTTCGGCTCATGTGCGGTGTGACGGTAAATATGAAAAAATAGACATGAGCGCTACGGTATAAAAGAAACCGTAAGCGCGAGTGATTAATGCTCAGTTTCGTGTGACGTGAAGCCGACAATTCAATCTTGTAGATGTAGATGTTTCACTTAAGAGAGGAAAAAAAACAAACAAGAGAAATAAAATGAAATAGTGAGTGACGCTGTAAGAGGTTATAATTGGTCTGTTTTTATGCAACGGGATTCTCGATTATTAATGAAAGGATTTTGTCACGTACAGAACGACAAAAACAGGTTTGGACAAAAGTAACCTGTTAAATCCCAGCACAAGAAAAGCTGGGCAAAGTTTTTTTTTTATTTTTTTTTTTATTAGTGACGTGTGCAAAAGTATCACTGTTATAATCTCTCTCTCGCTTCCGTCAAATTTTCGGCGTGTATCTCGTCCCGCAGTTTTTGTCCGATCCTCACGAATCATACCTCATATCTTGCTGATGCTGTGAGGTGTGCTGTTACTTTTATAAGGAATCGCCCCCGGAATTCCGAACCCGGGGCCAAAAAGCGGGAATTTTTTCCCCTAGAAAATGAATGGGGATGAAATTTGGTGCCTCACAGTTCGGGCCTGTGAGCGTCCGACATGCACATATGGCAAATCCACTCGTAGGGGGTCCGGAGTGGGTGACAATCATATACCTCCCGAATCCCACACACGTTCGGAATTTTGGGTAATCTACGACATTCCGGTCCCATGTAGAATGAATGGGAAAATTTGACGCTCCGGCGTTCGGGTCGTGTTCGCTCGACATGCACATGTGACATATCCACTATATATATATATATCACCATAGGTGAGATGGAGTCGGTCGCGATCATATGACTGGCATCACGTGGCCGCAAATGTGAAAAGTCTGCGAAACTCCAACACAGGGTCATGTGACATGTCTAAACGCTCGGCACATCGACGGGGGCTGGACACTGGATAATATGATGTCACTGGCCCCGCCCCCTCCTGAAATAACAGCCAAAACTGGCGCTTTTTGGTGTCTAAGCACTCGTCTCTCCGAACGAGCTAGCATTTCGAAGTCATCGCTAAATATTAAACGGACCAGGCTGTAAGGGGGTCGCGCCCGGATCTGCGGTTTGCATCAGCAAGCATCACTCACATTTTATTCAGGAAATGTCCCATGTCTTTTATTAACATCATTACATTTACAGCACTTGGCAGACGCTGTTATCCAGAGTGACTTAAATCTGAGCAATTGAGCGCCCACTAGTGGCAGCTTGGTGGTGGTGGTGGGGTTTGAACCCATGATCTTTCAGTTCCAGAGGCCGACGCCTTAACCACTGGGCTCCCACCCCTGTACATTCCCTAGTTCACACAGTAAAGTCTTAACAACAAGGGTTTGACCGTTCCACTCGGCCATCGCAGCCACTTTACGTTACAGTTTGTATAAAAGCATTCGAGGGAATTTAATTAGAAGCGGACAAAATAACCAGAAGAAAAATTGAATTTTTTTTTATAGGTGTTTTAGTTATTACAAATTTTTTCTTAGTATAGACAATTTTATGTACAAAAAAAACAAAATACAGCATCTTGTATTGCACACAAATCTCAGACATATTGTAGCATCTACTTCCATTCACACTCTTGGCACGCTAGTAGGAAAATAAATACACTTTAAAGTATTTACAGGAAACGCTCCTATAGTGGATGATGATGTAGAGTAGTTTCGTTGCCCCTGAGTTCGGTATCAACAGTGGTTTAACCCAGAAATGTATTAGGGGCAAGTCTTAGTTCCAGAGGAAGCTCTGCGAACAAACTGGGCTTTGAAAAGAGTATGAGAGCTTGCATTGTTATTGGCTTCTGGAAAATATGCCGGGGGGGGGTTGTTGGCATGGGATAGTGGTACAGTAACTCTCGAACAATTACACTATTGATGTAACAATAATATTGCTGGAGTTCCCTGCAGGAACGCAAAGGCAAGTCCGTTGAGGATTGATCTCGGTCTTGACATGACGGCGGATTGATACGATCCGGCACCAATTCTCGATAGTCCCGAATAATCCTGGAACACGATTGGTCGTTTTATCGGTTACTTTCAAGCCTTTATGTATAAGGTGCAAGACGGCAGACACCAGTTCAGAAACGCCCACCGGAAATCCTATTAAGTTTAAGGCAGTTCTGGCAAATTTTCCCAATTATTTCTGTGCAACGTTTCAGGAACGTGTGAAATCGAAATTATACGTCAAAAGTCCAACGTTTTTTTTTTTTTTTATGCCCTCGGTGGAGGCGGAACTGGTCTCAGAGCCTGGAAATAAAGATTATGGTCTCATCAGGAAAAGATACTGGCCACATTACTGCGTATCAGATGTTTGGTAAATGTATGATCAAGTACAATGTTTGTTTAATCCGACAAATCATTAACGAATTACCTTGTGTGCCGCTCTGAAGTCGGTATGCAGGGTCATAGGTGGGGCCGATGGCTTAGTTGGAGGTGGTGGAGGAGGAGGACCTTTAGGATGGATTACCTATAAAATATATATAATATATATATTTGTACATTTATTTTGCATTAAGGGCAGAGTTTCACGCTACGAACAAGAAGAATGTTTACCATAGGTGGGGGTTTATTGGGTGGTTTGGCCCTTTGCTGGTTTGCGTAAATGTTTGTTACCGAGTCTTTCACTTGGACCTGAGAGCTGGTGGAAAAAATCACACAATTATCAGCATCAGTTGTTCGACAAAAGTCCTACACACACATATATATATATATATATATATATATATATTAGATATATATATATATATATATATATATATATATATATATATATATATATATATATATATATGGCATTGGATGGACGCCAGCTCACCCAGTTTGCCGGGGAAGGTTCTTTCGACGTTTCATACAAAATACACCCAGTCCAATTAAAATAGCTCCCAGTACAATACAGACTGCGACAATTATTCCAATCTGTACACCTAAAAAATACAAAAATACAAATTATTTAGGGACATTTTACCCAGGTATAAATGTAGACGTTTGAGCAACATAGAGTTGTAAAACCGCTTCGTAGGTACCTTTTTCAAGACAAGGTCCTAATACCATCCTCAGATTCTAACCAAAATGGATTTTTGTCTTTCTTTCTCTCTCTCTCCGTTGAGTTACATGTTCCACTGCTGATCTGCCAGTGATCCAGACTCCCTCTACACTCTGGTCCTGTCTTACCCTCATGGTGACCCTGCCCCAGTGATCCAGACCCCCTCTACACTCTGGTCCTGTCTTACCCTCATGGTGACCCCGACCCCCCCAGTGATCCAGACCCCCCTCTACACTCTGGTCCTGTCTTACCCTCATGGTGACCCCGCCCCAGTGATCCAGACCCCCTCTACACTCTGGTCCTGTCTTACCCTCATGGTGACCCCGCCCCAGTGATCCAGACCCCCCCTACACTCTGGTCCTGTCTTACCCTCACGGTGACCCCGCCCCAGTGATCCAGACCCCCTCTACACTCTGGTCCTGTCTTACCCTCACGGTGACCCCGCCCCAGTGATCCAGACCAGACAGACCCCCTCTACACTCTGGTCCTGTCTTACCCTCACGGTGACCCCGCCCCAGTGATCCAGACCCCCTCTACACTCTGGTCCTGTCTTACCCTCACGGTGACCCCGCCCCAGTGATCCAGACCCCCTCTACACTCTGGTCCTGTCTTACCCTCACGGTGACCCCGCCCCAGTGATCCAGACCCCCTCTACACTCTGGTCCTGTCTTGAACCCTCATGGTGACCCCCCCGCCCCAGTGATCCAGACCCCTCTACCACTTGTCCTGTTACCACTCACGGTGACCCGCCCAGTGATCAGTAAACCCCTCTACACTCTGGTCCTGTCTTACCCTCACGGTGACCCCGCCCCAGTGATCCAGACCCCCTCTACACTCTGGTCCTGTCTTACCCTCACGGTGACCCCGCCCCAGTGATCCAGACCCCCTCTACACTCTGGTCCTGTCTTACCCTCATGGTGACCCCGCCCCAGTGATCCAGACCCCCTCTACACTCTGGTCCTGTCTTACCCTCACGGTGACCCCGCCCCAGTGATCCAGACCCCCCCTACACTCTGGTCCTGTCTTACCCTCACGGTGACCCCGCCCCAGTGATCCAGACCCCCCTCTACACTCTGGTCCTGTCTTACCCTCACGGTGACCCCGCCCCAGTGATCCAGACCCCCTCTACACACTCTGGACCTGTCTTACCCCCACGTGTGACCCCGCCCCCAGTGATCCAGACCAGACCCCCTCTACACTCTGGTCCTGTCTTACCCTCACGGTGACCCCGCCCCAGTGATCCAGACCCCCTCTACACTCTGGTCCTGTCTTACCCTCACGGTGACCCCGCCCCAGTGATCCAGACCCCCTCTACCCTGTCTGTCTACCCTCACGGTGACCCCGACCCCGCCCCAGTGATCCAGACCCCCTCTACACTCTGGTCCTGTCTACCCTCACGGTGACCCCGCCCCAGTGATCCAGACTCCCTCTACACTCTGGTCCTGTCTTACCCTCACGGTGACCCCGCCCCATCGGTTAATGACGCCTCAAACAAATTCATGGATACACCCCACACTCCACAATAAACATCCTCAAACCACAAACACAACTAACAACCCAAATGAGGATGGGGTTCGCTGTTGAGTCCGGTTCCTCTCAAGGTTCCTTCCTAACCCTGGGGATTTTTCCTCGCCACCGTTGCTTCGGCTCGCTCAGCAAGAAACAATTGGGGCCAAACTGATTTTGTTTCTTCATTTTTAAGTATTATGTAAAGCTTGTTTGAAATGATGACACATTCTAAAAAGCGCTCTACAATTGACTTGAATTGGATAAACAAATTCCAGTCCGGACATGTTGAGAATTCCCTCTGAGGTAGCTGGTTATTTTCCACGACAAGTAAACAATTTCCACCCCAATATGTGTAACCAAATCAATGCCTATCCAAAGTGGGTATACCCAAGAAGTCGAAATGAAGCTTTTGGTGTTGTGTGGTATAATCGTGACTGGATTATAGCGGTAGGTCTGTCCAATGGCTAAAAACAAAGTCTAGATTTGTTGCGCATTATAATTATAACCCCACTAAAATTGTTGTAGATTTATTGTTTAACACACATGTAGTACACACCTGTAGATATTCCAGTGTACGCCGCTTTGTCACAGTTAGGTGGCAGCCAGCCGGGTTCACAGCTGCATTCCAGCTTGTGATTACACACCTGCAGGAGACACGCTTGCTCTTATTATAATTATTCTGTCTATCGTCAAAGTTTATGTAAGATATCGCAGAGTGATACGTACCCCGTTGCCCTTGCACTTGGCTGAGCAGTTGGTTGCCTTGTAGGCAACTTCTAAACTCACACACTGGTTCTGATTACACACCTGGAACAGATAAAGAAAGTGTTCCTAATCAAGGGTAGATCAAAAATTGCATGCCTAGTCAAGTGGGTATGGTCTCAGGAAAGGGTGGATACTGTTTAAATGACCCCTGTTTTTATAAATGGCATATTTACGCCTCCAGGTTCCGGGGTCGATTCCCGTCTCGGTCATGTGTGTGTTTGGAGTTTGTATGTTCTCCCCGTGCATCGGGGGTTTTTCTCCGGGTTCTCCGGTTTCCTCCCCCGGTCCAAAAACATGCACGGTAGGTTGATTGGCACCTTGGAAAATTGTCCCTAGTGTATGAATGTGTGTTTGTGTGTGTGTGTCCTGTGATGGGTTGGCATTCCATCCAGGGTGTATCCTGCCTTAATGCCCATAGACGCCTGAGATAGGCACAGACTCCCCGTGACCCGAGTGAAGATCGGATAAAGCGGTAGAAGATGAACGAATGAATGAATAATACAGATTTCCATAGACTAGATAAACAGCATAGGGGACACTGTGGTTTAGTGGTTAGCACGTTCGCCTCACACCTCCAGGATTGGGGGTTCGATTCCCACCTCGGCCATGTGTGTGTGGAGTTTGCATGTTCTCCCCGTGACTCAGGGGGTTTTTCTCCGGGTTCTCCGGTTTCTTCCCGGTCCAAAAACATGCACTGTAGGTTGATTTCACCTTGGAAAATTGTCCCTAGTGTATGAATGTGTGTGTGAATGTGTGTGTGCGATGGGTTGGCACCCCATAAAGGGTGTATCCTGCCTTAATGCCCATAGACGCCTGAGATAGGCACAGACCCCCCGTGACCGCAGGGAAGATTGGATAAAGCTGTAGAAGATGAATGTTAAACAACATCGATACTACTGACCATAAACTTTGAAGCTATTCCCATTTATATTGTTTTGTTTTTTTTTACCTTTTCATCACCACACTTTGCTCCAGGATCCACTTGGCCAAAGTCACTGTCGCGATCACCATAGAAAGTCGCTTTGCAGTTCTGGAACTGGACCAAACGACCGTAGTTTGGGCTCGCCTGGCCTTTTTCACAGAAAAGCTTTCCACACATGACATCCCTACGGGCACAAATATTTGTAAGGTACATTTGGGGGGTGCAAGGGGGTGTTGTGGTAAAAATCTGCTTCTTGGACTCACTGGCTCTGGCACCCTATGTACTGATCGTTGGTGGGCCGGGTACAGTAGGCATAGTACACGCCTCTTGTGTTCTGATTGTAGCAGAAGGAACTCCCTACCTCAGAACCTGAGAGAGAAAGATATTGAAAGCAATATTCGTCTACAAAAGAACAGATTCTTAGTTTATTTCGACTTACCTGCCCCCCACATTTTGATACACTGGTCTTCCCTCTGAGGGCACTGCCCGTTGTAACAATAGCCTTGGCCGTTTTGGCATGGCACTCCATTCACAATGAAGACATCCTCTGGGCATGAGCTTGAATCCCCTGTGCAATATTCCGGGAGGTCGCACTCGTCACGCTTGGTACGACACATTTGGGTGGCCTCAGCGATCTGATAAAATAAATAAATAAAAAAGTATCTACATTTGGCAGACGCTCTTATCCAGAATGACTTGAGCAGTTGAGGGGCCACTAATGGCAGCGGTGGGATTCGACCCTGTGATCTTCCAGGCCAGATCCCAATGCCTTAACCACTGAGCTACCACTTCCCTATATTTATCTATATTACTTCATCCAGTTATAGCACAATCACTAGCAATTTCCACAGGAGTGATGAAGCTTGTTTAATCCCAACATGAGTTGCTAATACGACCCCCAGACAACGGCCCACTAATGGCAGCTTGATGGTGGTGGGGTTTGAACCAATGATCTTTTGGTCCAGTGTCCAACACCTTAACCACTGGGCTACCACCTACCTGCAAAATATATTTATTCATTCATTCATTCATCTTCTACCGCTTTATCCGATCTTCCCTCGGGTCACGGAGAGCCTGTGCATATCTCAGGCGTCTATGGGCATTATGGCAGGATACACCCTGGATGGAATGCCAACCCATCACAGGGCACACACACTCACAATCACACACTAGGGACAATTTTCCAAGGTGCATTCCCACCATGCATGTTTTTGGACCGGGGAGTAAAAAAAAAACCCTGAGGCGGGAATCGAACCCCCGACCCTGGAGGTGTGAGGCGAATGTGCCTAACCACCATGCGCCCTATCCATCATGATGAGTATTCCCCATCTAAACAGGTAAGCTATGGTCTTTCAAGGCAGGTAACAAATTCACACCCAAGACAAATTGCTAATTCAATCCTACTACAAATTTCCAGATACCATTCCCAGACTGGACAACCAAATTCCCTTTGACATGTTCGGGAATTCCCTCCTTAAACAGGTAAGCTAATATCTTTCAAGGCTGCTAACCATGCTCAACCATGATGGGTACCTGGTTCTCTTTCAAAGCTACTTGCTAAACTTCTAACCCAAATGGATTAACAAATCCCAGTCCATACATGTTGAGAATTCCCTCCGAGGTAGCTAGTTATTTTACAAAACACGTAGCTCATTCTTTCCCTGGACTAGTAAACAATGTCCACCCCAAAATGTGTAACCAAATCCATACCTATCCAAAGTGGGTATAGCATTTTGGGTTGTGAGATATATTAAGATATATTCTTGTTGTACCAACACATTTGAGGTCAGAAGGAAAGAACCCAAAACAAACAAGCAAATGTTCAGGGTCCGAAAAAGGATTAAAGTTTTAACATTGCACCAATGGGAATTCTTACCTTACAGTTAATACAGCACTTCCCTTCAGCACATATCGCCCCTTTTGTCAGGGTACATGTGGTGGCATTGCAGCATGGGTTTGTGCACTCCTGCAAAACACAAACAACAAATGGGGTTAACATATAGGTTTCATTAACCCTCAATTAACCTGTATTGGGGGATATCGAGGGGGGGGGGGTAACTTTGTCTGTTTAAATCAGGGGTGTCCAAACTTTTTGTAAAAAGGGACAGATTTGATGAGGTGAAACTGTTGGGGCGATTCAGTCTGACATTCCTTGAACATTAAAATGAAATGGACATTAACAAAGTAATTAACAAAGCTTTTCATTTCTTCACCCATAACACAAATAAATCTAAACAAGTTTTTACTAAAATGACTTTGTCTTTCATATTTTAAGTCCATATAAACTTAAGAAAACGTTCAGGAAGGTTAAACATATCTAGGTTCACTTGAAACATTATATATTATTTACTATTAAATGACATACTGTAAAAACCTCTAAATCTAAATCCTGTCAACAGGAAAGCAAACACTAACATTAAACTTATTCTGAAGTACAAAACGAGGGCAGATAAAAACAATAAAATGTTATTTTATTTTGCCTTAATTCATGTATACAGTGGAATTTTATCGCTTTGCCTCCTTCTCTGAGCTTTACGCGAGAGTGCGACTACGGGTCTTCTGGTGAAATTTAAAATAGCGTTTTTTTGTATTCTTGTATTTTATACTGTTGGTAAACAGTGTTGGCGGACTGCATATTATTGATGACGGATACTGCGTGCCGGGGGAAATCGGCAGAATAATTCCATGCTGGTGTTAAAGGTCGGAGGAGAATGGAAAGACGGGTTAGGAAAGTTATGGTCACTCCTAGTAACTGTGGTGAAACGTGAAAACTACACATTGAACCTCCGATGGATGGGCTTATGTCAACAAAACAACAAGTCCAGATGGTGTTTTTCCAACATATCCAGAGTTCGTTATCCCGAGCACTGATTATTATATTCCGATCTTATTTTGTACGAATTATTTCCAAATTGACCAATTAAAAATTCCCCCAAGTCTTCATTTGTACTTAAAAAAAGGCATAAAATATTAATTTCTTCATGTTTTAGTATTCGTAAATATGCGTTTCTTAAATAAAATCGAATGCCCTGTAGAGGTGCGAAGACTGTCCCATTGAAAACTATTTCAAAATGTTTTGTGCACTCGCCTAAAAAACAATGAAGAAGAAAAACATGGGTTTGATATGTCTTTTCTAGCGTTCTTCTCCCATGATTGTATCTCTTTTTCAGTGCAAAGTTTCCCTGACCGACACTGGAGCACAGACTGAAGGTAATATGTGCTAGCCATACCCTTAATAAATAATAAATAAATATATATATATAAATAATAAATAAATTAAAATTAAATACAATGTATGGGTTGTGTTCTTTTTGTATTGATTTGGGAATGTCCAGCCCACATCACCTCTTTATCCAGTGGGAAAGAGAGACAGGACAAAATTAAAGTACACAAGTCAAATGCATTGTTTTTGTTATGACCATTTTGACGTGTAATATATTGCTCGAAACTTTGTCACACAATCGTTTCATATTCTGCAGGATCTGGTTTGATAGATACAACACTGTTGCATAAATACTATTAAATACTACGAAACAATTGTAACACTACTTGTTGTGGTTAGTATAGCATATGTAGCATTGTTATAACCACCCTCTTAACATACTGTACCCAACTCTGATTTGCCCCGGCTTCGACACACAATGCGCCTCAGCAGGTCCCCGAGCATTTAGTCCGAGATTCTGGTTTAGAACCTTTAGGAATGCAGTTTAACACCTGTCTAGACATAATTCAAAAAGCAGCAGGAATTTATGTCGTCTTTTTGGTATTTAAAACATCCCAATGAGGATTAAGGAGGGTCTCGAAGTGATGGGGAGATTTCAAATTCCAGCAGCACCAAGCGAACACCCCTGGGCGACCCTTCAATGGTCGTTAAACACCCTTGTTTCAGAGATGTTTCTTCACACCTATCTTTCTGAAAAGTGGCGTTGTTCGCTGGGGTGGAGGGTAGAGTGTGGACATTGCATATACACATTGCATACACTTTAATCAGAATGATGACGGTGGAGATCCACTGCATTATCAGTTTTAATCTCACATGTATATACTAGAACATTGGAAATTGGAACAACTAGAACGACTAGACATGGGATATTTCCTGAAGGAAATGTGAGTGATGCTTGCTGATGCAAACCGCGGCTCCGGGTGCGACCCCTTACAGCCTGGTCCGTTTAATATTTACCGTTGACTTCCAAATGCTAGCATGTTCGGAGAGACGAGTGTTTAGACACCAAAAATGCCCATTTTGGGTTTTTTTCGGGAGGGGGCGGGGCAAGTGGCACATGTGACATCAACAAATTATCCACTGTCCAACGCCCGTCGATGTGCCGAACGTTTAGACATGTCACATGACCCTGTGTCCGAGTTTTGCCATTTCCCAGATTTTTCACGTTTGTACGGTTTCCACATGACGCCATGTGGCAGTCATATGTTCGTGACCTACTCCATCTCACCTACGAGTGGATATGTCACATGTGCATGTTGGGTGAACATGCAAATTTTTTCACAGCATAGCGTGAAATTTCCTCATTCATTCTCTATTGGACCGGAATGTCACGGATTTCCCAAAATTACAAACGTGTGTGGGATTCGGGAGGTATATGATGGTGATCCACTCCGGACCCCCGACGAGTGGATTTGCCATATGTGCATGTCGGACGCTCACAGGCCGAACTGTGAGGCACGAAATTTCATCCCTATTCATTTTCTATAGGGGAAAATTCCTGCTTTTTGTCCCCGGGTTCGGAATTCCGGAGGGCGTTTCCTTATAAAAGTAACAGCACACCTCACACCATCGCGCCGCACGATATGAGGTATGATTCGTGACGATCGGAGAAAAACCACGGGATGAGTTACGCGACTGAACCCAGAGAGAGATTATAATAGTGATGCTTTTGCACACGTCACTAATAATATATACTTTCTTCAAAAGTAAATGATGCGTGAAACCGGTTTGAACCGGATCCCAATTCACAAATCTGTCTGGTAAACAAATGTTTTTGTTTTTAAAAAAAAAAAAAAAAAAAAAAAAACATGTTTTGAAGTAAACAGTTTTCCAAATCACCGTGACGGAGCCGCAGTCGCAGTCCTCTCCGATCTCTCGGAAGCCGTTGCCACAAATAGCAGGCTGGATGAGTTCCTTGGATTGGGGTTTGTTCAGTAGACACTCGGGGTTCCTGGAGTCGAGGAACTGCTCGAAGCTGCTGATACTGCAGCTGCTGAACATCTGTGGAATGTTGTAACTGTGGATGACAAAGATGGAGAAACTGGATGGTGAATAAATCAGTATTCTATATATTGAGGGGTGGCTGGACATTAACAATCCTTAATATTCAACCTTGTGTAATATGGTCATGTATTCATTCATTCATCTTCTACCATCTTATTCATTCTATCTATCTAACCCCCCGAAATATTCTTTATTCGATCTTCCCTCGGGTCACGGGGAGTCTGTGTTTATCTCGGGAGTCTATGGGCATTAAGGCAGAATACACTCTGGATGGAATGCTAACCCATCGCAGGGCAACACACACACACACACACACAAACACATTCATCTACACTAGGGACAATCTGCCACTAGTGGACCCTTGAGCAAGGCCCTTAACCCTCACTTGCTCAGTTGGAAGTCGCTCTGGATAAGGGCGTCTGCCAAATGCTTCAAATGTAAATATGCCTCACGGCTCGGTGATCTATCTATCTGTCTGTCTGTCTGTCTGTCTATCCAACTATCTATTCATCCAACCATCCATATTTCTATCTATCTATCTGTCTGTCTGTCCCTGTCTGTCTATCCATCCACCCATCCATATTTCTATCTATCTATCTATCTGTCTGTCTGTCTGTCTGTCTGTCTGTCTGTCTGTCCAACCATCCATATCTCTATCTATCTATCTATCTATCTATCTATCTATCATATCTATCTATCTATCTATCTATCTATCCTGTCTGTCTGTCTGTCTGCCATCCATCCATCTGTCTGTCTGTCTGTCTGTCTGTCTGTCTGTTCAATCATCTATCTATCTATCTATCTATCTATCTATCTATCTATCTCTATCTATCTATCTATCTATCTATCTATCTATCTATCTATCTGTCGCTCTGTCTGTCTGTCTGTCTGTCTATCCATCCAACCATCTGTCTGTCTGTCTGTCTGTCTGTCTGTCTGTCTGTATCTGTCTATCTATCTATCTATCTATCTCTATCTATCTATCTATCTATCTATCTATCTCTATCTATCTATCTATCTATCTTCTATCTATCTGTCTGTCTGTCTGTCTTTCTATCCTATCTCCTATCTATCATCTATGAATCTATCTATCTCTATCTATCTATCTATCTATCTATCTATCTATCTATCTATCTATCTATCTATCTATCTATCTATCTATCTATCTATCTGTCTCTCTGTCTGTCTGTCTGTCTATCCATCCAACCATCTGTCTGTCTGTCTGTCTGTCTGTCTATCTATCTATCCATCTGTCTGTCTGTCTGTCTGTCTATCTATCTATCTATCTATCTATCTATCTATCTATCTCTTTTTATGTAGTATGATATACCACATTCTGTCACGTTT
>JACRUU010000027.1:2679334-2714334 GCA_030449085.1 Kryptopterus vitreolus
TGTTTGTACAAACAGGACATGACATATATTTAAAGCACTACTGAAAGCACGGTGGTTTAGTGGTTAGCACGTTCGCCTCACACCGCCAGGATCCGGGTTCGATTCCCGTCTCGGTCATGTGTGTGTGGAGTTTGCATGTTCTCCCCGTGCCTCAGGGGGTTTTTCTCCGGGTTATCCGGTTTCCTCCCCCGGTCCAAAAACATGCACGGTAGGTTGATTGGCACCTTGGATAATTGTCCCTAGTGTATGAATGTGTGTGAGTGAGTGTGAGTGCCCTGCGATGGGTTGGCATTCCGTCCAGGGTGTATTCTGCCTTAATACCCATAGACGCCTGAGATAGGCACAGGCTCCCCGTGACCCGAGGGAAGATCGGATAAAGCGGTAGAAGATGAATGAATGAATGAATGAAATGCTTAAAGCACAATTCAACTTTATAAAGCAATTATTTAATACACTACTGAAGTACTTAAAGCAGGACTGTAGCGTGTAAAGCAGTACTGAAGTACTTAAACATTGCTGAAGTATTTTAAACACTAATTCATTATTTGACACAACTAAAACTACTAGTAATTAGTATTAGTCATTTTAATTTTGGGGGGTTTATTTTTGTTTGCTTACACTTTGTTGTTTTTAACACTGAAAACAGATACTATGTACATATCTGACATTTTATGTTATTAATTTTATTTCAGGGGCGTAGGGGGAGGGGTATAGTGTGTGTGTGTGTGTGTGTGGAGGGGTTAATTCTGTTCTTCTGTATTTATATCCTGTTGTTGTTACTAAAGCATCTGTTTTCTGCTTCCAAAGTTAAAAAACAGGATGTGGATTTGAAGGTTACAAAATAAAAGCTTGCGGTGTAAAAAAAAACCATCATCTCGTGTGCAACAGACGATGTTTGACTCACGGCGTTGACGAAGTTGACGATCTCGAAGATCCTCTTGCGCACTTTGGTGACATCACTGTCCGTCTTCTGGTACTGCGCAAGGGCACAAACCATGCACGGGGGGGGGGGGGGGGGGGGGGGTGGTAGGGGGGGGGGGGGGTTAGTCATGACTGCACAGAGATCAGCGACAACGCAAGTAGCTTGAATAGGCACAATTTACGCGATCACGAGTTTGCTTCATCGTGATTAGCGCTTTAATGTCACGTCAGCACCGGCCTTGAAAATAACAACAGATCTTTTTTTATGTACGTACCATTCTATTGTCCGCCACAAGGATTAGCTCATTGTATTTTTGTTGCTGGAACATCGTTGGCCCCTAAACAAGAGGGAAGACAAACAAACAAACAAACAAACAAAAACAGAGTGGTCAGCTGGTTAGCGAATAGATACTTTTCAGTACACTCAGTCCTTCCTTACGTATTTAATTACTGCTTTACGAAGTGTTTTAAATAATTCATTAGTGTTTTAAATACTTTAGTAATGTTTAAGTATATGAAGGAGGGGGTGTGGCTCAGTGGTTTAAGGCACTTCGAGCCCCGCCTTTGGGTCCTTGAGCAAGACCCTTAACCCTCTGTGCTCCAGGGGGCGCCGTATCACCACCAGCTACCAATCATCAAGCTGGGATATACGAAGAAAAGAATTTCACTGTGCTGTAATGTACATGTGACCAATAAAGGCGATTCATATGAAGCGTGTATTGTTTTTGCTAACGTAAACTCATCTTATGGAAAATGTTCCTTATGCGAAGGGCGCCATTGTAATCCACATACGGGCGGGTTTGTGTTTTGTTGTTTGTTTTTTTTATGCGGTGAAAAAAAAAGGAAACCGGAGATGTTTGGCAGCAGAGTAAAAACCCAGACAGATGGCAACCCGAGCTGAGGATCACACTAGCGGAGGTTACTGAAGGTTATTTTAATAGCACATAAGTAAAAATGTGGGCACGGTGGTTTAGTGGTTAGCACGTTCACCTCACACCTCCAGGGTCCGGGTTCGATTCCCGTCTCGGCCATGTGTGTGTGGAGTTTGTGCATGTTCTCCCCGTGCCTCAGGTTTTTTTTTTCAGGGTTCTCCGGTTTCCTTTCCCGGTCCAAAAACATGCACGGTAGGTTGATTGGCACCTTGGAAAATTGTCCCTAGTGTATGAATGTCTGTGTGTGTGTGTGTGTGTGCCCATAGACGCCTGAGATAGGCACAGACTCCACGTGACCCGAGGGAAGATCGGATAAAGCGGTAGAAGATGAATGAATGAATGAATGAGTAAAAATCTATGTAGTATTTGGTAAAAGGCATAGTGCGTCTAGCAAGTTGTGTTTATCATATGTATTGATACACCAGGCACGGCAGGAGACCTCTAGTTAGTTCTTTCCCAGGTTTTAAACGGCTTTTGCTAGCTTACTAGCAAATCATTGCTGTTAGGAAGGAAATTGGGAAGCGTGAGGAATGGATCTCTATATGTAAATCTCTATATAATTGAGTAATTCATTCATTCATTCATCTTCTACCGCTTTATCCGATCTTCCCTCGGGTCACGGGGAGTCTGTGCCTATCTCAGGCGTCTATGGGCATTAAGGCAGGATACACCCTGCAAACCCATCGCAGTACACACACACACACACATACACATTCATACACTAGGGACAATTTTCCAAGGTGCCAATCAACCTACCGTGAATGTTTTTGGACCGGGGAGGAAACCGGAGAACCCGGAGAAAAAACCCCTGAGGCACGGGGAGAACATGCACAAACTCCACACACACATGGCCGAGACGGGAATCGAACCCAGACCCTGGAGGTGTGAGGCGAACGTGCTAACCACTAAACTAAAGAATTCCCGACCCGACTTACGGAAGAGCGGGATTTGGACTTGCTGGTGTGAGGAGGGAGATCGGAAGGTTCCCAGCTGGTATTTGTGACCCCGCAGACCAGCGGCGTATCAGTGGCATCATCGAACTCCAGCACCGCATGGTCACCCGTGTTGCTCTCGGACAGCGGTTCGATCAGGTACTCCTGAGCCGCCGTTTGGAAGTAACCTCTGGAAAAGGGTTGGAGCTTTCAGCGAAATGATCTCAAAAGGGATTTCATATCCTGGGAAAAACGAGACCTACCGTAACCCGTCGCATGTACTCACGCTCACCATCGACGCACTGTCGTTCACGATCTTCCCATGATAGTAGCAGAAGTCCTGAGACAAAAAACAAACATAGTTTAGATCTAAATCGACCTAAAAGAGTTAAAGTAAAAGAGGCGTGACCCACCAAATCACGGGGTCTGGTCACC
This sequence comes from Kryptopterus vitreolus, assembly GCA_030449085.1. NCBI lineage: Eukaryota > Metazoa > Chordata > Actinopteri > Siluriformes > Siluridae > Kryptopterus > Kryptopterus vitreolus. Next base: position 2,682,555 of record JACRUU010000027.1, read on the forward strand.
ACCGGAGTCCCGTCGTCCGTGTAGTACGTTTCCGTGTAGTCTTCGGTTAAAAAGTCGCTGCGGTACCGCACACAAATAATCAATAAATATACCAAAAAAAACTGTTTTAGTACCACTGATAATCAAATCAAATAAATAAATAGAAACATGAAAGGATAAAATAGCCATAAAATAATCTTAAAAAATTCAACTGACAAATAAATAAATAGCATTGCTGCTCCTACTAGTTGTAATAATTAATAAAGTAATTAATTAATTCATTAATTAATAATGACTAGACGGATCGATGATTAAATATTAAAAAACTATTTTAGTACCACATAATTAAAATTAAATAAATTGTTAATAAAGAAATAATAATAATAATAAAGTAGTAAATAATAAAATAATGTAAAGTGCTTTGAGAGTCTAGAAAAGCAATATATAAATGTAATTAATTATTAGCAATTATAACTAATAATTAATTAATTATTACAATAACCATTAAAACAATCTAAATTAAACAACGACAAAAAAAACCTAACGAATAAATAGCATTTCTGATACTACTAATTGTAACAATAAACAAATTAATGAATAATTACATTAATTCACATTGAATAAACGTATCGATAGGGTAAAAGAATGCTAAAATGTTTTTTTGTTAAATACGCATTATTTAAAAATAAAGAAACAAGAAACAATAAGAATAAGAACAATAAGAAACAAACAAATAGCACTAGTGTTATTTACTGCTACGACCAATGAATAAACTGATTTAACAAAAAAGAATGAGAAAGAAAGAAATGGCAAATGCATAAATAAATAAATAAATAAATAAATAAATAACCCAATGACATGCTTTAACAATTTGTTTGAATGAAAAATAACCTTAAAAATAATAATAATAATAATAATAATAATAATAATAATAATAATAGGGGCATAGTGGTTTAGTGGTTAACACGTTCGCCTCACATCACACCTCCAGGGTCCGGGTTCGATTCCCGTCTCGGCCATGTTGGGTGTGGAGTTTGCATGTTCTCCCCGTGCCTCAGGGGGTTTTTCTCCGGGTTTTCCGGTTTCCTCCCCCGGTAAAAAAACATGCACGGTAGGTTGTTTGGCACCTTGGAAAACTGTCTCTATTGTATGAATCTGTTTGGTGTGTGTGTGTGTGTGTGTGTGTGTGTGTGCCCTGCGATGGGTCGGCATTCCATCCAGGGTGTATATCCTGCACTTAAATGCCCATAGACGCCTGAGATAGACACAGACTCCCCGTGACCCGAGGGAAGATCGGATAAAAAAGCGGTAGAGAGATGAATGGATGAATAATAATAATAATAATAATAATAATAATAATAATAATAATATTAGAATCTGAAGCAATACCAATAAATGTAAATATGTAATTACTAAAAAGCCCTGGGTTTTAAAACAACACCCTCAGGAGTAACGTTTCCGCGGAAACGCAGAAAATATCTGAACCATCTGATCGGCAAGAACTTGGCGAACCCTTGTACTGTATTCAAAGCAATTCCTGTCTTCCTTAAGTACATAAATATGAGGCAGGAAAAAAAAAACACGATAAAATCTAACATTCTTCGCTAATCCAGCAGCATGTTGGAACACATTGCTAAACAAGATTGGTATCAGTGTTACACGACAACGTGCAACGTGGTTTTTAAATCCCTTTGTTCACTAAATACTAACACTGACTCTGTAATAAGTAGTTTAATTGGAAAAAAAACACATGAAAACTTCATATCAGAGAGAAATCAAGCAAGACGTGTCGTTGCTCATGGTAATAGCTTGCGCTAGTTTTGCTAACCTTGCTAACCTTTGGTTGATGTTTGGTCATTTTTTGTGTGTCATTTTACCTCACAATATGACTTTTTTAGGTCATTTTACCTCACAATATGCCCTTTTTAGGTCATTTTACCTCACAATATGACCTTTTAAGGTCATTTTACCTCACAATATGCCCTTTTTAGGTCATTTTACCTCACAATATGCCCTTTTTAGGTCATTTTACCTCACAATATGACCTTTTTAGGTCATTTTACCTCACAATATGCCCTTTTTAGGTCATTTTACCTCACAATATGACCTTTTTAGGTCATTTTACCTCACAATATGAGGTATTTTTATTCTCTACCTCATTATATATGAGGAGATGTTTTTCCTGTGTTAGAGAAACGTTTCCGAAAGATCGTTTTTGGTAGACTTTGATCACTTCTAGTGTTGGGATAACTTCTAATTATCCCATTAGAAGGGGTTATCTCAGTGGTCTAAGACGCTGGGCTGCTGATTGGAATATCCGGGTTCGAGCCCCGGTATGACCAAGCTGCCGCCCTCGGGTCCTTGAGAAAGACCCTTAACCCTCTGTGCTCCAGGGGGCGCCGTATCATGGCTGACCCTGCTCTCTGATCCCAACTACCAACATCAAGCTGGGATATGCGAAGAAAAGAATTACACTGTGTATGTGTAACGTATATGTGATATTACTATTAATGTTATAATTCCGGTTCCTCCCAAAGCTTCTTCCTTCTCAAGCAGTTTTACACATTCATTCATTCATTCATTCATTCATTCATCTATCGCTTTATCCGATCTTCCCTCGGGTCATGGCAAGCCTGTGCCTATCTCAGGCGTCTATGGGCGTTAAGGTAGGATACACTCTGGATGGACAGGGAACACACACTCACATTCACACACATTTATACACTAGGGACAATTTTCCAAGGTGCCAATCAACCTGCATGTTTTTGGACCGGGGGAGGAAACCGGAGAACCCGGAGAAAACCCCCCCGAGGCACGGGAAGAACATGGAAACGTTGGAATCAGTTCGTCCTTGTTGAGGAAGCCGAAGCGGCGGTGGCGAGGGAAAAACCTCCCTGAGATGCTATCAGGAAGGAACCTTGAGAGGAACCAGACGCAACAGGGAACCCCATCCTCGTTGGGGTGTATGAATTCTATTCACTTCTATTCGTCTCGGCTTGCTTTCGACGTGCAACAGAAATAACAAAAGACAAAAAAAGTGACGCTCACTCGTTTCTCCTGAGGTGCATTTCGATCGGTTTCCCGCCGAGAGTCATGGTGTACCTCGCCGTCACGGGTCTGCCGGGCTGAAGAGGAGATTCCACTCAATCTCAAATCGCAATCATTGGAGGATTCATCGTTTGTGAGAAATCTTACCTCTGCATCTCTTTTGTGAAGGTCGTGTAGGAGGACGGGACGAACCACCTCCAAGACCTTCACTCCATTTAGTGTAAAGCAAGCTGTGAAAAGGAAACAACATTCAATGTGTGTGTGTGTGTGTGTGTGTGTGTGTGTAGCAGCACGTCACACAAATAACTAAAAGCCAAAGCATGTGAATAAAAATGAACCTGTTTTTCTAATGTAACATTTTTGTTTGGGTGGTTTGGGGGTTTTGGATGCACAACACTTTTGGCTCCGGTGTTTGGAGTGTGTGAGGTAATCACTTTAATAACCAAGTACCTCTTTTTTTTCCACATCAGTGTTAGACTAGTGCTATTTGTGGAAATGTTACCTGCTGCCTTCTCTTTTTTTTTTAGCGATTGTTAGTCTGTGCCTCAATATTTATGATAAGATTGTTTGTCCTGTTTCTGCTGCTACAGAGCCTCATTTTTTTGGGCGAAAATGTCCAAAATGGGAGCACGGTGGTTTAGTGGTTAGCACGTTCGCCTCACACCGCCAGGGTCCGGGTTCGATTCCCGTCTCGGCCATGTGTGTGTGGAGTTTGTGCATGTTCTCCCCGTGTCTCAGGGGGTTTTTCTCCGGGTTCTCCGGTTTCCTCCCCCGTCCAAAAACATGCACGGTAGGTTGATTGGCACCTTGGAAAATTGTCCCTAGTGTATGAATGTGTGTGTGATGGGTTGGCATTCCATCCAGGGTGTATCCTTCCTTAATGCACATAGACACCTGAGATAGACACAGACTCCCCGTGACCCGAGGGAAGATCGGATAAAGCGCTAGAAGATGAATGAATGAATGAATGAATGAATGAATGTCCAAAATGATCATTTTATTTGTGAAAAGTTTTATAAGATTTGTACCATTCCATGTTTCTTTTGAGGTAATGCTGTGTAAGTGCCTTGTTGTTTGAGCTCAGCTTCATACAACGACATAATATTTGATTTATTGTTTCTTGATTTAGAAAATTGATTTATTGTGCCTCATTTTCGTGCCTTACTGCCTCGTTTTCATTTGTGTAAAGGTGTCTCAGTGCCTCATTGTTTCACAGTGTCTTATTTTTGTAAGTGAATGTTTCACACTGCCTCATTTTTATAAATTAATGTTTCACACTGCCTCATTTTTATAAATTAATGTTTCACACTGCCTTATTTTTTATAAATTAATGTTTCACACTGCCTCATTTTTATAAATTAATGTTTCACACTGCCTCATTTTTTATAAATTAATGTTTCACACTGCCTTCATTTTTTATAAATTAATGTTTCACACTGCCTTCATTTTTTATAAATTAATGTTTCACACTGCCTCATTTTTTATAAATTAATGTTTCACACTGCCTCATTTTTATAAATTAATGTTTCACACTGCCTCATTTTTATAAATTAATGTTTCACACTGCCTCATTTTTTATAAATTAATGTTTCACACTGCCTTATTTTTGTTAGTGAATGTTTCACACTGCCTCATTTTTATAATAAATATTTCACACTTCCTAATTTTAATAAATTAATGTTTCACACTGCCTTATTTTAATAAATTAATGTTTCACACTGCCTCATTTTTATAAATTAATGTTTCACACTGCCTTATTTTAATAAATTAATGTTTCACACTGCCTCATTTTTGTTAGTGAATGTTTCACACTGCCTCATTTTTATCATTTTTATAAGTGAATAACTGAACGTACTCTTGACTTTTCCTTGTTTTCTTTTCACGACGGGTTTTACTAGATTACTAGATTGCTTGCGTCACACAACGACTTAATATGTGTTTTATTGTTTCTTGATATCTCATTTGTGTGTGTGTGTGGATATGTTACACAAGTGTTACACAACATTTATGCAAAGCCGAGTTAGTGCGTTATTTTGTTGTGCAAATGTTAAAGAGGGCTTATTTCTTTGCAACATTTTATGAGTGAAGTGCCTCATTTTTGTGCCTTGCTGCCTCATTTTTTGTTTTTATTTGTGTAAAGGTGTCTCAGTGCCTCGTTTTTTTTCACCATGTTTCACAGTGTCTTATTTTTGTAAGTGAATGTTTCACACTGCCTCATTTTTATAAATTAATGTTTCACACTGCCTCATTTTAATAAATTAATGTTTCACACTGCCTCATTTTAATAAATTAATGTTTCACACTGCCTCATTTTTATAAATTAATATTTCACACTTCCTCATTTTAATATGAGAATGTTTCACACTGCCTCATTTTTGTTAGTGAGTTTCACACTGCCTCTTTTTAATAAGAGAATGTTTTACACTGCCTCATTTTAATAAGTGAATGTTACACACTGCCTCATTTTTAAAGTGAATGTTTCACACTGCCTCATTTTAATAAGCCTTATTTTTTATAAATTAATGTTTCACACTGCCTCATTTTAATTAGTGAATGTTTCACACTGCCTCATTTTAATAAGTGAATGTTACACACTGCCTCATTTTTAAAGTGAATGTTTCACACTGCCTCATTTTAATAAGAGAATGTTTCACACTGCCTCATTTTAATAAGTGAATGTTACACACTGCCTCATTTTAATATGAGAATGTTACACACTGCCTCATTTTAATATGAGAATGTTTCACACTGCCTCATTTTAATAAGTGAATGTTACACACTGCCTCATTTTTAAAGTGAATGTTTCACACTGCCTCATTTTAATATGAGAATGTTTCACACTGCCTCATTTTAATAAGTGAATGTTACACACTGCCTCATTTTAATATGAGAATGTTACACACTGCCTCATTTTAATATGAGAATGTTTCACACTGCCTCATTTTAATAAGTGAATGTTTCACACTGCCTCATTTTAATAAGTGAATGTTTCACACTGCCTCATTTTAATAAGTGAATGTTTCACACTGCCTCATTTTTTTATAAGTAGAATGTTTCACACTGCCTCATTTTAATTTTCACACTGCCTCATTTTTTTAAGTGAATGTTTCACACTGCCTCATTTTTTTAAATTTTAATGAATGTTTCACACTGATTCAACCTGCCTCATTTTTTAATAAGTGAATGTTTCACACTGCCTCATTTTTGTTAGTGAGCTTCACTCTGCCTCATTTTAATAAGTGAATGTTTCACACTGCCTCATTTTGGTCATTTTTATGAGTGAATAACTGAACGTACTCTTGACACTTCCTCGTTTTCTTTTCACGACGGGTTTTACTAGATTGCTTTCGATTTCCTGAAGTTATTTTTACTTCGGAGGGACGTTTTTAGGAAGCACAAAATATATTTGGACGTGTGACTTCTGACTCGTGCCTTCGGTCTCTCTCGCCTAGAAAGATTGATTTCTGAGAAACTAATAATGTTTAACTTTCTATTTATGGAATAATAAAAAAAAACAAGTCCTTTGGCTTCCGTGTGTTAGTTAATACTTAGCGGCGCTGCACCGGGGGGGGCTTGGTTTGCGTCGACCGGCTGACTGTGGTACAGATGTGTAATCTTTGATGTTCTAGTTCCTCCATTGTAATGTTCCGTCGTCATGGCAGGGGATTTAACCCTTAAGTATTTTAACCCTTAATTACATGCTTTAGCTTTATTGAGGTGGTGAATCTGAATAGCCAGATGGAGTTCTCATTACCAAATATGAGTATGGGGCACGGTGGCGTAGTGGTTAGCACGTTCGCCTCACACCACCAGGATCCGGGTTCGATTCCCGTCTCGGCCATGTGTGTGTGGAGTTTGTGCATGTTCTCCCCGTGCCTCAGGGGGTTTTTCTCCGGGTTCTCCGGTTTCCTCCCGGTCCAAAAACATGTACGGTAGGTTGATTGGCACCTTGGAAAATTGTCTCTAGTGTATGAATGTGTGTGAATGCGATGTGCCCTGCGATGGGTTGGCATTCCATCCAGAGTGTATCCTGCCTTAATGCCCATAGACTGCCCGTGACCCGAGGGAAGATCGGATAAAGCGGTAGAAGATGAATGAATGAATGAATATGAGTATTTGGGCATCTATGTGGTGGTGGCTTAATGGTAAGGTGTTGGCCTCTGGACCAGAAGATCGCAGGTTCAAACCCCATAACCACCAAGCGACCACTAGTGGGCCCTTGTGCAAGGCCCTTAACCCTCAATTGCTCAGTTGTAAGTCGCTCTGGATAAGGGCATCTGCCAAATGCCGTAAATGTAAGATGTGATTCATATTCACATTTACGGCATTCACAGACGCCCTTATCCAGAGCGACTTACAACTGAGCAGCTGAGGGTTAAGGGCCTTGCACAAGAGCCCAGCTTGGTGGTGTTGGGATTTGAACCTGCCATCTTCCAATCCAGAGTGCAATGCTTTAACTACTAACCACTTCCACCTCCATGTTGGCCTCCCCATATGGCATGCGAAAGAGCTCAAACCCTACAGAATTCACCACACTCCAAAATTGCGTGGAACATCTTTCCCGAAGAGTGAAGTTTATATCAATCCATTTACAGACGCCCTTATCCAGAGTGACTTACAACCGAGCAATTGAGGGTTAAGGGCCTTGCTCAAGGGCCCCCCCCCACTAGTGGCAGCTTGGTGGTGGTGGTGGGGTTTCAACCACTGTGATCTTCCGGTCCAACACCTTAACCACTGGGCTCCCACCATCCCTATCATATACTAATATAATAATAATAATAATAATGATAAAGTAATAATCTGATACGAATCTGTTCAGCAAACGTATAGAACTGTCAGACTTGAAGAAAAGCGGAACATGCAGAAGGAAACTAGACACGCTTGCTTTATCTGACTTGCGCTTCTGTGGGAATAAAAGGGAACTGAAGGTCCTCCATTCTGGCTTTCCGAATCATGTGATGGAGCCGACGGGTTTCCTATTCGGTAAATCAAATACAAGGTATTTATTTATATCTTCATTATTGAGAATTATCATAGAGAAGTTTATTCACCAATAATAGTGCTTTATTCCTTTTGTACCACAGCAGTTGTACAAATCTTATTAAAAAAGCACAATTCTTATTAACTAGCAACACACTTGGTCCAATTATAAACCCTATCTTCAGAAAAAACACACCATTACGTGCTGAGCCAGTATATATATATATATATATATATATATATATATATATATATAGATATATATATATATATATATATATATTATATACTGTATAAAAAAAGATATATATATATACTATATACTGTATATACTGTAAAAAAAATATATATACTGTATATATACTGTAAAAAAAAAATATCTATATACATATATATATATATAGTATATATGTATATATATATATATATATATATACTGTAATATACTGTAACAAAACAAAACTGTATCATAACTATATATATATATATATATATATATACTGTATTACTCTACTGTAAAAAAAAAAAAATATATATATATATATATTTTTTTTTTTTTACAGTATATTGACATTTTAAATACTTTATGATGTGTCATCAGGCAGACCTTTGGTGTAAAAACACACTGTTAATTATTACAAAGTGATAAGCACTGACACACCCTTCTACCTGCACTTACACTTCAATTCAATGAATCATTGATTGAAGGAATATATATATATAAACAATCCCTACAGGTTTACTGCTGAAACATGAGTAGAATTATGTCTCTGGTATTTAAACAGTATGTTTTATATACTACTGTATATTATAAGGTCTATGTTTTATATTCTTACAGGTAATTACAACATGAAGTGGATAAAAAAAAAGATGAAATGATCCATGTTGGGTTAAAATGAGGGCTGTCAATAGATTAAAATATTTCATCTATCGCCATGAGTGATTTTTCTGTTCTCATTGTACCATAAATAAATACTTTTAATGTTTTTAATACTCCATATATTTGTGGCAGACGCTGTAATTATATACATTTCTCTCAAAATCTGACAAAATGATTCATTATTTAATATTTATTTTACTCTGGAAATGATTCTTTTAATATGAATTTCTTGTTAATAACAATGTTATTTGTTTAGTGTTGGTTTGAAGTGTAAAATATGGGACGTGGCTCCTTTAAGAATTGTGTTCCGGTTGCTTTTCCATATAAACTGGTGATACGGTGTTATACGGAAGGTTATACGGAAGCGCTTTATTGCGTTCAGTAAAAATGCGCTTTATTGCGTAATACGGATTTGGGAATGCGATGCGCTTGCGTAAGGTTCCGTACGGTAATATACGCTAATATAGTGAGGAGATCGTACCTGTTGTGAATGCGCAGATAGTAGGTGTAATTGGGGGAAATTTTAGGGGAATGGATGCACCTCGCCATGTTGTCTTGTGTAATCTGTATTGTCTTGTACTTTCTGTATTGTGTTGTATATATTTACATTCACGGCATTTGGCAGACGCCCTTATCCAGAACGACTTACAACTGAGCAATTGCCTTGCTCAAGGGCCCACTAGTAGCAGCTTGGTGGTGCTGGGATTTGAACCTGCGATCTTCTGGTGTGTCGGCAAAACACCTTAACACGACAGAGTGAACGAGCAGATCGCACACATTGATAATACGTTGAATGGCGCTAAAGTGAATTTGCATTAACAAGGTATAAACGCGTAGTTAAAATGTAACCTTTATCTCGACTAAAGAACGTATGTTTTCACATCACGTCCCATTTGCATTAATAATATCCTCCACAATATCCTCCGAATGTTCCTAATAGCTCATTTTTGCTGATTTAATAAAGACTGAGGTGAGCTGATGAGAAACAGGGTTCAACAGGGTTTAGGTCAGAGCTCTGAAGCAGGTTAAGATCTCCAGATCTGGATTTGCATGCTGGAACAAGCTCGTATTTCAAATGAAGGAAAGACTTCTTGTATGAGAGTTTGTTGTTTTTTTTTTTGTGGGGGACAACATGTGACTATACAAGTCAGGTGTCTTGTTTTTATAGCGTCTCTTGAGCCAGTGTAAGTTGATTCGTTATGGTGTGACTGCAGGTAAAAGGGTGTGTCTTTGTATTTATTTTTTCCTACATTGGTTTGTTTTTTTTGTACCTGTCACTTTTGGAATAATTATAAAAGAAAGAGGAACACGGACAAAATGTCCCGGGTTCGTTTGGACGCGATGTCTTTTTAAATGCAAATGCCTATTTGTCGGATGAGCGGTAGATGTGGAGAGGAGATTGGAGCAGATGGGAAAGTTGACAAAGCATGAAAGTGTGTGTGAGTGGTTTGGTTGCACACACACACACACATACGCACACACAACGTGTACACAAGCAGGAGAAGTTTAGCACAAAGTGTTACTGTGTGTTGAAAAGACACACACACAACATCGCTGCCCAATTTTTGTTTACATTAATAGAAAAGCTGTTTTGGATCAAAATGAGAGGCCGAAGAAATTCCGCGCCATAAATAAAACAGTAACACCAGCTCCTTTATGGTAATAGTAAATTAATCAGCCATTGTGCCAAGCCAATAAGCCGGTATCCAGTGTCCTACCTGCTGGGACGGATGACACCGAGAGAATGAGGACCCACGCTAGTAAGCGTCCGGTTGCCATTGTCGAGTCTGGACACCTAATGAAAGGCGAGAGCCGCTTGTGCTCGGCCTTATGGGTCACCTGTGGCGAGTCAGTGCAGTCAGCTCCGCCTCCTACGAGCTCTCGGAGAGGCGCTCAGCCTTTAAGGAAGTGAGCAAGAGAGTCGCGGTTTGCGTTCAAACACGCCTCCGAGGCAGCGAGAGGCACAGGCATGCCGGTGTTTCAGCGTAAACATCGCAGCCACTCCTTCATTCCACGATTGCGTTACAACAAAGTCGGGTCAAAGTTGGACGTCTTCCTGTCGTAATTCATCTGCAAAGGCTTCACAAAGCAGGGCAGGAAAAATATGCAGTATTTGCCGTGCAATATTACTCGTATATTCCTAATAATATTGTAAGAGTCCGTGTATTCCAGGCCTTGTGTTGTTTTTTTTTTCTTTCACGGGAATCGAACCCTGGACTCTGACATGATGTATATATATAATATATTATATTATATATATATATATATATATATATATATATATATATATTCATTCATATCATTCATAGTCATCTTCTAATAGCCGCTCTAATACCCAATTTCTAAATCATTCTACCGATCTTTTCTTAACCGATCTTCACTCACCGGGTTAACGGGGAGCCTGTGTCTATCTCAGGCATCTATGGGCATTAAGGCAGGATACACCCTGGATGGAATGCCAACCCATCGCAGGGCACACACACACACACACACACACACATTCACACACTAGGGACAATTTTCCAAGGTGCCAATCAACCTACCGTGCATGTTTTTGGACCGGCGGAGGAAACCGGAGAACCCGGAGAAAAAACCTCCTTGAGGCACGGGGAGAACATGCAAACTCCACACACACATGGCCGAGTGTGGACGGGAATCGAACCCGGATCCTGGAGGTGTGAGGCGAATGTGCTAACCACTAACGCCACCATGCCTATATATATATATATATATATATATAGCTAAAAGATAAAACATATTTATTGAAATGCATCTCTGGTTTCTGCACTAAGGAAAATCTGTGATTATTTATTTATTTATTTGTTTGTTTTTGTTGACGGAGAAGAAATCTGACCTGGTGTTTAAAAAGGAACTTGCAGATGTTTCACAACCTTAAATGGAGCAAAAAGAAGTAATAGTTGTTCCTTAATTGCTGAAATACGCATGTTTTACCGAGCACTATGGAGCGATAATAGCCATGTAATTGATAATAATAATAATAATAATAATAATAATAATAATACAGTAATAATTCTGTACTAATGCAGATTTTTAGGCTCAAAGCTCAAAGTAAATGAATACTTCTATAGTCCGTGTCCGTGTTCTAAACACTTACCGTTGTTCTTACATTCGTTACTCCTTTCTGTTTGCTGACTCGTCACTTTCTGCACTCCCAAACGGTTTGATTCATGGCTGATTAAAAATGGGAATTTTTTTTCCCTGCCTTTCTGCTCCTCTGCCTCTTTCAGCTGTTACTCATTCGACAATGCAAAGGCAGTTTTGGCCGCAGTAAACCCTCGCCCCGTTCCGGTGGCTTCGCCCACCGCGCCGCATTCTTTTGCATTTTCCAAAATGTAAAGAGCAATAAAAAAAAGGAGGCTATTGTGCCACGCCGTGCGCTGTCCCAAAGAAATGTGTACGCTGCAGAAATCAAGCGCTTTGTGTCGTTCTATTAATAATTTCCCCAATAAGCACATTTGAAGCCACTCTTCCTAGAGGTTAGATAAAATTCTATATATAGTACTGTGCAAAAGTTGTAGGCACGGGTGAAACAATGCCGTAAACAAAGAATGCTCGTGTTAATTATTGACTTTCATCAATGAATGAAAGGCAGTGAATGAAGCAAAATGGAAGTGAAATTAATATTTGTTGTGAAGACATTTTACCTTCAGTAACACTTCTATTTACACTTACACATGGTGTTTATGAAGGAACTCGGCTGGTCGTTTGTTCCATCTCGGAGAAGTAAACACAGATCTTCTGTGGATGTCGACGTTCTCACATCCTTCTGTCTCTTCATGGAAATCCCACACACACTCCATGATGTAGAGATCAGGGCTCTGTGTGTGTGTGGGGGGGGGGGGGGTGCCATCACTTATATTACGTCTACTTCTTCAAAAGGTACAAATATTGATATTCTTTTGTTCGCTCACGTTGCATTTTGTAAATTGACAAAAAATAAGCAATTATTATTTATTATTTCTTTGTTTACAGCACTTTTTCACACCTGCCTAAAACATTTGCACAGCACTGTATATATTCATTCATTCATTCATCTTCTATACCCTACCGCTATCTATCTATTCCGAGCGCTTATCCCGATCTTCTCGGGTCACGGGGAGTCTGTGTCTATCTCAGGCGTCTATGGGCATTAAGGCAGACACCCTGGATGGAATGCCAACCCATCGCAGAACACACACACACACACACACACACACACACACACACACACATTCACGCACACATTCATACACTAGGGACAATTTTCCAAGGTGCCAATCAACCTACCGTGCATGTTTTTGGACCGTGGAGGAAACCAGAGAACCCGGAGAAAAAAACCCCCTGAGGACACGGGGAGAACATGCAAACTCCACACACACATGGACCGAGACGGGAATCGAACCCGGATCCTGGCGGTGTGAGGGCGAACGTGCTAACCAATAAGCCACCGTGCCCCTGGCACTGTTATTATATATATATATATATATATATATATATATATATATATATATATAATATATATATATATATATATATATCTATATATATATATATAATATTCTTGTTGAAAGGTTTTATGTTAGATGTTCTTTTAACTGTTCCGGTGCACATTCAGTATTTTGGTTAAAGATGCATTTAATGTGAATTACTCCTCGTTTATCGGTATTTTGAAACCCATAGCACCAGCAGCAGAATGGCCGTGAAGAACTGATGATCCAAGAGTGGTTTTCCAGTCCAGGGAATAAGAGTCGTGAAAAGCTCAACAAGCTGATCATTCCAAAAGAGCCAGAATACTCCACGAGGATGAACGAGGGTCCTTTGGGTCAGTGGGGCAAACAAAAATGAGAATGTGATCAAGGTTTGGGGGGCACGGTGGCTTAGCACGTTCGCCTCACACCACCAGGGTCCGGGTTCGATTCCCGTCTCGGACATGTGTGTGCGGAGTTTGTGCATGTTCTCCATGTGCCTCAGGGGGTTTTTCTCCGGGTTCCTCCCCCGGTCCAAAAACATGCACGGTAGGTTGATTGGCACCTTGGAAAATTGTCCCTAGTGTATGAATGTGTGTGTGTGAGTGTGTGTGTGTACTGTGATGGGTTGGCATTAGCATTCCATCCAGGATGTATCCTGCCTTAATGCCCATAGACGCCTGAGATAGACACAGACTCCCCGTGACCCGAGGGAAGATCGGATAAAGCGCTAGAAGATGAATGAATGAATAAATGAATGATCAAGGTTTGCATGAGGTCAAAGTTCTCAGGTCTTATTTTACCAGTCATAACATTTTTGATCATTTGCATGAGGTTTATAATGTTTATCTGGTGGAATCGTCCTGGTCAGATATCACTAACTGTAGAAGAGGATCGCATGAACGGCTGCTCGAGCACTAAATGGACCCGTCACGGGGTTTAATTGACCTTGTTTATTGCATTGTAGTTGGAACATGAATGTGATCCCTCTGTTTCTTTCAGAAATATAAAAGGAAGCCAATCCCGAAGCTTGGCCAGTGTTGAAACTTCTGCCATGGCCGACCCCCTGGGACTTGTATGAATGAGCACACTGACAATGGACCTACTGACATCTAAATGGTGTAGAATAACGTTCCAGGCCTGAACACTGTCGGCACGTACGGTACAGTAGATACGGCTACAAGGCTACAAGCTAACTACTTCCTTATAATAAACTCATCTATGCTAAACCTAGTGATGATAGTTTCCCACATAAACTCAGGGTTCCTTGTATATTCAGGAAACTGAATTGGTGGTTTAGTGGTTAGCACGTTCGCCTCACACTTCCAGGGTCCGGGTTCAATTCCCGTCTCGGCCATGTGTGTGTGTGGAGTTTGTGCATGTTCTCCCCGTTTCTCAGGGGGTTTTTCTCCGGTTTCCTCCCCCGGTCCAAAAACATGCAGGTTGATTGGCACCTTGGAGAATTGTCCCTAGTGTATGAATGTGTGTGTGTGTGTGTGTGCACTGCAATGGGTTGGCATTCAATCCAGGGTGTATCCTGCCTTAATGCCCATAGACTCCTGAGATAGACACGGATTCACCGTGACCCGAGGGAAGATCGGATAAAGCGGTAGAAGATGAATGAATGAATGAATGAATTGGAAGGATTCAACATGCATCAGCTATTGGCTCGTATACATGACCAATCGCAAAGTTTTACACCTTTACGCCTTTATTTGTCACATATACATTACAGAACAGTGAAATTCTTTCTTCACATATCCCAGCTTGTTTTTGGTGGTAGCTGGGGTCAGAGCGCAGGGTCAGCTATGACCCCTGGAGCACAGAGGGTTAAGGTCCTTGCTCAAGGACCCGAGGGCGGCAGCTTGGCGATAACGGGGCTCGAACCCCCAACCTTCCAATTAGTAGCCCAGCACCTTAGACCACTGAGCCACACCCCCTCCTATAGTATTTCTGGTCCATCTTTTGCTGGTAAAACACTCCTGACACACCTCTACAGCAGGAAGATCTACAGGAGCTCGTCTATTGGATCAGTGTTATTCACCGCTTGCATTGCTGTGCCTGATTGGTGAATATTTTGGTTTATCCATATTTAGTCCCCATTGTGGAATTTTGATGAATAAAGGCCATTGTTGTCCTGTTTACAAAGTGACATATATTACAGGACAGTAAACAACTCCTTCTTATCCAGCACCTACCCAGGAGAAGCATGAGGAACTTGTGCATGTGTACTGACGTCGGTAAACAAACGAGTGATTCATGTTTCCTTTGTGATTGGACATGAGCACAAACCAAGTCACGGGGAATGTTTGCTGTGAGCAAATAGTACATAAGTGCCTCCTGTCTGAACGAGCATAACAGAGCGACTCCTCTGATAATAGTGACATCAGGATTCAGTGGGTTCCATCGAGATCCAGTTCCTGAAGCGTTCCCAATGGAAACGTTAGCCTAGCATACGTTCAATCATTTTTCAGGATATACCCGTCTTATCCGACCTATTAATGACGAAATCTACTCAGACCTGAGATCATCGCCACGCTGTGATTTCAGCCACTCACGTCTTTAGGGAAGTGCTTTTACGGAATGACGCTCATGTCGGTGTCGCAACAAATCATCCTCGCTAAAACCACGGATGTTCATCTTCCTACAGTTTGTGTAATGTGAGAAATTCGGGTTTCATGACCACGCCGTATACGTAACGCTGTCTTTCTGGACGTTTTCATATGAAATGTACTCAACGTTTCCCAGAGTTTACTGTTAACGGATTTCGGATTATAAACGACGCTATTCAAAACGTAATAAGTGGTGTAAACTTTTCAACGAGTAAAGTGATTACATTTGATTGCTTTTTGCTGACTTTCATTTGTCCACTAGGGGGCACTTAGTGAAATGATCATTCTAAGGAAAATAAAATTTGGAGGTTATATAACATTTGATAACATTATTATAATATTTTCACAAGTAACTGTTATGTAATACACGTTTTGTAACTTTAACGGATTGCTGTGACTTTTATTTTGTATTTAAATTACGCCGCTACATGTAACTCGTTACTCCCCAACACTGCCGATAGGTCAGTCTCAGTAAGCAGGGAGTGTACAAATTCATGTTTCCACACGTTTAGTGATTACCATCCTGCCATTCCGACCTCCTGCTATAACTGTAGGATCCAAATCAATTTCTGACGATTTGACGAAGATAAACATTTATTATCTTCTCTTGTATTGCTAATACTATAAATAGGGCTTCTGTTACTAGACTGACTGGATAATAAAGGTCATCATGCTGTATTTTGTCATGTCACATCTTTGAAAGCAGATTCGAGTGAAGACTATAGCATGGCATTTAAAGCATGCTGAATAGTCTATATAGAATAGTCTTCTGCCCCCTAGTGGAACTTATCGGGTAAATACAGAGCACATGGCATGAAATTGATGCAAATCTGTAACTTCTGAAGAATTAACTGTTTATATATATATATATAATATATATATAAATATATATATATATAGAATATATATATATATATATATATATATATATATATATATATATATATATATATATATATATATATATAGATATATATATATATATATATATATATATATCTATAACTGAAATATACGTGCATGTATTTGAGTCCAAAAGAGAGATGGGGATGTGCAGGTGGTGATTTGGTTGTTTTTCTGGACTTGGATTAATATATTTTAGTTAATATATATATATATATATATATATATATATATATATATATAGCTATATATATATATATAGATATATATATATATATATATTATTTTTTAATAGCATTTTAAATTGTCTAATAAAAACACCAATGAGTTAAAATGATCACTATAACTTACCCTGAAAATGTCTTCAATAATACAAATGAAAAAATTCATTATTTAACAGTACATTTTATTAGAGTGAGAGAAAAAAAAAAATATATATATATATTTAAAGAAGTATTTCTTGTCACAAACATGGTGTAGAATTCATTTCTTTTGTGCTTAAAAACCCGAGACCATTCATAATTGAATTTTTTGACATAAATGTCGCAAAAAAAATGTACTTATACTGTAAAATTACTATAAAATGTGACCTGGGTGATTAGTTTAATTACGTCTTAAATATTAAAAAGAAATATAACAATGTATTTATTTATTTATTCTGCATCACTGTAATCATTTTCAACATACATCTATAAACCTATATGTAAATCTATATATATATATATATATATATATATATATAGAGATAGATAGATAGATAGATAGATAGATAGATAGATAGATAGATATATTGTATATATAGTAGGAAGGTTGGCATAAGCGAAGACATTGTTTTGTTTCCTGAATACGCATGTTTAAAAGAAACCTGAGACCAAAGAAGTACAAACCTGTTTGTGTTCCTGAACTGTAAGCAGATACTGTACAAACCCTGCGGACAAAGGAATAGAAACTCGCTAATGTACCTGCTGTGCTAAATGTTGATGTGATCTTATTATGGTGCAAAGCTAGCGATGTGTGCATCTATACTACGTCACAATACATATTCGTTCATCCATCTATCTATCTATCCATCCATTCATTCAAGTGCAGTCAGGATCGGAGTTCGTCCAAAGAACCAGCTGATAGGAATCTAAACGACTAAACGACTTTTCAAGCGAAGTTCCAACAGAGTCTACATTGATTTATTCGAACGTGGAATGCAGTGCTTTTGTGTTTCGAACCCCAGCCTCGTTTCTGCTCCTTTTTTTTGTTAAGGTTCACACACTGATGGATGTAGACAAGTGATGATTTCCAGGCTCGGTCCTCATCAAATACTTATAGTGAAAAAAAAAAAAGCCCTTTTCAGTGCAGGTCGGATCCTGTATGACCCTCCCATATAGACTCTCACAATCCCAGGAAGAAGAGAAAAGAGATCCTGGAAGAGATACCAAATATGTTAATGTATGAGAGAGAGAGAGAGAGAGAGAGGGGGGGGGGGGTAATCATTTTAATATTATATGAATTTTGCTGAAAACGGATTGAAAAGACTTATATTAGACTTTTATAGATATTAATTTTATTTGTGGCTACAATCACACAATTGAGCTCATCATTCCTTTCTCACCTGCTTGGAGACTTCCAGCACGTCATGCAATAGACGGAACCCCGATCAAAACTGCCCCCAGCAGGATAAAGACCGCTACTGCACTTCCTGTAATCATCTGTGGACCTGAAATATATATAAAGAGGTAGAAATTACTATACCTCCTTCTGATCCCATTAACATAAACTGGAACTAGAATGTACTCTATAAGCTTTAGGACAGTTTAGGACTAAAATAGTCCAAAATGTTTCATTTCAGTTCTTTACTATCTCGAACTAAATGTGTTCCTTCCCGTGACTTGCCGTGAAATCCCGTTGAATCCTGCCGGCACTTTCTAATTATTTATTTATTTATTTATTTATTTAAATTTTAGAATTCCATCCAGGGTGTATTCTGCCTTAATGCCCATAGACACCTGAGATAGGCACAGACTCCCCGTGACCCGAGGAAAGATCAGATAGAGCGGTAGAAGATGAATGAATGAATGAATGAATGAATTTTAGAATTAAATACGTGTTGGCGGGGCACGGTGGTTTAGTGGTTAGCACGTTCGCCTCACACCGCCAGGATCCGGGTTCGATTCCCGTCTCGGCCATGTGTGTGTGGAGTTTGTGCATGTTCTCCCCGTGCCTCAGGGGGTTTTTCTCCGGGTTCTCCGGTTTCCTCCCCGGTCCAAAAACATGCACGGTAGGTTGATTGGCACCTTGGAAAATTGTCCCTAGTGTGTGAATGTGTGTGTGTGTGTGTCCTGTGATGGGTTGGCATTCCATCCAGGGTGTATCCTGCCTAAATGCCCATAGACGCCTGAGATAGGCACAGGCTCCCTGTGACCCGAGGGAAGATCAGATATAGCGGTAGAAGATGAATGAATGAATGAATGAATGTGTTATGCTTGGCAGAACATCCACTAGGTGGCGCATGGAATAACATCATATCTACAGACCATACTTAATTGCCCATAACTAATTATTCAATTATTATGATAAATTATTAGCTGCATTCAATTATGTGATGAAATTGAAAAACAAAAAACTAATAGATTACATTAAAAAATATTATTAGATACTAATATTAGGCAATCTAAGATCATAGAGAAATCTATTTACAGTACACGAGTGCATCTGTGTAAAGTGGATCATTGTTCGATTTATAAATAATTGATATGCTACCACTATAATGTGTACAGTTGGCAGCACAACTATTAATTTAGTATAGTCAATAATATAACTATATTATAGTGTATATTATATATTCTATATATTTTTTAAATAACTTGCCTCCATCTGCACCTTCTTAAAGGGGGCTACTCCGGGCCGCTAACACATAATACATTAGCACTAAATTGAAACTCCCGAGTGAGCAACATGAATAAACAAACGAGCCAGTGAGGAGACAGAGGAAAACCCTATGACTTAAAAGAGCTGAATTTAACAGGACATTCATTCATTCATTCATCTTCTAGCGCTTTATCCGATCTTCCCTCGGGTCACGGGAGTCTGTGTCTATCTCAGGCGTCTGTGGGCATTAAGGCAGGATACACCCTGGATGGAATGCCAACCCATCACAGGACACACACACTCACATTCATACACTAGGGACAATTTTCCAAGGTGCCAATCAACCTACCGTGCATGTTTTTGGACCGGGAGGAAACCGGAGAACCCGGAGAAAAAACCCCTGAGGCACGGGGAGAACACGCACAAACTCCACACACACACATGGCTGAGACAGGAATTGAACCCGGACCCTGGCGGTGTGAGACGAACATGCTAACCACTAAGCCACTGTGCCCCTTATCAGGACATGAAATATGGATTTTTCCCACGCACCAAACCCCCCCCCCCACCCCACCCCCTTCCCCGCCTAGTGGTTAGCATGTTCGCCTCACACCTCCAGGGTTCATAAGGGTTCGATTCCCATCTCCGCCATGTGTGTGTGGAGTTTGTGCATGTTCTCCCCGTGTCTCAACAGGGTTTTTTCTT
Source organism: Kryptopterus vitreolus (assembly GCA_030449085.1). Classification (NCBI taxonomy): domain Eukaryota; kingdom Metazoa; phylum Chordata; class Actinopteri; order Siluriformes; family Siluridae; genus Kryptopterus; species Kryptopterus vitreolus. The sequence goes on from JACRUU010000027.1 coordinate 2,702,987, forward strand.
CTGGGTTCTCACGGTTTCACCTCCACACCTCCCCCGGTCCAAAAACATGCACAGTAGGTTGATTGGCACCTTGGAAAATTGTCCCGAGTGTGTGAATGTGTGTGTGATTGTGGCATTCCATCCAGGGTGTATCCTGCCTTAATGCCCATAGACGCCTGAGATAGACACAGACTCCCCGTGACCCGAGGGAAGATCGGATAAAGCGGTAGAAGATGAATGAATGAATGTATCCAGGATTACTTGTATCTGTAGACTGAGATCTGGTCTCTGGCATCACACAGTCAGGCGGGATCCTGTCGGGGGCGCAAGTGCACTGCATCTTGTTATTACACACCTGTAGGACACAAGATTACTCTTTTTATTACTCTTTGTTCATAATCACACAAATAGTGTGCAATAAAAGGGGGCACACTAAGGGCAAAAGGGTCAAAACATTGGGGATAAAATGTGTCTACAAATACAAAGTGAACTTTCACAGCACAAATCTATATTTTGCACTTAAATGCTGGGAATATTCCATATCTGCCCAGCTGACAGCTTACCCTATTGCTACCGCAGCTGGCTGTGCAGTTGGTTGCATTGTAGGCGACGTCCAATCCCATACACTGGTTCTTAATACACACCTGGAACACCGAGAAGAAATGGACATGAGGTTTTTTTTTTGTCTGATCCATGGCTACGATTTGAAGTCGTAAACTTCTTACCTTCCCTTCTCCACACTTGGTTCCTGTATCTACTTGCCCAAAATCTTGGGTGCTGTCGCTGTAGAACGTGGCTTTGCAAGTGTTGAACGAGACTAAGCGGCCATAGTTTGGGCTGCTCTGGCCCTTGTCGCAGAAGAGCTTCCCGCACATCACATCCCTGGCAGAGCAAAAGTGTTTTTTAGCCAACGACTTTGACCCATTGGCATTGAAGTTAAACCATCGCAGGCCCTGGGACTTACTGTTTCAGGCAGCCGATATACTTATCATTGGAAGGTCGCGTGCAGAAGGCATAGTACTCTCCCTTTACGTTCTGGCTGTAGCAGAAATCAATCCCGACCACCGCACCTTCAGAAGGACCAACAATAATGCGATATTATATTACTACTGTGCTTTTCATACTGCAATTTACTACTATTACTATCAGTGCAATATTGCTATACAATTATTCATAATGCAAATTATTCAATTCAGTTTTATTTATAGAGCGCTTTTTACATTTACATTTACAGTATTTGGCAGACGCCCTTATCCAGAGCGACTTACAAGTGAGCAATTGAGGGTTAAGGGCCTTGCTCAAGGGCTCCCACTAGTGGCAGGTTGGTGATGGTGGGGTTTGAACCTGTGAAGCTTGAGTTAGATGATATTTGACAGATATTTGTAAATAAATACATATTTGTCTTCCATTTTCTCATATTTTTTTTTTATAAATTTGTATACTTTTTCTTATGTTCTTGTTTATATTTGGCATTGTGTTGCATCCACAGTTTTGTTGTAACTTGTTGTGGCAGTACATTGGGAGTGGGGGGCGGAGCCAGACAGAAAGAGTGCTAAGGAACACCTGGACCTGATAGCAATAAAACAGCGAGAGACAACAGCCTCAGGGAGAGAGTCACCGGGCAGGGAGCTGAGTGACAAGTGTGGCGGGAACCGGACTACGGACGGGCCGATCGGCGGATGCACTCGGGTGGACGCTGGAGAAATGGCCAGAAAAAAGCCCCGAGCGGATGCGAGAGAGGCAGGCCGATCTGCGGGCAAGGGACGGCTGGACGCCGGGCGAGGAACTGTGTGCCGGTCCGTGAGTGGGCATCGACAGACATCGAAGGGGGGGCTCCTGAGCCGTGAGACTATGGGTGTGTCCCGGCGTGAGTACGAGGGTGGAAAGCGCCGGGAAAAGTAATAAAACAGGCATGAAAAGTAATAAAAATGGCTTTCTGCTTGGTGATCGGTCATCTGTCTCTCTTTCATCCAGCTCGGATACGTGAATCATTTTACAGTGGTGGCAAAATCCCGGGCTGGAATGACTATGGAATGAATTGGTATGACTCTGGATGGACATCGCCACGGAGGGGGCGTGACCACACAAGCGAGGCCGAACGTACTACGCCTCTCCAGGGAAGTCCGGAAGGGGTGTACCCAGGGACAGGCTGCGTCTCCCACTCTCTCTCCCGTTCTCTACTGATCCCACCCACCCACCTGCCTGGAGAGTTGGGGGCTTCTGAATTAACTCAGGCCGGATGGCTCCCTGACCTGAGACAGGTGTTGTTGGAGTGTGCCAGCAGATCAGGAGTGGGGCGGAGCCGGACGGAATGAGTGCTAAGGGAGAAACTGTGGGCTGGCCCGAAAATACTCAAGCGGATACAAGAGCGGCAGGTTGATGGGCGGACCCCGGCAAGGAACTGCAACGGACATCGGAGGAGGGCTCCTGAGCCGTGATGCTATGGGTGTGTCCCGGCGTGAGTACGAGGGACGGAAAGCACCGGGACACGCATGGAAAGTAATAAAATGTCTCTTTGCTTGGTGATCGTTTGTCTGTCTCTCTTTCTTCCAGCTCGGACCCGTGAATTGTTTTACACTTCTATTCTATTCTATTCTGTTAAAAGAGACTTCATTTATTACAAAACGATTTGCCGAGCTGCAATGACGTACCTGGACCCCACATTTTGATGCACTGATCGTCCCGTTTGGGGCACTGGCCGTTGAAGCAGTAGCCCGTGTTGTTCTTGCATGGCAAACCGTTCACGGAGAAAACGTCCTCGGGGCATGCGCTCGAATTGCCTGTGCAATACTCGGCCAGATCACAGTCGTCATGCTTGGGGCGACACATCAAAGTGGAATCTGCAATCTGAGCAAGGAGATTAAGATAAAGCGGGATTAGCCTTGTTCGGAATTGATATTAGCATTACGCATTAGCATTATTTATCAATCAGGAACGCAAATATTCTCACCTTGCAGTTGCGACAACACTCTCCCTCTGCACACAGCGAGCCTTTTGTGAGCGTACACGTGGTGGCGTTGCAGCATGGGTTGGTGCACTCCTATATATATACATACACACATGCATATTTCACCATGACGATCATGCTAGTACAGTAGTAACATGATCTGTGAATGATCTCTCCATTTTGATGGAATCATTAGCAAAGAGTGATTTGTTTTTTTTTCTACTGGACGCAATTAAGAAAAGCATCGTAAAATCTTCTAGTACAGGGACGGGCAAACTACAGCCCGGGGGCCACATCCGGCCCTTTGGTCCTTGTAATCCGGCAGAGTCGTCCAAATCAAATCATATCATTATTATGACTGCATCCATTTGACCTTGTCCTGTAATACCGGACATTCCACCAGATGGCGCATTCAGCTCGGTGATACATTAAGTATTAACATGAACGCCAATTAACATGAAAGTCAATGTGGCCCCTGAGCCAAAATATTTGCCCCCCAACCCCACTCCTTTATATTATCATATAATGTGACTCTTATAGATTCTATAGAGTGGGTCGCACAGGAAACGCTACTGAGTCATTTAGAGTCCAATTGGTTCATTCTTTTGTCATGTGACTTCCGTACATGTGTTGAAGTGGCCTGCGATAGAGCTTTATATTGAACATAAGGAATGTGAACACTTTTCACATCACCTCACATCACAGTACAAGGGAGGTGGGGGCACAGTGGTTAGGGCATTGGCCTCTGGACTGGAAGATCACAGGTTCAAATCCCACCACCACCAAGCTACCCTCGAGCAAGGCCCTTAACCCTAAATTGCGCAGGTGTTAGTCACTCTGGATAAAGGCGTCTGCCAAATGCTAATGTACGAAGAAGTACAAACCTCTAGTATTTTTCCAGACGAGTGAAATATGAGAGACAAATTGGGACATTGAATGTGGGACGCAATGCACCAAAAGTAAAATGAACATTTATGGCATTTGGTTGACGCCCTTATACAGAACGACTTGCAACTGAGCAATTGAGGGTTAAAGGCTTTTATAAAGGGCGCTCTAGAAGCAACTTGGTGGTGGTGCGATCTTCCAGTCCAGAGGCCACTGAGTTACCACCGCCAATAACACAGCATTCATAAAGTCAAGTGTCCACAAACTTTTGGCAATATAGGATATAAATATAAATACATTATTTGAAATAATCAGTGCTATAGTCAAAGTTTGGTTCATTTTTAGCCAACATTTGAAATGGCCATAGCAACACACAGTTCCAGCTCTATATGCATATTGTAAATTGTTTCCTAATGACCGAATCAGAAGGTTGTGAGTTCAAGTCCCACCTAGTTGTCACGCCTGAACCCCTTAGTAAGACCGTGAATGATGGTCTGTATTTCCAAGGGTTCGAGATGTGATGAGTTTTCTATAAAATAACCAGTGAATATTATCTTTAAATATTTTAATATTATAGCTTTTTCATTTTACATTATATTATATTTATTTTTTATGAAGTGCAGCTTCATTTTCAGTGCTGAAAAGAGACCAAAGTATTCCAGGGATACTCGTTATTCACCCCTTCATTACATAGATTATCCTTTAATATTCATTAATTCATCTTCTACTGCTTTATCCGATCTTCCCTCGGGTCACGGGGAGTCTGTGCCTATCTCAGGCGTCTATGGGCATTAAGGCAGGATACACCCTGGATGGAATGCCAACCCATCACAGGGCACACACACACACACACACATTCACACACTAGGGAAAATTTTCCAAGGTGCCGATCAACCTGCATGTTTTTGGACCGGGAAGGAAACCGGAGAACCCGGAGAAAAACCCCCTGAGGCACAGGGAGAACATGCACACACACATGGCCGAGACGGGAATCGAACCCGAACCCTGGAGGTGTGAGGCGAACGTGATAACCACTAAACCACCGTTTCCATAATCCTTTTATATAATGAACATATTATTTCTTATTTACCGCCACGGTCCCGCAGTCGCAGTCTTCTCCCGTCTCTCGGAAGCCGTTACCACACACTGCCAGCTGCATTAGGTCTTTGGCTTGCGGTTTATTGAGTAGACAATCGGGGTAGCGTGTGTTCAGGAACTGGTCATAGCTGCTCAGGCTGCAGTTGGTGAAGAATTGTGGGATGTTGGCGCTACAAAAAAAAAAACAAGAACAGGGTGCTGACTTACTTTATAAAACATGTAGAGTAGTTACTGTAACTCTTTTGGGTCTTTAATTAGATTTATATATATAAAATAGAACTTACTCTAGCAAATGTGAACCAATGTCTTGACTTCTTTAATCAACTTTAATCAAATGTACATTCAATATAACATATTAATGTGTATACATATAAGAAAAATAATAATTATTGCAAAATAATGCATTGTCTGTATATATATATATATATATATATATATATATATATATATATATATATATATATATATAATTCATTCATTCATTCATTCATTCATTCATTCATTTTCTACCGCTTTATCCGATCTCTCGGGTCACGGGGAGCCTGTGCCTATCTCAGGCGTCTATGGGCATTAAGGCAGGATATACCCTGGATGGAATGCCAACCCATCGCAGGACACACACACACACACACACACATTCACACACACACATTCATACACTAGGGACAATTTTCCAAGGTGCCAATCACCCTACCGTGCATGTTTTTGGACCGGGGGAGGAAACCGGAGAACCCGGAGAAAAACCCCCCTGAGGCACGGGGAGAACATGCACAAACTCCACACACACACATGGACCAAGACGGGAATCGAACCCGGATCCTGGCGGTGTGAGGCGAATGTGCTAACCACTACGCCACCGTGCCCCCATATATATATATATACATATTAGGACTGTCAATTGGTTAAAATATTTTATCGCAATTAATCGTACATTTTTTCAGTGTACAATAAATAAATACTTTTCGTGTAACATTTTGTGTTATAATTATATAAATTTCCATCAAAATCTCTCCCTTTAATAATAAAATGATTGATTATTTAATATTTGAATTTTACTACTTTCGGGAAATTATTCTTTTAATATTAATTTCGTATTAATTAATGAAATCAAATTTCACAATTCACATACACATACATACAAAGTTCGACATGCAGTGAAATGCTTTTAACGACGGTCCAGCATGTAAACATAGCGGAAAGAAAAGAAGGAAAAATAGTGCGAACATTATAAATAGATGTGAATAAAAAAGATAACGTAGAATAAAGATACAAAAAAATACAATAAAAATGACATCTTTATGAAAAAATATAAAAAATAGTGTGTAAAGTGTTAACTACATTTCTTGTTAATTACAATGTTATTTGTTTAGTGTTGGTTTGAAGTGTAAAATATGGGACGTGGCTCCTTTAAGAATTGTGTTCCGGTTGCTTTTCCATATAAACTGGTGATACGGTGTTTAGGTTATACGGAAGCGCTTTATTGCGTTCAGTAAAAATGCGCTTTATTGCGTAATATGGATGCGATGCGCATATAATATTCATTCATTCATTCGTTCATTCATCTTCTACCGCTATATCCGATCTTCCCTCAGGTCACGGGGAGTCTGTGTCTGTCTCAGGTGTCTATGGGCATTAAGGCAGGATACACCCTGGATGGAATGCCAATCGCAGGGCACACACACACACACACACACACACACACACATTCACACACACATTCATACACTAGGGACAATTTTCCAAAGGTGCCAATCAACCTACCGTGCATGTTTTTGGACCGGGAGGAAACCGGAGAACCCGGAGAAAAACCCCCTGAGACACGGGGAGAACATGCACAAACTCCAGACACACATGGCCGAGACGGGAATCGAACCCGGACCCTGGTGGTGTGAGGCGAACGTGCTAACCACTAAGCCCCTGCATATAATATACTGTATGGGCATATAATATATATATATATATATATATATATATATATATATATATATATATATATATATATATATATATCCAGTAGGTGATGTTATACCTCAGATAGGCAGCCATGATGCAGCTGGCCCCGGCACATGTACACGAGCTGGTGTCGTGGCTCATGCCCAGGTTGTGTCCCATCTCATGCGCCAAGGTGGCACCGACAGCTATGGCTCGTACATTATGGTTCTAAAAGGCACAACAGAGGATGCTAATGATTACAACAGAACAATTATTATTACATCATCCATTTTATACGTGTTTTCTTCGTTACCTGAATGACTCCGGTGGAGGAGTCCGTGCACAGGGTGGCGACATAAGCAAGGCCTACTGTCGCCCCATCGAAGTCGATATCGCTGCAAGGACAGGGACAGGAACGTGATGTTAGATTCATTGTTTTTGTTTCGATAAGACAAAAGAAGAGAGGAATCCATGACTGACGTGATGAGATGAGCATTGTCATGCTTCTTCCTCTTCATCAGATCGTCGTTTCTCCACTTCGTGAACGCCGTCAGCGTATCACCGGACGGTGTAGTCACGGCTATTTTATCGCTATCCGTCCATACTTCCAAACCGATAAGAGCAACGAAAGTGTTCAATGGTTTGTAGACCTGCCCAAATAAAGAAGGATAATTGGACGAATAGAGAAAGACAGAATAAGTCTCATTGAATCTGATTGGTCAACATTAAGAGTCCTGGTAGCAGTGTCTATATAACGTGACGATTATATATTATTATTTCCCACGATGCACTCATCCATTTACATTTATCTTATTCATACCACTGAGCAGCTATGAAGTTCAGGGCCTTGCTCAGGGGCCCAAGATTGGAGGGTTGGTGTGGATGGGATTTAGACTCGCAACCATTGGAATTAAAGTTGAGTGCTGTAATCGATGCCTTCATTCTCAACCAAACTGGTAATTTGACATCATTTCATTCATTCATCTTTTACCGCTTTATCCGATCTTCCCTCGGGTCACGGGGAGTCTGTGTCTATCTCAGGCGTCTATGGGCATTAAGGCAGGATACACCCTGGATGGAATGCCACACACACACACACACACAGACACATTCATACACTAGGGACAATTTTCCAAGGTGCCAATCAACCTACCGTGCATGTTTTTGGACCGGGAGGAGGAAACCGGAGAACCTGGACAAAAAACCCCCTGAGACACGGGGAGAACATGCACAAACTCCACACACACATGGACGAGACGGGAATCGAACCCGGACCCTGGCGGTGTGAGGCGAACGTGCTAACCACTAAGCCACTGTGCATCCACATCATTTCATGAAAAGAAATCAACTATTTCTAAAGTTTTCCAACAGTTAACTTGTTCCAGGAGTGTGCATGTTCTCCCCGTGTCTCAGGGGGTTTTTCTCCGGGTTCTCCGGTTTCCTCCGCCGGTCCAAAAAACATGCACGGTAGGTTGATTGGCACCTTGGAAAATTGTCGCTAGTGTATGAATGTGTGTGTGAATGTGAGTGTGTGTGTGATGGGTTGGCATTCCGTCCAGGGTGTATCCTGCCTTAATGCCCATAGACGCCTGAGATAGACACAGACTCCCCGTGACCCGAGGGAAGATCGGATAAAGCGCTAGAAGATGAATGAATGAATGAATGAATGAACTTGTTCCATTTACTCACGTTAGACATCTAATAGACGTCTATTTACAGTCACTTTGATTGTACATACCACATGTATGACCTCATATACCAGAGCCTTAGAAGCTGCAGTCTTTATTGGCACATTTTATTGAATGTAGTTAAGGTCCGATACTCACTCCGTTCACAAAGTTGAGAACATCAAAGATCTTCAGTCTCAGTTCGGTGAGGTTCTTGTTCATCTTTATGTACTGTGTATGCGCAAATCAGACATACGGTTAGTCACCCTTTAAACCGAGAGCTCATGTTTGCACTATTTTTATTAAAATACCATCTCAGTGTTTTATAATGTACTTAAACACATGTCTTACTTCTTTTTTTTATTTTTTTTTCTGAGTGGCTGTTCAGGTTTCTCATTTCACAGCCAGATGTATTCTGCATATAACAACGTTTCTGGACAAACAAGACCTTTTTTAGACGATCTTTTTTTTTTTTTTTAAATTTAGATTTACTTTAATGTACAAGACAATTACTTTAAATCGTAGGTTTAATAAGCCATAGCAATGTAGGCGTGATCGTTGTTATGTACGATAGTTTTGACGTCATCGTTGAATTGGAATTCATTAAAAAAGAATTCATTCATTTTCCTTTGTTTTTCAAACATATTTCTAAATGTGAAGATTATGGTGATCTAAATCAAACACGTTAAAACATGATTTGCCTCTCTTAATATGCTTCACAAGCGCCAATGTGCGACAACCGCTAGAGCCCAGCATACACCCCTGAGGTTCAGGAGTAGAAATCACATTAACCAAGTATGATCACTATTTTTATTGTATATATCATATATAATATATTCATATTTTTTGCATTGTTCTGTGAAATGGTGGGTTTATTATTCAGGTTGACAGCTGACTGCACGCGCCAGGAAAAGGACGACGGCGTTTTTCATTTAGCTTCCGGTGGATAAATAGACATTGAGTATTTTACTTGACAGTTCGTTTTTTGTCGCTTGCAGGAATGTATTTTTTCGTTTTCTCAGCAGTCGTTCATTGATTTCATAAATGCAACACATTATAGTTTATACGTAACATAAATTTCATTTTAAATGTTAAAAGGGTTTTGTGACTCCCAGTGTTTTCCTTAACGTGGGAAACGCGTTCCAATACCGCTCTTTGAGTGGTAAAAGGTTACCGACCCCGGGCCTATACCCTACTTACATTTACATTTACAGCAGGGGTGCCCATTACGTCGATCGCGATCGACTGGTCGATCGCAAAGGCATTGTGGGTAGATCGCATGGCATTGACAAAACAAGTTGGCGCCAGCCTATCATCCGTCCTCACAATGACATCTGACTTTACCTTTCTCTGACACACGCGTCACTGCGCATGCGCATACGACTGCGCTAAGTACTGCAAAACTCTAGCAAGCTAGCGAGTAAGAAAGGGGATAAAAATGAGTGGAAAAGCAGGACCCAGTAAAAAGCCGAAGACCTGACGCTACCATACGGAGTGTGAGGACGACTTCTTTTTCACACTGTCATTGTGAAAAAGTGCGTTTGCCTCAAAGTCAGTCTACAAATCGCTTTACCGAAGATGGGAACTGTGGAGCGCCATTTCATAAAAAATATGACACTGAGTTCCCTCAGAAAGCGAGCGGAGAAGAAGAAAGGTGGAGGAACTAAAATCCAGAGCGACTTACAACTGAGGGTTAAGGGCCTTGCTCAAGGGCCCACTAGTAACCGCTTGGTGGTGGTGGGGTTTCAATCCGTGATCTTCCGGTCCAGAGTCCAACACCTTAACCACTGGGCTACCACGCTACTACGCCCAATACTTAACAATCTATCATTTCTAGCATTAAATCCACCAATCAATGTCCAATTCCTGTGCAATATTTCCTTTCTTCCCCGTTTTACTATCACCCATCCATCCATCCATCCATCTTCTTCTTCCCCTTATCCGGGACCGGGTCGCGGGGGCAGCAGTCTAAGCAGAGATGCCCAGACTTCCCTCTCTCCAGCCACTTCCTCTAGCTCCCCCAGGGGACACCGAGGCGTTCCCAGGACAGTCGAGAGACATAGTCCCTCCAACGTGTTCTGGGTCTTCCCCAAGGCCTCTTCCCGGTGTGACATGCCCGAAACACCTCCCCTGGAAGGCGCCCAGGAGGCATCCGAAATAGATTTTACTATCACGGGATAGGATACGTACCATTCGGTTGTCCGCAACAAGAATGACCTCATTGTATTTCTTTTGCTGTAACATAGTTAGTCCCTAAGAAACAAGAAACAACGGAGTACATTGGAATATGAATGCTGGATTGTGGTGTGGATTCCATGCTTGAGGTTTGAGGTTTGGAAATCTCGAAATCTCACTTACTGACATTCGAGCTTTCGATTTGCCCGAGGACGTGCCGGGGAACCCTTCAGGAATATACTTCCAGGTAGTGTTGGTGACTCCGCATACCGAAGGCGTATTAGTCACGTCGTCAAACTTCATCACCGCGTGGGCCGGGTCATCGCCATCCGACAGAGGCTCGATAACAAACCTCTGTTCTGCAGTCTGGAAGTAACCCCTGGAATGCAGGGAAATGTCGTCGGAGTAAGTGCTACTTGTGCAAAATGGATTCCTGAGTAATTACAGTTTACCAGAAGTGGAATTATTTGTCACAGATACATTACAGCACAGGGACATTCTTTCTTCGCATATCCCAGCTTTCTTTTTTTTTTTTTTTTTGGAAACTGGGATCAGAACGCAGGGTCAGACATGATGCCCCCTGGAGAACGGCCTTGCTAAGGGCCTTGCTCAAGGAACCAAAGGTGGCAGGGTCTGGGGTTCGAACCCCTGACCTTCTGATCAGT
>JACRUU010000027.1:2719334-2799334 GCA_030449085.1 Kryptopterus vitreolus
TATTAGCATTATATTATTATTAATATAGTAATTATTATTATTAGTGATGCTCGCAAATGAATCGCCTTGCGGAATTCCCTAAATCCCTAAACCTGGGGCCAAAAAGCGTACATTTTTTCCCCAAAGAAAATGAATGGGGCCGAATTTTCATGCCTCACAGAGCGTCCGACATGAACGTCCGACATGCACATATGGCAAATCCACTCGTAGGGGATCCGGAGCGGATCAGGATCATATACCTCCTGAACCCCACACGCGTTTAGAATTTCGGGAAATCCGCATCATTCCGACCCCATCGAGAATAAATGGGGAAATTTGCAGAGGCAAGCATCACTCACATTTACTTCAGGAAATGTCTAGTTATGATTAAAGGCCAGAACTCCTTCTACAGTGTCCATTGGTAATGTTGGAATGTGACGAACAAATAAATAGGAAATTTGGCACTACCATTCCTTTAATGATCTGGAAGAGATCTAGAACTTGATGAACTAGATCACGAATTTCTATTCTACTCTTTATTCAACAGATTTCCGTCAGGGTGATCATGCTACCTTCGCTCAGGTCAGGTTCAGTATAAACAACTTCTGGATGTATTGTTTCTCAAAGCTGGAAACCGCTATTGTGTGTTTTCCGTGCTTTAGCGAGACGTCTCAATGACGTCTCTACAGACTTTCTGTAAGCACGAGTAAATAATGATTGGTAACGTTATCCCCCCGATGCAATTTGACCTAAATGAGAGGAGCCTAAAGCAGTCAATACGGCACGGCAGTGTGGTGTTTCCTGGAGTATCACTCAAATAGATATGAGCAAGCGTTGGTATTTGAAGGCTGGGGAGGCTATTGTGTTGTTTTGTTTATTAGGAAAAACTATAGACTATAAATTTGTATGAATGTTTTTTTTTTATATGTTGAAATAAAAGTCTCATAAATGACTATCTAGGTTATTATTAGTATTTGTTTACTCCTCATGTGCTGGACAATACTTGCGGAGGAATCTGTTATCACCGCCGTGGGGAACATGTCAGGTAGGGTGTTGAGATATACCTGGTTTGTGATATTGAAAGCATCCAGTTTTTATATATATTTTATTGGGGCTAAACATGTTATAATAATAATAATAATAATAATAATAATAATAAATAGACATGGGACATTTCCTGTAGAAAATGTGAGTGATGATTGCTGATGCAAACGGCAGCTCCGGACGCGACCCCCTTACAGCCTGGTCCGTTTAATATTTAGCGTTGACTTGGAGAGACGAGTGTTTAGACACCAAAAAAGCCTGTTTTGCCCGTTTTTGTGCGCGTGGGCGGGGCCAGTGATGCATGTGACATCATCAAATTATCCAGCACCTGACTCCCGTAGCATTTAGACATGTCACATGATCCTGTGTCTGAGTTTCGACTTATCGCAGATTGTTCACATTTACGGTCATGTGACTCCATGCAGCAGTCATGTGTTCGTGACCGACTCCATCTCACCTACGAGTGGATTTGTCAAATGTGCACGTCGGGTGAACACAGGCCGAACAGCAGAGCGTCAAATTTCCCCATTCATTCTCTACAGGGCCGGAATGTCGCGGATTTCCCGAAATTCCCGAACGTGTGTGGGAGGTATATGATCGTGATCCACTCCGGACCCCCTACGAGTGGATTTGCACATGTGCATGTCGGACGCTCACAGGCCCGAACTATGAGGCACTAAATTTCGTCTCCATTCATTTTCTATGGATAAAAATTCCCGCTTTTTGTCCCCGGGTTCGGAATTCCACAGGGCGATTCCTTATAAAAGTAACAGCACACCTCACACCATCGGGCCGCACGATATGAGGTATGATTCGTGACGATCGGACAAAAACTGCGGGACGAGATACGCGCCGAAAATGTGACCGAAGCGAGAGAGCCATTATAATAGTGCTGCTTTTGCACACGGCACTAATATCGCTGTATATTACAATACGTTCTCCTAATTTAGAAATATGTCATATGTTCTTTTCAAATGTGAAAAACCTGATTTAATACAAATTCAGCTTATGAGGTCATTTACATTTTTGTTTTTTTGCCAACATCTGAGGCCTACATTCATTCATTCATTCATTCATTCATCTTCTATCGCTTTATCCGATCTTCGCTCGGGTCACGGGGAGTCTGTGTCTATCTCAGGCGTCTATGTGCATTAAGGCAGGATACACCCTGGATGGAATGCCAACCCATCGCAGGACACACACACACACACATTCATACACTAGGGACAATTTTCCAAGGTGCCAATCAACCTACCGTGCATGTTTCTGGACCGGGGGAGGAAACCGGAGAACCCAGAGAAAAAACCCCTGAAGCACGGGGAGAACATGCACAAACTCCACACACACATGACCGAGACGGGAATCGAACCCGGACCCTGGTGGTGTGAGGCGAACGTGCTAACCACTACGCCACCGTGTCCCCCTGAGGCCGACAATAAATCCCTAAATCATTGTATCTATATTTTGTACACACCTCCTACTACACATTCTCTGCAATCGTGATGAAGGATAAACAAATGTCATTCTCTTTGATAAAATGGTGTATAAGGTGAATTATTATGCGTCACTCCGGGAACTACTTTTATTGGAGGACTATAAGAAAGTGTATCCCTGAGCGGATAGTAGCTGCCTTACATTTAGGTATTATGTAATTATGTATTACTTACGTATTAGGTAACGCTGCTTTGAGACGATGACAAATTGTAAAAAGCGCTCTACAGATAAAATTGATTCGAATTACATTTACATTTGCAGCATTTGGCAGACGCCTTTATCCAGAGCGACTTAAAACGGAGCAATTGAGGGTTAAGGGCCTTGCTCAAGGGTCCACTAGTGGCAGCTTGATGGTGGTGGGGTTTGAACCTGTGATCTTCCAGTCCAGAGCCCAACACCTTAACCACTGGGCTACACCACCTCCCTACGAATTAAATGAACTGCACTCTTTCTAGACTCTCTCCGGCTGCGGTCTTCATATAATTCGTCCTTAAATAACGAGACGAAAGTGTACGAAAAGTGTAAATAGGAAAACGAAAGTGTAAATAGACCCCGACCCGTTCAATGTAATGGCTCACCTCTTAAAGGTGGGGAAAATCCGTGAGTGTTTTTATTGTCAGAAGGCTGGACACATTGCAGCCCAAGTGTTTGAAAGTGACTCTGCAAGTCCTAATACGGGTTGTTGATCTTCCGGGTTTGGCGCAGTCCGATTGTTGATTTGTTTATCGCTGCTTTGAGACGATGAATTGAATTGAATTAAAGGCCCATGATATGCTAATGAATCTTGGCACTCCTTGGTATGTCTTCAGGATAATGACCTGAAAATGACCTGAAAAACACTCTTCTCTAATACCACTCCCTACCACGCGGTTATTACCGAAGCTATATCACGGCGTCGCGGGTAGTCGCCCTGCAAAACCTGAGATCTTAGAAAGGAAATAAAAGCTTATTTCTATTTCTAAATATGTCTTAAAAAATCACATTCGATTATGAATCTTAAAGTAAGAAATTTGAGGTTTTTCAGTCTCGGCAAGTAAATGTGAATTCTTTATGAGCACAATGTCACTAGAAATAAGTGCAGAATAAAAGTGCGAATGATAGGGGGCACGGTGGCTTAGTGGTTAGCACGTTCGCCTCACACCGCCAGGATCCGGGTTCGATTCCCATCTCGGCCATGTGTGTGTGGAGTTTGTGCATGTTCTCCCCGTGCCTCAGGGGTTTTTTCTCCAGGTTCTCCGGTTTCCTCCCCCGGTCCAAAAACATGCACGGAAGGTTGATTGGCACCTTGGAAAATTGTCCCTAGTGTATGAACGTGTGTGCGTGTGTGTGTGTTCTGCAATGGGTTGGCATCCCATCCAGGGTGTATCCTGCCTTAATGCCCATAGACGCCTGAGATAGGCACAGACTCCCCGTGACCCGAGGGAAGATCGGATATAGCGGTAGAAGATGAAACGAATGAAAAGTGCGAATGTTCAAAATGCTGATTTTAAGACTAAAATGAAAAAGTCACATATCAAGAATGTTAGGAAAGCTTCCAATTTGTGTTTACAAAAACTAGTGTTTTAAGTGGATAAGGCTTTGGCCTCTTGATTGGAAGATCGCAGGTTAAACCACCACCAAGCAACCCATAGTGTTTAAAAATATATATATAATATATATCATTTTAGGGGGGCACGGTGGTTTAGTGGTTGGCACGTTCGCCTCACACCGCCAGGGTCCGGGTTCGATTCCCGTCTCGGTCATGTGACCGGTCACTCGACTCAATGGGAGTCAATCAGTATGTGATAGGACCCACTCATAAAGCAGGTCACACCTTAGATTTGATATTATCGTTCGGGGCTAAGTGTTACTAGCATAGTGACTGTCCCGCAGAACGAAGTTATATCAGACCACGATCTAATTTTATTTAAAGTGTGTTACGGTAATGATGTACACACAACACCGCGCTATCAAACTAAGCGTACTTTCACATCTTTCAACTGCTCAGAGTTTCGTTCAGCGATCTCCCAAAATTATCCATGATCATTGGATCCCCCTCTGACCATGTAGAACTCGACCAGGCGACCGAATATCTAGAGTCAACCCTTCCGTGGCACCTTAGATAATGTTGCACCAGTTAGAAGAAAAATGGTTAAAGATAAGAAACTTGCCGCCCTGGTATAATGACCAAACACGCTCCTTAAAACAGACTGTTAGAAAATTAGAACGAAAATGGCGTCAGTCTAAACTGTTAACATTTAAAACAGCATGGAAAGAGAGCACCAGAAAATATAAAAAAGCCCTGAGTGAAGCTAGATCAGCTTACTTTTCCACCCTTATAGAAACTAATAAAAACAATCCTAGATTTCTATTTAACACTATAGCAGAGTTAACTAGGAATAGGAACACAATAGAAATCTCCACAGTAACAACATGTAGTAGCAACGACTTCATGAATTTTTTCAATAACAAAATAACAAATATTAGGGAAAATATTCAGGCCTTAAATCCCCCGATTTTTTCATTGATTCTGGTGATAAACTAAATACACCAGGACCAGATCCTAGATCATTTTACTCTTGTTGAAGAGAATGAATTAATTTCACTCATCTCTTCTGCTAAATCGACAACGTGTGTATTAGATCCCGTACCGACACACTTTCTTAAACAGGTAGTAGCAGCAGTATCAGAACCCCTGCTGACAATAGTAAACTCTTCACTCAGCAGTGGGTATGTCCCAAAATCCTTTAAATTAGCAGTCATTAAGCCACTAATTAAAAAACCTGACCTCGACCCCAGTGAACTAGCAAACTATAGGCCGATATCAAACCTCCCCTTCATTTCAAAAATCTTAGAAAAGGTAGTTGCACAGCAGTTAAGTTCGTACTTACTTAAGAATAACATACACGAAGTTTACCAATCAGGATTTAGACCTCATCACAGCACAGAGACAGCACTCGTCAAAGTAGTGAATGATCTCTTACTGGCCTCTGATCAAGGCTGTGTCTCTCTGCTGGTATTACTCGACCTCAGTGCAGCCTTTGACACCTATTGACCATAAAATTCTCCTTCACAGATTAGAAAAGGTTAGTAGGAATTCAGGGAACAGTCCTTGCCTGGTTCAGGTCTTATTTAACTGACCGCTACCAGTTTGTAGATTTAAATGGTGACTATTCTGTTGCATTCCCAGGTACAGTATGGTGTGCCACAGGGTTCGGTATTAGGCCCATTGCTCTTTTCTATTTACATGCTTCCTCTGGGCAACTTAATTCGTAAATACGATATTAAGTTTCCATTGTTACGCTGATGACACACAGTTATATGTCTCAGCTCAGACCAAAATGAAAAAAATCAGTTTAAGTAAAGTTGAGCAGTGTGTGAAAGCACGTAAGAGAATGGATGTTAAGTAACTTCCTCCTACTTAATCCGGGTAAAACAGAGGTTCTAGTACTCGGACCACATGCAGCTAGGAGTGAAATATCAGACCAAACGTTAACTCTAGATGGTCTTTCTATCACACCCAGTACAACTGTAAAAGATCTGGGTGTGATTATAGATTCCAATCTCTCATTCGAAGCTCATGTAGATAATATTACCAAGATAGCATTTTTCCATCTCAGAAATATCGCTAAGATTAGGAATATATTGTCAATTTAATGATGCAGAAAAACTAGTCCATGCTTTTATCACATCCAGGCTGGATTATTGTAATGCTTTACTGTCTGGATGTTCAGCACGGTGTATAAATAAACTTCAGTTAGTTCAGAACGCGGCAGCGAGAGTGCTCACTAGAACTAGGAGATATGAGCACATCACCCCTGTCCTATCACACACTGCACTGGCTCCCAGTGAAATTCCGTATAGAATTTAAAATATTACTATTAACCTTATAAAGCACTGAATGGTCTCGCCCCACAGTACCTGACAGAACTATTAGAGCCTTATGTTCCACCACGCCTGCTTCGATCAAAGGATGCAGGCTGTCTGTCAGTACCACGTATTAGGAAAATTACAGCGGGGGGCAGAGCTTTCTCCTTACAAAGCCCCAAAGTTATGGAACTCCCTCCCTATTAATGTTCGAGAATCAGACACAGTCTCAGTGTTTAAGTCCAGGGTGAAAACTTTATTATTTAACCAAGCTTTTAGTGAATAGTCCTACCTTAGATAAAGGAGTAGATCTGGGGGACACATGGATGTTGAGTTTTATAGTGATCTGGTGTGTTTAGTTGCTGTCTGCCTCACTCTCATTAATCACTCAGGTTTGTGGTGGTGAGAGTGACTGTTTGCTTACACATCAGGAAGCTCTCATGTCTGTGTTTCCCTCTGATTCTCCTTTTAATTATGCTGTTATAGTTAATCCTGCCGGAGTCCACGTCTGCACTCGACACTAAATATATCACACTCCTATACTGCAACCATGACCTTTACTAACCCATTCATTTCATTTCTCTCCTTCTTTCTGTCTCTCTCTTTCTCTCTCTCTACTCTCTCTTCTCTCTCTCTCTCTCTCTCGTCTCTCTCTCTCTCTCCGTTGAGCTACATGTCCCACTGCTGAGCTGTCAGTGATCCAGACCCCCTCTCCACTCTGTTCCTGTCAGAACCTCCTGGTGACTCCGCCCCCGGCTGAATACACTCCACACTACACAATATACATCCTCACCACCACACACACAACACTAACAACCCAAATGAGGAGGATGGGTTCTCTGTTGAGTCTGGTTCCTCTCAAGGTTTCTTCCTGTTCCCAGGGAGTTTTTCCTTGCCACCGTCGCTTCGGCTTGCTCAACAAGGAAACAATTAGTGCTAAACTGATTTTCACTTTTCAAACATTAGTATTATGTAAAGCTGCTTTGGGACGATGACACATTGTAAAAAGCGCTTTATAAATAAAATTGAAATTGAAAATTGAATGTGTGTGTGGAGTTTGTGCATGTTCTCCCTGTGCCTCAGGGGGTTTTTCTCCGGGTTCTCCGGTTTCCTCCCGGTCCAAAAACATGCACGGTAGGTTGATTGGCACCCTTGGAAAATTGTCCCTAGTGTATGAATGTGTGTGTGAATGTGTGTGTGTGATGGGTTGGCATTCCATCCAGGGTGTATCCTGCCTTAATGCCCATAGATGCCTGAGATAGGCACAGGGCTCCCCGTGACCCGAGGGAAGATCAGATAAAGCGGTAGAAGATGAATGATGAATGATGATATCATTTTAGTAGAATTTATTATCGACTAGATATCAATGCCAGTTTCAAGAATTCTTCCCCAAACAATTTTGCTTCCATTGATTTTAGTCCATTTTAACCAGATACAAGTGCATCTTATTTGTTTTTTGTTTGTTTGTTTGTTTGTTTGTTTGTTTTTTGACGTTCACAAAATGCAATCTATTGTGCATGGACATGAATTTCCCTCTTTTTTTCACGTCACTGAACACATGTAATGTAATTGATTTGGAAGTATTTTTTCATGCCTCATCAACACATTGTTTTCTGCTACCGAACACACGCTGCATTGTATTTATCTCTATTTGTTATTGATTTTTTTATATCAACATTTAATCACGAGATTAAACTATTTATTCATTCATTCATTCATCTTTATCCGATCTTCCCTCGGGTCACGGGGAGTCTGTGCCTATCTCAGGCGTCTATGGGCATTAAGGCAGGATACACCCTGGATGGAATGCCAACCCATCACAGGACACACACACACACACACACACACACACACACACACACACATTCACACACTAGGGACGATTTTCCAAGGTGCCAATCAACCTACCGTGCATGTTTTTGGACCGGGGGAGGAGGAAACCGGAGAACCCGGAGAAAAAAACCCCCCTGAGGCACGGGGGGAGAACATGCAACAAACTCCACACACACACATGGCCAAGACAGGAATCGAACCCGGACCCTGGCGGTGTGAGGCGAACATGCTAACCACTAAACCACCGTGCACCCTAAATAACAACATATTCTGTGTAAATATAATTTGAAAGAATTGTTCAGTGCTTTAAAAAAATGACTGAAAATGTCTTTACTGGACATCAGTTCCAGGTTCACCAAAGGCTGTGAATCATTACAGAGTGACATCAATACAACCTTGATCTGGACAGAATATGTTATATTAGATTTGGGCGACATATAAATTCAATATAATATAATTTTTTCAGACAAAATTGGATTCTGGATACATTCAACAACGTGCTTGTGTTTGGCATAAATGAGTCGTTGATGCCTCACACCACCAGGGTCCGGGTTCGATTCCCGTCTCGGCCATGTGTGTGAGGAGTTTTTGCATGTTCTCCTCCGTGTCTCAGGGGGTTTTTCTCCGGGTTCTCCGGTTTCCTCCCCCGGTCCAAAAACATGCACGGTAGGTTGATTGGCACCATTGGAAAATTGTGTCCTGTGATGGGTTGGCATTCCACCCAGGGTGTATCCTGCCTTAATGCCCATAGACCAGTTTCTATACGACTGATGAAACTCCACCCCCTCTTGAAAACAAGCTCTTCGGATTGGTCATGTTGTATTTCTCAGGTGTAATGCTGGAAGCTCGGTGTGTCAAGGTGAAATGGTAGAATCGACATAAACCATAAAGACGAATGAATAGTGATGATTAATCTGCCAGCTGTACGTTGTACCGTATTGAGAAATGAGGAATTTATTCCGGTCCACACGTAACGATAACTCGAGTTTTATAGGCGGCCCTTTCATTCATTCATCTTCTAGCGCTTTATCCGATCTTCCCTCGGGTCACAGGGAGTCTGTGTATATCTCAGGCGTCTATGGGCATTAAGGCAGGATACACCCTGGATGGAATGCCAACCCATCACACACACACACATTCATACACTAGGGACAATTTTCCAAGGTGCCAATCAACCTACCGTGCATGTTTTTGGACCGGGGGAGGAAACTGGAGAACCCGGAGAAAAACCCCCTGAGGCATGGGGAGAACATGCACAAACTCTACACACACATGGCCGAGACGGGAATCGAACCCGGACCCTGGCGGTGTGAGGCGAACGTGCTAACCACTAACCACTTAGCCACCGTGCCCCTTTAGGTGGACCTTTAAATACCTTTGCATCTTAATCCCAGTAAGTCCAGTAGATTGATTGGTACTGCATGACAGTATGTCTTCTCCTAGTAACCCATCGGGATTAGGATATTCACATGAATCAAACAGATTATCAGTTTCTGTTAAACCCCGGATTGAGAAACCTACAATTTCAAAAAGCATTCCTTTGCTCGCTTGTTTGCAGAGGAGGTTATAAAGCGTGTGTTCCGCCGCCAACAATAGCTGCGTATTTCTTGAAATAATATTGACACAGAATCTGTGAAAATGTTTTCATTGTTCTCATCTTTGTACTTCTGTTTTTCTTCTCGTTACAGGATCCGTAAATCATTACCAGGCTCGCTTTTGCTCTCGCGAGGCATCGTACACACGGGAGAACCAATTGTTCTTGAAATGCAACATGTGTATTATTATAAACCTATTACTAAAACCTTTTGAAAAAAGAAATATATTGTCCATTTGCTTTGACAAAACAACAACAACAACAACAATTTAGGATATATAAATACGTATACATTTGAATATAAGACTAATTGCCATCTAAACATTAAGGAATTCATTATTTTGTATTATTTTTTCTAATAATTTCCTTTCAAAGCACATTAGAGTTGAGAAAATTTACTTACAATATAGATATGGTATATATATATATATATATATATATATATATATATATATACACTACAGTTTTCCGCCCCTCTGGCTGTACCTCACAGACCATACTGGTTTACAGAGTATATAGCAGTGTGCATGAAGATCCTCTATGATTCAGGTACTCATATAAGCATATAAATAGCTAATATTTAGGCATTTTTCTGCATTATTAGATTACATAAACATCTTCCCCCTCAAAATTATCAACCTGTTTTAAAGCCGACTATAAGAGTCAAAATCCACCAGAGAAATCAATGCAGTTCAGTCCCTCAGGGTGAAAGTGTGGATGATCCTACCCGAGAGGATGCACGCTAGCAAAAGCGTAAGGATCCGCAGCAGGACGCGAACAGCTGCCATCCTCCCCAAGACGTGCTGTCTGCTATGAACGGAACGCTCTCTCTCCGAGCACGAGACGGCACTTCCACACGGAAAAAGAAGAATGAGTCGTGTGTCGTTCTAACACGCCTAGATGGGAGTGAGATATATGATCATGCTGCAACAGAGCTCCTGTGAGCCTGCCGTAAACACAGATCGGCAAAATCAAAGCTCTTCTAGCCGCTATCAGGGGTCATAAAGCAACAAATCTATAGTCAACCTTCTATCTAGGAATATCCCATGACTCAACGATGTCAGGGAGCTTAAATGATCCATGTATAGCTAAACGCTATAAAAAGTCCATGGTAGATTATACGGCCATTGCACGATGTAGACAGTGTTGAAAATAAATAGTAGCAGTCTTTAATGATTGAACCAAACACAGCAAAAAGGGGGAAGAAACAGTCCGGAGAACATGCAAACAGAATTAAAGCAGGCATAGGCAAAAAGTAAATACAAACAAATCGGGCGCGGCAAACAGAGCAACAACGGTCGGGGGGAGGGGGTTTAGGGTGTCACAGTAAAAAGCCCAAACCAGAAAACAGACCAAGGTACAAAAAACTAAAAAATAGTAACAAAAAATAATCTAGCCAATCATGGGCCAATCATGGACCCCACGGCTGCACCAAAGCATTGGGCTGGCTTCGGCCCGAACTGGCAGACCACCGGTATTTTAAAGCTCAGCCCCCAGCAAAGAGACGAGTGCCGAGTCCCACTTAGAAGGCTTACCAGCAGCTATATCAGCCTGTAGCCCAAGACTGGTTGCCCACTGAAGATAAGCAGGGATGATACTGGTTAGTACCTGTATGGGTAACCATCCGGGAATACTAGGTTGCTGCTGATAGAGGTGTTAGTGTGGGCCAGCAGGGGGCGCTTACCCTGTGGTCTGTGTGGTCTGACGTTAAACTGAGTCTCTCTGTGGGCATTAAAAATCCCAGGATGTCTTTGGAAAAAGAGGAGAGGCGTGTCCTCGTCATCCCGGCCAAATTCACCCATTACGGCCTTCTAACCGTCCCCATATCTACTCATCATTCTGTCTCCTCTCCACCAGTAAGCTGGTGTGTGGTGGGAGTTCTGGCGCACTACGGGTGCCGTCGAATCATCCAGGTGGATGCTGTACACATGTGGTGGATGAGGACGAGGAGATCCCCCTCTCATAATGTAAAGCGCTTTGAGTGTCTAGAAAAGTGCTATATCAATGTAATGACTTTTTATTATTATTATTACTGTGTCTCCACCTCATAAGGGAAGTCTCCCAGCTTTACAGTAATAGCATTCATAGATGCCTTTATCCAGAGCGACTTACAACTGAGCGTTAAGGGCCTCGCTCAAGGGCCCACTAGTGGCACCTTGGTGGTGGTGTACGGATTTAAACATGCGATCTTCTGGTCCAGAATCCTTTTGCCTTCAAAAAACACTCCCCCTTCTAACACAGCAATACACCGCTCCCATCATTCTTCTGGAACGAGTCCTGGAAGTGTCTCTCCTGGTTTCTCCGCCGGTATTTATAAACACTATAATGATTTCAAGGCACTAACGAGCTTTTTGTTGTCTCGTTCTGCATGAAATTTGAATGAAAATTAGCCGAGCTACAAAACCCACGTCTTCAAAACTCCCTCATCAATCTGGAAGGGAGGTCCAGTGGTTAAAGTGTTGGAGTCTGAACCGGAAGATCGCAGGTTCAAACCCCACCACCACCACCACCAAGCTACCATTAGTGGGTCCTCAATTGCTCAGTAGTAAGTCTCTGTGGATAAAAGGGCGCCTGCCCAATGCTGTAAACGTATAGAAGTCCCTCCATCCTGGAAGGTTCTTTTTGAATCATATGAAGCACCTTCCATCGAAACATCACCCTTCACCATCAGGAAGTTCACCAGAGCCGAATCTGGTGACTCTGGTGGGGTGGAGAAGTGATGAACGTCAAGCTAGTTGAATGAGCATCTACCTTCATCTTCCAGTGATGTTCTTCCAGCTCTTGAAGCACCAAACGAACCGTCGCACTGCAGGAAGTCGTTCTTATTATCTCTCGCTATCTCTGACGTGGTGAAACATGCGCTTATGCAATTAGCAAAAAATGGCATTGTCAAGCTGGGACTTGTTAGAGTGAGGAGAAAACGCGATGCTACAACATCGGAAATATATCTAATGCAATTGTGTGTAACTTTGCCGTGCCATATCGTGGAAGAACCACAAAGGGCTGGAAAGTCTGGTTTATCCAGCGTAAGAGTGCACCTGGTTATCTTCTGCGGTGTTAAAAACAGTGGTAAAACGAATACTTTGGGATTAACTCTGCAAGATAACATACCGAATATTCTGAATGGACGACGAAAAGGCGGCTCCGTGTCCGCCTTTCCCACCTCATTTAAGGATCTACATTTCCCCTAAATCCTTTGTGGTAACTTGTACTGGTTCTAGACCATTTTCCGGTGTCAGTACCAACCTATCCAACCCCCCACCAATCCACCCATCCACCCCCGCCCCATATTGTTCAACCAAGTAGAAAGATCTGACACCTGAGTAAAGAGGTTGACTGTGAACTTCCAGGTATGGTTTGTTATTTGAGCTTGTGTAATAAAAGCTGAAGGCTATGCTGGAACCCTGAGGCTGCTGAAGTCCCCACCCATGTGGCGAAAACAGCCTGGATCCATTTCAGCTCTGTAGCGTTGCGCAAAGAATGTTGTAACGTGATGCACAAAACAATTACACATCTCCTTGGATTTGGAGAATTCCTGTTTACGTCCATTTGTTGGTCCTCGAGTCCCGACCCGAGTCAGGACGCCATGGCATGGGTTCGAGTCAAAGCTCGACACACGTGGGAAATTTCCACGCTTATTTATTTCGCCGCCGTTCGATGTGTAACCCATTACAGTTCGATCATAGTGTAATGGATCTAACATTGGATCGATGCATATTTAATGGCACCCTGATGAGGGGTTGGTTCGGGTTCCTCTCAAGGTTTTGTCTTACTAATTTTTATTCAATATTTGTTGTCTAGATGATCCTCATTATCGTACAGCTTTACGTATTTTCACAACCGCTTATTTTCACACCTTCTGTACATTTCACAATGTATATACATTACAAACCAAGACACTTTATTTCTGCGTTCCATTGGCATACTTTGAAAATCCTGTCTTGGAGGGAAACAAAGCTAATATCTGGATATTGTATCCTTGTCCTCAAATCTCTATTAATAACCACCTGCTCTTTTTATTCATTCATTCATTCATCTTCTAGCGCTTTATCCGATCTCCCCTCGGGGAGTCTGTGTCTATCTCAGGCGTCTTCTATGGGCATTAAGGCAGGATACACCCTGGATGGAATGCCAACCCATCACACACACACACACACACACACACACACACACACACACATTCATACACTAGGGACAATTTTCCAAGGTGCCAATCAACCTACCGTGCATGTTTTTGGACCGGGGGAGGAAACCGGAGAACCCGGAGAAAAACCTCCTGAGACACGGGGACAACATGCACAAACTCCACACACATGGCCGAGACGGGAATCGAACCCGGACCCTAGAGGTGTGAGGCGAACGTGCTAACCGATAAACCACCATAATGCTCCCTTCATTTTATTCTTCTTTTATAATTCTTTTATAATGATTGTTTTCCTGCTAGCATGTGGCTAAGTATAGAAACGAAAATGTGCTTCCTTTCTCGTAGATGATTGTCCTGCTCATTTTCATTGATTACAAACTTAAGGTATAAAATAAACATAAACACAGTTGAGGGATGTTTTTTTAATGTTTTCCTGGACAGTGAGAAGGAAGAAGTGTTATTATGGGATGTTGTTGGAAGAGATCGGGGTCTTCAGTCGTGGTTTTGAAGATGCAGGTGTTGTTGTTGTCGGGACGTCCAGGGGAAGTTCATTCCTCCACCTCGATACCAGAACAGAGAAGAAGAGCCTTGAGCTGATCTTTAGCTCTTCCCCTGAGAGAAGGTGGAAGCAGGCGAGCAGTGTGAGACGCTCTCAGGCAGCGATGGTGCGCTACGGGAGGTGATGAGGAGATTTCTGAGGGATGAAGATCCACGTTTGGTGTTTATAGACAAGCGTCAGTGTTTTGAATGTGATGCATGAGAGCAGATACAGGACGTTAGTGGAGCGAGAGCAGCAGTGTGGGGGGGTTTGAGAGGATTTAGGCAGGTTGAACACATTTGCAGTGGATGAATAGCGTTCTGAGGTAGAACCTGCAGCAGAGAGTTACAGTAGTCCAGTCTCGAGATGACGAGATACTGATCCAGGACCTGAGCTCGAATCCTTCTGATGGTGTATAGAAAGTGTCAAGTAACGTTAGCAATATGGGAAGAGGAAGATAATTGATGATACATCGTTACCCCGAGATTGTGAGCAGTGATGGAGGGAGGACGTAGTGAGTTGTGGAGAGTTCTGCTGAGATCCGGACCAGGATATGAATCACCTGCGATCACCAGCAGTTCTGTTTCTTTCCAAAAACACACATTTCAATTGTTTTCCAAAAATGTTACTCATCAAAATTTCTTCCCGCTGTTTATTTACTGTTTATTTTTGAAAGCCTTCATTCTCATTTTCAAATTTAGTTCAAAGTCTCTGGACTTTTGATACAGACACATTGTCATGTCTACCTGGGATTATTTTCCCGCCAGACCACCAGGGGGCATCTTGGAACATGTTTTCTTCTGCTGATTTGTTGTATTTCCTGTATATATATATTCATTCATTCATCTTCTAGCGCTTTATCCGATCCGATCTCAGGCGTCTATGGGCATTAAGGCAGGATACACCCTGGACGGAATGCCAACCCATCGCATGGCACACACACACACACACACACACATTCACACACATTCATACACTAGGGACAATTTTCCAATGTGCCAATCAACATACCGTGCATGTTTTTGGACCGGGAGGAAACCGGAGAACCCGGGATCCTGGCGGTGTGCCGCGAACGTGCTAACCACTAAGCCCCTTTATATATAAAGGGGGCACGGTGGTTTAGTGGTTAGCACGTTCGCCTCACACCGCCAGGGTCCGGGTTCGATTCCTGTCTCGGTCATGTGTGTGTGGAGTTTGTGCATGTTCTCCCCGTGCCTCAGGGGGTTTTTCTCCGGGTTCTCCGGTTTCCTCCCCCGGTCCAAAAACATGCACGGTAGGTTGATTGGCACCTTGGAAAATTGTCCCTAGTGTATGAATGTGTGTGTGTGTGTGTGTGTGTGCCATGCGATGGGTTGGCATTCTGTCCAGGGTGTATCCTCCCTTAATGCCCATAGACGCCTGAGATAGACACAGACTCCCCGTGACCCGAGAAGATCGGATATAGCGGTAGAAGATGAATGAATGAATGAATGAATATATATATATATATATATTTTTTTTGTTTGTTTGTTTGTTTGTTTTTCTGTGTAGAAGTCAGCATTTGTGATTTCTTCTTATTTTTATTCTTCGTATTATTACAAAAAAAAAAATTAAAATAAAAAGTGTTTTTTATACTCTAATTTTAAATGAATATCTTTTGACTTTTACTTGAGTGAATTTTTAGATGTTACGATAAATTGACTTTCATTAAAGTAACAGTATTTCATTTTAAGTTGAATATTTTAATACTACAAAACTGGTGAAAAATATTGACTTTTCTAGGATTTCTTGCTTTGCCTAGACTAGCGTTACTGATATGTTGTCACAGCTTTTATGTTCCTTTAAATCCTTTTATTTGTTATTTGTTCTCTATTTAATCACTTTCCTCATTTCTTGGATCTTCCGTGACGCACAAAAACCGTTAACGCACAAAAACTGTTAACCGCGTGAACCTCAATATTCATAATATGTTACTCCATTTTTTTCATACTGACTGTAATTTTAAGGCATTTTTATACCTCTAGAGGCCAGTCGGTGTACTGCAACTGTAGGAAAACTCCCAGGTGGAAGATTTTAGTTCCGTTCTGATGCTCATTGTCTCCAAAAAGCGTTGGAACGTGGATTTTTACTTCAATGAATGATTCTCAGGACACACGGTGGTTTAGTGGTTAGCACGTTCGCCTCACACCTCCAGGGTCGGGGTTCGATTCCCATCACGGCCATGTGTGTGTGGAGTTTGTGCATGTTCTCCCCGTGCCTCAGGGGGTTTTTCTCCGGGTTCTTGGGTTCCCTCCCTCGGTCCAAAAACATGCACGGTAGGTTGATTGGCACTACCTCGGGGAGGTAGTGGCTTAGTGGTTAAGGTGTTGGCCTCTGGACCAGTAGATTGCAGGTTCAAATCCCACAACCACCAAGCTACCACTAGTGGACCCTTGAGCAAGGCCCTTAACCCTCAATTGCTCGGATGTAAGTCGCTCTGTATAAGGGCGTCCAAATGCCATAAATGTAAATGTCCCTAGTGTATGAATGTGTGTGTGATTATGAGTGATGAGTTGGCATTCCATCCAGGGTGTAGCCTGCCTTAATGCCCATAAAGATAGGCACAGACTCCCCGTGGGAAGATCGGATAAAGCGGAAGAAGATGAATGAATGAATGAATGAACGATCGGCTTCATGAATCCATATGATATACTCAGATTTGTCCCGTTTTAATCCATTTGATGCTTCCCTGCTCACCATACACAATCCAAACACACTGCATCCTCATGCAATTCCGAGTATTTTCAGTATCAATAGACGAGACACCCCCCCCCCTCCCCCCGATAATATTCTGTACCTGTGAGCCTGTCTGATGATCGTAACGACCTGAGGCGTGACTTGTACTGGTGTTTTAATTGGAACGTAAGTGGGTTTCTTGTTTCGCAGCTCCAGACATGCTTCAGGTGAACCTTCAACAACTAAATCTTAGGAATTTTGCGTCCTTTGTGTTTGGATCTGTGGCGTGAAGTGGACGATAATCTCACCCGATTTACGCGCCTTCTCCTGAAGGCACAAATTTGAAATTTGCCGCAGCATCCACCACCCGAAGCGTGAATCGCATTCACAAACTCAAAAAGTCATATCAGCTCACACAAACACCACTGTATATACTTATTATTACACTAATTAAGTGAATATGAGTCAAGAGAATGTTGTGCTGATGAAGCAATGCTGCCTACAAACATCTAAGACTTGCCTACAGGGGCGTCTACATAATTAAGAGTATTTATCTTGGCAAATACGATACGGGAACAAAATGAGTCATGAAACATATTCTAGTTTTCCCGAGACAACCGTTACAAGGAGATTAGATACTACTAATGCTATGTTTTTAGATATACTAGTATTTTATATATATATAAGATTAAACTACAGGGAAGGCAAAGAAAATCAACAAAAGCAGATGCAATGGTGTGAAATGTAACCAAAATTAACTGTTAAAAGGAAATGATCCTGTTTATTCCAGTTCCTGGAATGGGAAGTTGGGAAATAGGGATAGGACAGGAATAGATGGCAGTGTATGGGATTAGATAGGGAGAGATGGGAATGGTTTCAGGATCAGGATCAGTATGGGATGGGTATTGGATCAGTGTATGGGATTAGATAGGGATCAGGATCAGTATGGGATGGGTATGGGATCAGTGTACGGGATTAGATAGGGATCAGGACCAGTATGGGGTGGGTATGGGATCAGTGTATGGGATTAGATAGGGATCAGGACCAGTATGGGATGGGTATGGGATCAGTGTATGGGATTAGATAGGGATCAGGACCAGTATGGGATGGGTATGGGATCAGTGTATGGGATTAGATAGGGATCAGGATCAGTATGGGATGGGTATGGGATCAGTGTACGGGATTAGATAGGGATCAGGACCAGTATGGGGATGGGTATGGGATCAGTGTATGGGATTAGATAGGGATCAGGACCAGTATGGGATGGGTATGGGATCAGTGTATGGGATTAGATAGGGATCAGGATCAGTATGGGATGGGTATGGGATCAGTGTATGGGATTAGATAGGGATCAGGATCAGCATGGGATGTGTATGGAATCAGTGTATGGGATTAGATAGGGATCAGGATCAGTATGGGATAGTTATGGGATCAGTGTATGGGATTAGATAGGGATCAGGACCAGTATGGGATGGGTATGGGATCAGTGTATGGGATTAGATAGGGATCAGGATCAGTATGGGATGGGTATGGGATCAGTGTATGGGATTAGATAGGGATCAGGACCAGTATGGGATGGGTATTGGGATCAGTGTATGGGATTAGATAGGGATCAGGACAGGATCAGTATGGGATGGGTATGGGATCAGTGTATGGGATTAGATATGGATCAGTATGGGATGGGTAGGATCAGTGTATGGGATTAGATAGTATGGGATGGGTATTGGATCAGTGTATGGGATTAGATAGGGATCAGGATCAGTATGGGATGGGTATTGGATCAGTGTATGGGGATTAGATAGGGATCAGGATCAGTATGGGATATGGGGTGGGTATGGGATCAGTGTATGGGATTAGATATGGATCAGGATCAGTATGGGATGGGTATTGGATCAGTGTATGGGGATTAGATAGGGATCAGGATCAGTATGGGATAGTGTATGGGATCAGTGTATGGGATTAGATATGGATCAGGATCAGTATGGGATGGGTATTGGGATCAGTGTATGGGGATTAGATAGGGATCAGGATCAGTATGGGATGGGTATGGGATCAGTGTATGGGATTAGATATGGATCAGGATCAGTATGGGATGGGTATTGGATCAGTGTATGGGGTTAGATAGGGATCAGGATCAGTATGGGATGGGTATGGGATCAGTGTATGGGATTAGATAGGGATTAGGACCAGTATGGGATGGGTATGGGATCAGTGTATGGGATTAGATATGGATCATAGGGATCAGGATCAGTATGGGATGGGTATTGGGATCAGTGTATGGGATTAGATAGGGATCAGGATCAGTATGGGATGGGTATTGGATCAGTGTATGGGATTAGATAGGGATCAGGATCAGTATGGGATGGTGTATGGGATCAGTGTATGGGATTAGATAGGGATCAGGATCAGTATGGGATGGGTATTGGGATCAGTGTATGGGATTAGATATGGATCAGGATCAGTATGGGATGGGTATTGGATCAGTGTATGGGATTAGATAGGGATCAGGATCAGTATGGGATGGGTATTGGGATCAGTGTATGGGATTAGATAGGGATCAGGATCAGTATGGGATGGGTATGGGATCAGTGTATGGGATTAGATAGGGATCAGGATCAGTATGGGATAGGTATTGGATCAGTGTATGGGATTAGATAGGGATCAGGATCAGTATGGGATGGGTATTGGATCAGTGTATGGGATTAGATAGGGATCAGGATCAGTATGGGATGGGTATTGGATCAGTGTATGGGATTAGATAGGGATCAGGATCAGTATGGGATGGGTATTGGATCAGTGTATGGGATTAGATAGCGATCAGGATCAGTATGGGATGGGTATGGGATCAGTGTATGGGATTAGATAGGGATCAGGATCAGTATGGGATGGGTATTGGATCAGTATATGGGATTAGATAGGGATCAGGATCAGTATGGGATGGGTATGGGATCAGTGTATGGGATTAGATAGGGATCAGGACCAGTATGGGATGGGTATTGGATCAGTGTATGGGATTAGATAGGGATCAGGATCAGTATGGGATGGGTATGGGATCAGTGTATGGGATTAGATAGGGATCAGGACCAGTATGGGATGGGTATGGGATTAGATAGGGAGAGATGGGAATGGATTCCATCTCAGTGGGGAGAGCTGGGAAATGGATGAGATAAGATTGGATGGGGAAATCTGGGATAAGATCGGATGGGGAAATATGGGACTAATGGGATAAGATGGGATAGGATGGGATGGGGATTGAGAGGGATGAGGGAATAGGAATGGGATGTGTTACTTGGGAGAGGTAGGGATGGGTGAGGATTGAATAATATGGGATTGGTCAATTGGATATAAAAAAGGAAGGGATGGGAGAGAATTGGAGAGGATGGGACGGGATGAGTGAGATGCGAGGTGCCATCAGAACATCACTGTATGCTCATCAGTCCACACATCCACATACAGAAATCAACACAAAACATGCCATTTTTACAGGGAGAGTGTCCTTGCAGGAGATTTAAACGTCCACTAGAGGGCACCACAGGTACAATTTCAGCGAGTAACTCGTCCCGCAGTTTTTGTCCGATCCTCATGAATCATACCTCATATCGTGCGGCCCGATGGTGTGAGGTATGCTGTTACTTTTATAATGAATCGCCCCGCGGAATTCCGAACCCGGGGCCAAAAAGCGGGAATTTTTTCCCATTGAAAATGAATAGGGCCGAAATTTCGTACCTCACAGTTCGGGCCTGTGAGCGTCCGGCATGCACATATGGCAAATCCACTCGTAGGAGGTCCGGAGTGGATCACGATCATATACCTCCCACACACGTTCGGAACTTCGGGAAATCTGCGACATTCCGGCCCCATAGAGAATGAATGGGGAAATTTGACGTTCCGGTGTTCGGCCCCGTGTTCACCCGACGTGCACATTTGACAAATCCACTCGTAGTAGGTCGCGATCACATGACTCTTGAACCCCAGATGCACTCGGAATTCCGGGAATTCTGCGTCGTTCCGGCTCATACAGATGAATGGGGAAAATTTTGATGCTCCACTGTTCGGCCGTGTTCACGTATCCACTCGCCTCAGACGGCAAGGACATCGCACTGATATGTCACTCGGTCCGAAAAACCACCGGGAATTATGGGTAATTGGGGAAAATGTGTTTTTTTGGCATTTTTACCATAAAAAATGAATATCAACGCTAAATATTAAACGGACCCGGATCTAAAGGGTCGCGCCCGGAGCCGAGGTTTTGCATCGGCAAGCATCACTCATGTTTTCTTCAGGAAATGTCCCATGTCTAGTTTTCGTTTTACCATGTAAATTTGCTCCACACTTAGATGATTACATCACATGACCCCTTTTACTATAATAACTTCCTAATAGGTTTACATCTTGGGGCATTGTGGTAGCCAGGAAGTTGCGGAAATCCCTTCGGAGAACACTTAAGGCAAACATGCAGTAGTGGGAACTATTACCCGATCCTTTCTGTGTCAAAATAGGGTGGGGTTTAATGGAAAGAGACGAAAAGACGAGAAAAGAACGGAATAGAAAACCGGACTGGACGTAATGTTTGAGACGGTAATTATTTGTAATGCACGCAGAGTATTTCATTCATTCGTTCATCTTCTAGCGCTTTATCCGATCTTCCCTCGGGTCACGGGGAGTCTGTGTCTATCTCAGGCGTCTATGGGCATTAAGGCAGGATACACCCTGGATGGAATGCCAACCCATCGCAGGACACACACACACATTCACACACACATTCACACACACATTCATACACTAGGGACAATTTTCCAAGGTGCCAATCAACCTACCGTGCATGTTTTTGGACCGGGGGGAAACCGGAGAACCCGGAGAAAAACCCCCTGAGGCATGGGGAGAACATGCAGCAGAACATGCAAACTCCACACACATGGCCGAGACGGGAATCGAACCCCGACTCTGGGGGTGTGAGGCGAACCACTAAACCCCCGTGCCTCTTAACGCAGAGTATTTATTACTATAAAAATATTCAGCGTTTGGGGGGGTTATTGTGGAAACCTGTGAGTGCATGGGGAAGTGGTTAAGACATGGGATATTTGATCAGAAGGTTATGAGTACAAATCCATTTACGGGCCCCTGAGCAAGGCCCTTAAACCTGCTCGCTGGATATCTGGCGAGTTGCATAAACGCATCCATCCAGGGGATCTATTTTTATATAGCTTGCCGGGATACCTCTTGCCTGAACGAAAAACGCCACACTTTTATGGTTACTCCCAAACATCGTGTGTGTGTGTGTGTGTGTGTGTGTGTGTGTGTGTGTTGTTGTGTATGCACGTGTTTCAGAATTGCACAGCTGACTCACACAACAGCGATCATGTCACGTCTTGTAAGATATTATTTTCTCCCCGCCACAAAGTATGAAACCTTCTGGACTCGTGCCATGCTGCAATCGAGCCTCTGCAAACGCGTTACTCAATGCGCCCACTAGAGGGCGCTCTGATCTCATCCTTCAGTCGTCAAAGTGTGACCACGTGAAATCAGTTCATGCAAAGGAATCAGACTTTCATTCATTCATTCATTCATTCATTCTTCTAGCGCTTTATCCGATCTTCCCTCGGGTCACGGGGAGTCGGTGTCTATCTCAGGCGTCTGTGGGCATTAAGGCAGGAAACACCCTGGATGGAATGCCAACCCATCACACACACACACACACACACACACACACACACATTCATACACTAGGGACAATTTTCCAAGGCGCCAATCAACCTACCGTGCATGTTTTTGTATCGGGGGAGGAAACCGGAGAACCCAGATAAAAACCCCCTGAGACACGGGGAGAACATGCACAAACTCCACACACACATGGCCGAGACGGGAATCGAACCCGGACCCTGGCGGTGTGAGGCGAACGTGCTAACCACTTAAACCACCGTGCCCCGGAATCAGACTTTAGGCTTGCCAAATTATTCATTCCATATGTGAGTCCATATGTATTGGCACCCTTCAGATCAATGAGAATGTCATGCTGACGTTTTGGTGAAGGTGGACTTCCTTCTTTGCCCACCAGATAAAACATCTCCGTGTCCTGCCTTTTTTTTTTTCTCTCGAAAATCTTGCAATTCCATCAATTACAAGAACTATTGGCACCCCTCAATAGCTGTTATATTGTTAAACGTGTGTATTCCGATGGAACGTGGATGCCTTGCGCCCTTCTTCTTCATGTGTCCAGACACTGAGGTAATGCTGCGAATAAACTCTGTGTGTGGAGAAGCAGACCGTATTTGATGTCGACAACGACTGAGCCGTTTCTTTCTCGACTCGTTTATTGCTTCGTAAAAGGAGAATAAAAAGGGTGATGTCATCGCCACTCTGTGTTAATAGAGTGTGTGCTCGAATTGTACAGTGTGAGCCGACTTTACAGGCGGGTCTGGGACTGTGATCAGACGTGATCAGGGCAAGCCAACGCCGTGCTCTGGTGGAGATGTGGTCAGAGACATATATTCTGACTTACCCTATATGCAGTTTCTGGACATCGGAGCGTAAGATCGGTGAATCTTAGAGGAGTCCAGATGTGCTGTTTGGAATAACCTCCATAATTCTGGTTGGATGTTGTAGATTTTGGTGCTCATCCAGACTTTTGTCTTTGTGTCAGTAAAGTCATGATGTGGGCGCGGTGAGGAGGGATCACATTCAATTCCCATATCTTCTGTATTTAAACACATAATAAAATCTGGTGTTTTAATGCAGAATGTTTGGTGGTGAAGCAGCTTTTGAAAGCGTCATTAGAGAGACGCTCGCTGTATTATTATGCACAGCGTTGACGGGGGGGGGGGGTGTCGTTATTTATGCAATAAATCCATATTTCATGTCCTGGTATTGTGTGTTACATGCAGCTCGTAGGATCTTCCTCTATTTCTCGCTGGATCTTTTAGCCAGGGATTGCAGGGATTGTGTGTTAGCGGCTGGAGCAGCGCCTTTAAAAAGGTAGCGCATGGAGACCAAGTCATGTGACCGAGGCGAGACAGATGTGACAGATGTGTTGGAGAAAATCCGGTCATTTTACAAAATAAAACAGAAAATAAATAAAACAGAAATAATGTACGTTATGTATTATTTCTGTGTCGCCCCGATACCAATTAACCCATGATTACTTTCGATAATTGTTGATTTAATAAGTCTAGGTAAGATAGTGATGATGCATCAATGAATTTGTATTTATAAATCAATTGAAGGGGGTTGTTGTTGTTGTTGTTGTTGTTGTTGATGTAAAGGGAAAATATCATGATACAACATTTAAAGATGTCTCCAGATCGTTTTAGGGTAACTGTTTGGTGAAGGACCACATAAGTCAGGTGTCCCTAAATCTTTATCCATATAGTGTGTGTGTGTGTGTGTGTGTGTGTGTGTGTGTGTGTGTGTCCTTTGCAAAGCATCAGCATAAATACACAACTCTAAGCAAAAAGAGGCAACCATACACACACACACACACACACACACACACACACACACACACACACACACACACACACACACCACTGAGACAACAAGGCAAACTCAAGCCTACCACATTTTATTATTAGTTTTTTTAATTTTATTATTGTATGTTATTTATTTATTTAATATTTATTTATATATTGTTTATTATATATTCAATTATTTATTTATTTTTGCCCGGATTAGACCAAGTCCAAGAAAGTAAATCCTTTCTGCGCATTTGAACATCTGTAGCGGGATTTCCCTGGCCGAGTGTCTGGAGTGTGTGTGTGTGTGTGTGTGTGTGTGTGTGTGTGTGTGTGTGGTCTTTAATCAGTTTGAGAGGCTGTTAAAGCATTAACACTCTCTCTCATGTGTGTGTGTGTGTATGTGTGTGTATGTGTGTGTGTGTGTGTGTTTCTCCGAATGGACTGTTGAACTCACCCTCTGATCCTTGGTCCTCATTGTCTGAAGCCTAGTGTGTGTGTATGTGTGTCTCTGTATGTGTGTGTGTATGTGTGTGTGTGTGTGTGTGTGTTTCTCCGAATGTACTGCTGAGCTCACCCTCTGATCCTCTGTCCTCATTGTCTGAAGCCTAGTGTGTGTGTGTGTGTGTGTGTGTGTGTGTGTGTGTGTGTGTGTTTGTGTGTGTTTATGTGTGTGTATGTATGTGTGTGGTTTTGTTTTGTGTTGTGGTGTGTGTGTGTCCTGTATGTATGTGTGTGTGTGTGTATGTGTGGTTGTGTGTGTGTGTGTGTGTGTGTGTGTGTGTGTGTGTGTGTGTGTGTATGTGTGTGTGTGTGGTGTGTTGTGTGTATATGTATGTTTGTGTGTGGTTTGTGTGTGTGTGTGTTGTATGTTGTTTGTGTGTGTGTGTGTGTGTGTGTGTGTGTGTGTGTGTGTGTGTGTGTGTGTGTATGTGTTGTTGCTTGTGTGTGTGTGTGTGTGTGTTTCCGAATGTACTGCTGAGCTCACCCTCTGATCCTTGGTCCTCATTGTCTGAAGCCTAGTGTGTGTGTGTATGTGTGTGTATTGTGTGTATGTGTGTGTGTGTGTGTATGTGTGTGTGTATGTGTGTGTGTGTGTGTGTGTGTGTGTATGTGTGTGTGTGTGTGTGTGTGTGTGTGTTGGTGTGTGTGTCTGGGTGTGTGTGGTGTGTGTGTGTGCTGACTTTGCTCTCTGACCCTCTTCCTTTTGTTGTCTGATGAAATTCCAAGGGCCTTTTCTGTTTTTTTTCCCCGCTGCATGTTAATTCGGTTCCTCTTGCTGCACAAGCCGGTTATAACCAGTTGTGAGGTTAATACGGTTCAGGCTTGAACTTTCTGCTCTCGGCACACTTGATCACTTGTCTTCATTGGGTTTCTTGCTTTAGTAATGGCATTCATTCTCACTGTAGCACCGGGTTAATGATCAGAACATCGGAAGGTTCGAGTCCCGGTATGGCCAAGCTGCCACCCTTGGGACCTTGAGCAAGTCCCTTAACCCTCTGTACTCCAGGGGGCGCCGTATCATGGCTGAACCTGCGCTCTGACCACCAGCTAACAAACAAACTTGGATATATATATATGAAGAAAGAATTTCCTTCAGAGGAGCAATAAAGTATGTATAAATCTTAAAAAGACGGGGCACGGTGGTTTAGTGGTTATCATGTTCGCCTCACACCGCCAGGGTCCGGGTTCGATTCCCGTCTCGACCATGTGTGTGTGGAGTTTGTGCATGTTCTCCCCGTGCCTCAGGGGGTTTTTTCTCCGGGTTCTCCGGTTTCCTCCCCGGTCCAAAAAACATGCACGGTAGGTTGATTGGCACTATGTGTGTGTGTGTGTGTGTGTGTGTGTATGTGTGTATGTGTGTATGTGTGTGTGTGTGTGTGTGTGTGTGTGTGTGTGTGTGTGTGTGTGTGTGTGTGTGTGTGTGTGTGTGTGTGTGTGTGTGTGTGTGTATGTGTGTGTGTGTAGTGTTCTGTGTGTGTGTATGTGTGTGTGTGTGTGTATGTGTGTGTGTGTGTGTGTGTTGTGTGTGTGTGTGTGTGTGTGTGTGTGTATGTGTGTGTGTATGTGTGTGTGTGTATGTGTATGTGTGTGTGTGTGTGTATTTGTGTGTGTGTGTGTGTAGGTGTGTGTGTGTCTGTGTGTGTGTGTGTATGTTGTGTGTAGTATGTGTGTGTATGTATGTGTGTGTGTGTGTGTGTGTGTGTGTGTGTGTGTGGTGTATGTGTGTGTGTGTGTGTGTGTGTGTGTGTGTGTGTATTCCTGTGTGTGTGTGATGTGTGTGTGTGTGTGTGTGTGTGTGTGTGTGTGTGTGTGTGTGTGTGTGACATGCAGTGAATATTTCTGACCTGCTGGCCTCTGCACAATGCCAGTCACGTGACCCCCTTTGGCATTGGCCACGCAAACCATCAAGGCCGGTTCTGTCAAACAATCTATTATCATGGGCCGGTACACACACACACACACACACACACACACACACACACACACACACACACACACACACACAGACAATGACCGAGTGTGTGTGTTTGTTTTCTTCTGTTGGCAGACGGTTGTAGCCCTGACCTTGGTCTGCAGCCAGGACGCAGAATAGCACTGCTGGCTCCAGACTCCAGTCTCTTTAGAAAATGATAGAGGATGATGGTTTAGTAATTGGGGGGGGGGGGGGGGGAAGGGGTTGGTGTGGGGTGGTGGTAGTGGTGTGGGGGTGGGGGTGGGGTGGGGGGGGTGGTTTTTGGGGGGGACGTCTCAGGGAGACAAATAGAAACAATGGATTTTTCAGGCCTTAGGGATGAGGCGAAGGAGGAAACAGGCAAGCCAACATGCGCCTTTAGAGCACTTCCCGTCATTTTTTTTTCACCGCACTTGCATGAAATGCTCCCTCGTGGTTACGTAATGACAACACAAAAGCTGGAGATCAACTGCATTACGGAGCGAGGCGAAGTCACTGACCTCCAGCAGGGGCTTTCCCTAAACACAACGTCGTAATGCCACACCGTGTCGGTGCAAAGAGAGATGCTGGATCCAGACCAACGCTGGAAACTCGATTCTCCTGAGGCGAATATGTAGTTATAGGAAAACAATAATCATCATTGATGTGACATGGAGTCGGGGCCGCGGGTGGGTGGGTGGGGGTGTGGTGCTGGTTTGTGTGTTATTTAGCCCATTGTCTTTTTTTTTTTTTTTGGCATATCGACTTTTTTTAAATTTGACAGACGGGCATAAAAACATATAAAAAGCATTAATGTCTTAATGTCTCTAATGTCTAATGCGCCACCTGGTGGAACATCAGGCAATTACAGGACAAAGTCAAATGAATTCAGCCATTATAATGATCTGGGGGCCACGGTGGCTTAGTGGTTAGCACGTTCGCCTCACACCAGGGTCCGGGTTCGATTCCCGTCCCGGCCATGTGTGTGTGTTCTGTTTGTGCATGTTCTCCCCGTGTCTTAGGGTTTTTTTTCTCCGGTTTCCTCCAGGTCCAAAAAAAACATGCACGGTAGGTTGACTGGCACCTTGGAAAAATTGTCCCTAGTGTATGAATGTGTGTGTGTGTGTGTGTGTGTGTGTGTCCTGTGATGGGTTGGCATTCCCTCCAGGGTGTATCCTGCCTTAATGCCTATAGACGCCTGAGATAGACACAGACTCCCTGTGACCCGAGGGAAGATCGGATAAAGCAGTAGAAGATGAATGAATGAATGAATAATTATGATATGATTTGGACAATTCCGTGCCACTTGACACATGACATCCTGAGAATAACTTTAAAACGTTTAAATCATTTATCAATGTGTTCATCGCTAACCGCGAGTATCTGTGCACTACTAAAGTATCGTATATCATCAGACGCGTTTTGGTGAGGTTTCAGTGTTGGGTAAAACTGATATAATTCTATTATTTCTTAATATTTCTATTTTTTTCTATTATCATTTTACATTGGTTAACAATCCTGAAATACAGGGAACTTTTGTATTTTTTATTTCCTAAGCTAGATTGTAGAATTTCACTGAGGTCCCCTCTGGCGCCATCTGGTGGCCACCATGTATGCGAACCACTGACTACCCGGGAGTCCTGGTGATAAATACAGAGTAGTATTATTTAGCAATACAGAGTAATGGACATACCGGTGCTGTAGATAAAACAGAAAGAAAAGAGATAAGGGGATGTGGTAGCTCAGTGGTTAAGGTGTTGGACTCTGGACCAAAGGTTCAAATCCCACCAAGTTGCCACTAGTGGGCCCTTGAGCAAGGCCCTTTAAAATCGGGCTTTGAAACAAAAAAAAACAAGAAACCATGAGCAAGGCATCTTATAAGCTTGGACGTATAATAATCCTGGTAGCGTCCCAACGTATCATACTGCATATACACTGCTAGGTTTAAAATGTAAATGATGTTGCAATTCTATTACATAGTGTATTCAAGATTGACTGTCATAACTTGGGGATTATCAGTATTGGGGTTACTGTTCCAGGAACCAATCAGAATCGAGAAAATATCAGAACCGTAACGTAGCCTCTATATTGTCGAAAATTCGAAAAGATTGGCAGCCATCTCAGGACCTCATATATATAGGACTTATCCAGCCATTTGTGGTTCTTCTGCAAACTCGTAGCTCAAAGTCTCAAAGAACTTGGGGACCCAAGCTTGTTCCAGCATGACAATGCCCCAAAGGCAGCTCCATGGGCGTATGGAAGTCTGTAGAAGACCTTGCGTAGCCTGCTATAGAGATGCAACACACATCTCAGGCCTCTTCACCACATCTACTGGTTTTCACACAAATGCACTATTCCCAAATCCAGTGGCCAGGACATTGGAGGTTATCCGAACAGTGTGGAATGGGATGACAGGTTGACCCAAACCTGTTCCAGCATCCAGCATCATATCACCAGCGTCATGGAGATATGCTTTCCATAAGAGTGTGGAAGTCTGTGAAAGCCTGTTCTCGATGATGTGTTTCATCATCACACATTATCTATACTAGAATAGCATTTGTTTTTCATGTTTGTCACTGTGAAATTCTTTCTTGTTTTTGGAACGCCCTGTATGGAATGCCAACCCATCGCAGGGCACACACACACACACACACACACACACACACACACACACACACACACACACACACACACACACACACTAGGGACAAGGTGCCAATCAGCCTACCATGCATGTTTTTGGACCTGGGAGGGGTAGAAACTGCAAACTCCACACACACACACACACACACACACACACACACACACACACACACACACACACACACATGGTGGAGGAGGGAATCGAACCCCCAACCCTGGAGGTGTGAGACGAATAAGCATTCAGATATTGTGAATAAACATCTCAGAAGGACGAATGTGGGACTCGATGTGTCCCTATAGTGTATAAATAGTGGTTCCCACAAGGCCAGGATCATCGAGTGCCAGCTTCCCTGTGTGGTGTAAAGTGATTGCACATTTCATGACCTCAGAGGTTGTTGGCGGGAAGCGCGGCGCGTTGACCCTGTGAGTGAGGACGCCATCCACGGGTCACGCTCTGATCTGTTTCCAAAACAACAACAACAACGGCCTGAAGGACTCAGTGTAAACACGCTGAGAGACTTTGTGATTCGATAAAACTGAGCTGAATCAGCTCATCTTATTGCCATAACGGTGTATAACTGTGTGTGTGTGTGTGTGTGTGTGCGTGTGTGTGTGTGTGTGTGTGTGTGTGTGTGTGTGTGTGTGTGTGTGTGCAGTATAATTATGCATAGTTTATTGTAATGTTGTTCACTTGAAGATCATTCAGGTTCATAAAATGACCTCGTAAAATATATAACATTCTTCATTCTCACGACTGCATGGTGATGTTTGTGTGTGTGTGTGTGTGTGTGTGTGTGTGTTTCTATTCAGGACTGAGGTGTGTGTTTGTGTGTGTGTGTTTCTACTCAGGACTGACTGATGTATGTGTGTATGTGTGTGTGTGTGCATGTGAGGTTGTGTGTGTGTGTGTGTGTGTGTGTGTGTTTCTACTCAGGACAGAGCTGTGTGTGTGTGTGTGTGTGTGTGTGTGTGTGTGTGTGTGTGTGTGTGTGTGTGTGTGTGTGTGTGTGTGTGTGTGTGCATGTGTGTGTGCGTGCGTGTGTGTTTCTACTCAGGACTGAGTCATGTGTGTGTGTATGTGTGTGTGTGTGTGTGTGTGTGTGTGTGTTTTCTACTCAGGACTGAGCTGTGTGTGTGTGTGTGTGTGTGTGTGTGTGTGTGTGTGTGTGTTCGTGTGTGTGACTCTGTGTGTGTGTGTGTGTGTGTGTATGTGTGTGTGTGTGATGTGTGTGTGTGTGTGTGTGTTTCTATTCCGTGTGGAACTGAGCTGTGTGTGTTGTGTGTGGTGTGTGTGTGCGGTGTGTGTGTGTGTGTTTCTATTCAGGACTGAGGTGTGTGTGTGTGTGGTGTGTGTGTGTTTCTACTCTACTCAGGACTGACTGATGTGTATGTGTGTGTATGTGTGTGTGTGTGCACTTGTGTGTGTTGTGTGTGTGTGTGTGTGTGTGTGTGTGTGTTCAGTTCTACTCAGGACTGAGCTGTGTGTGTGTGTGTGTGTGTGTGTGTGTGCATGTGTGTGTGTGTGTGTGCGTGTGTGTTTCTACTCAGGACTGAGTGATGTGTGTGTGTGTGCGTATGTGTGTGTGTGTGTGTGTGTGTGTGTGTGTGTGTGTGTGTGTGTGTGTGTGTGTGTGTGTGTGTTTCTATCAGGACTGAGTGATGTGTGTGTGAGCTGTGTGCTGTGTGTGTGTGTGTGTGTGTGTGTGTGTGTGTGTGACAGGACTCTGTGTGGTGTGTGTGTGTGTGTGTGTGTGTGTGTGTGTGTGTGTGTGTGCATGTGTGTGTGTGTGTGTGTGTGTGTGTGTGTGTGTGTGTGTTCTATTCCGTACTGAGCTGTGTGTGTGTGTGTTGTGTGTGTGTGCGTGTGTGTGTTTTGTTGTGTGTGTGTGTGTGTGTGTGTGTGTGTGTGTGTGCGTTTCTACTCAGGACTGAACTGTGTGTGTATGTATATGTGTGTGTGTGTCCTCAAGACTGAGCATGCAAGAGAGTGTGTGTATCACCTTAGGACTGAATATGCGTGTGTGTGTGTGTGTGTGTGTGTGTGTGTGTAGGTGTGTGTGTGTGTGTGTGTGTGTGTGTGTGTGTGTATGTGTGTGTGTGTGTGTGTGTCCTCAGAATGGTTAGAATTGAGCTTTTAGTGTGTGTGTCCTCTAGTCTGAGCATTCTAGTGAGTGTGTGTATCACATTAGGACTAAATAAGTGTGTGTTTATATATGTGTGTGTGTGTGTGTGTGTGTGTGTGTGTGTGTGTGTGTGTGTGTGTGTGTGTGTGTGTGTGTGCGGGTTAGAATGACCGAAAGAGTGCCTTGCCTCCCAGCTGGTTCCAACTGGTTTATCTGAAACTCTGTGCCCTGAGTGGGTGCATAGCAACGCGCCAACTAATCCACACGCACATGGACCTTTCTAGTCACGATGAGCGTCTGTGTGTGTGTGTGTGTTGTGTGTGTGTGTGTGTGTGTGTGTGTAATACAACTCCTCACACATGACACATGCTGCTGCTGCTTCTCAGGCCATCTGTCTGGCACTAATGCACGTTCTGTAAAGAGGATTACATTTTGTTATCTTACAGTCAACATTCGCGACAGTGACCAAAACACAACACAGGCCTCGGAACCCATCACACAGGACATCACAGCCCGCGCATGTAAACACAAACATCTTATTCACGTCGTTCCACCGCTCAACAACAATCTCCCAAATCCCTTGTTCCTCTAAACAACTGCTGATGCTGGAATGGTGATGATGTCGTTCATGAACAGTTCCTTCATAGCTTCTCAATGTGACCTGCAAAAGGAGATCATCTCAGAGTAATGTGTATGTTTTCTACACACACACACACACACACACACACACACACACACACTAAACATGTTCTCCCCGTGCCTCAGGGGGTTTTTCTCTCCGGGTTCTCCGGTTTCCTCCCGGTCCAAAAAAACATGCACGGTAGGTTGATTGGACACCTTGGAAAATTGTCCCTAGTGTATGAATGTGTGTGTGTGTGTGTGTGTGTGTGTTGTGTGTGTGTGTGTGTGCCCTGCGATGGGTTGGCATTCCATCCAGGGTGTATCCTGCCTTAATGCCCATAGACACCTGAGATAGACACAGACTCCCCGTGACCCGAGGGAAGATCAGATAAAGCGATAGAAGATGAATGAATGATGAATATATATATATATATATATATAATATATATATATATATATATATATATATATATATATATATATATATATATATATATACATGAGATGATATATATCAATGAGACAGAGACAGAGACACAGCGAGACACATTGAAAGAGACAGAGACAGTGAGAGAGACAGAGACACATTGAGAGAGACAGAGACACATTGAGAGAGACAGAGACACATTGAGAGACAGTAGACAGAGACACATTGTGAGAGACAGAGACACATTGAGCGAGACAGAGAAAGAGACAGAGACACATTGAGAGAGACAGAGAGACAGTGAGAGACAGAGACACATTGAGAGAGACATCATTAGGGTTCGGAAACACTTTCTAGTGCACAGTTATATATTAATACAGACAGATTCAGTCGGTCTTCTCACACCAAACTGCACAGAGACACAGTGAGACAGTGTGAGACAGAGACACATTGAGCGAGACAGAGACACAGTGAGACATTGTGAGACAGAGACACATTGAAAGAGACAGAGACACATTGAGAGAGACAGAGACACAGTGAGACAGTGTGAGACAGAGACACATTGAAAGAGATAGAGACACATTGAGCGAGACAGAGAGACAGAGAAAGAGACAGAGAAACATTGAGAGAGACAGAGAGACAGTGAGAGACAGAGACACATTGAGAGAGACATCATTAGGGTTCGGAAACCCTTTCTAGTGCACACATATATTAATACAGACAGATTCAGT
The DNA here is from genome assembly GCA_030449085.1 of Kryptopterus vitreolus. Classification (NCBI taxonomy): domain Eukaryota; kingdom Metazoa; phylum Chordata; class Actinopteri; order Siluriformes; family Siluridae; genus Kryptopterus; species Kryptopterus vitreolus. Next base: position 2,752,925 of record JACRUU010000027.1, read on the forward strand.
CGGTCTTCTCACACCAAACTGCACAGAGACACAGTCAGACAGTGTGAGACAGAGACACATTGAAAGAGACAGAGACACGTTGAGAGAGACAGAGACACAGTGAGACAGTATGAGACAGAGACACATTGAGAGAGACAGAGAGACAGTGAGAGGCAGAGACACATTGAGAGAGACAGAGACACAGTGAGACAGTGAGAGACAGAGACACATTGAGAGAGACATCATTAGGGTTCGGAAACCCTTTCCAGTGCACAGTTATATATTAATACAGACAGATTCAGTCGGTCTTCTCACACCAAACTGCACAGAGACACAGTGAGACAGTGTGAGACAGAGACACATTGAGCGAGACAGAGACACAGTGAGACAGTGTGAGACAGAGACACATTGAAAGAGACAGAGACACATTGAGAGAGACAGAGACACAGTGAGACAGTGTGAGACAGAGACACATTGAAAGAGACAGAGACACATTGAGCGAGACAGAGACACAGAGAGACAGAGAAAGAGACAGAGAACACATTGAGAGAGACAGAGACACAGTGAGAGACAGTGTGAGACAGAGACACATTGAGAGAGACATCATTAGGGTTCGGAAACCCTTTCTAGTGCACACATATATTAATACAGACAGATTCAGTCGGTCTTCTCACACCAAACTGCACAGAGACACAGTGAGACAGTGTGAGACAGAGACACAATGAAAGAGACAGAGACCCATTGAGAGAGACAGAGACACAGTCAGACAGTGTGAGACAGAGACACATTGAAAGAGACAGAGACACGTTGAGAGAGACAGAGACACAGTGAGACAGTGTGAGACAGAGACACATTGAGCGAGACAGTGAGAGGCAGAGACACATTGAGAGAGACAGACACACAGTGAGACAGTGAGAGACAGAGACACATTGAGAGAGACATCATTAGGGTTCGGAAACCCTTTCCAGTGCACAGTTATATATTAATACAGACAGATTCAGTCGGTCTTCTCACACCAAACTGCACAGAGACACAGTGTGAGACAGAGACACATTGAGCGAGACAGAGACACAGTGAGACAGTGTGAGACAGAGACACATTGAAAGAGACAGAGACACATTGAGAGAGACAGAGACACAGTGAGACAGTGTGAGACAGAGACACATTGAAAGAGATAGAGACACATTGAGCGAGACAGCGAGACCAAACTGGGACACGTCTCCGTTAAAGGCTCCTGTTTGTACTGTTTAACAGGAAGTAAAGAGTGAACCCACTGCACCCTGTTTGTACACACATTGTCTGTATTCCAGTAACCCTTCATTTAGCCGACGTTAGCACGTGCTAACTGGGAGCTGACGCTTTCCCGTGAGTCTGCCGGCGCGTCATGTGCGGTCTAAAGGTGCTTTTGTGGAAACGTTTGTAGCAAAGCGCTCAGGTTGCGCAAGGCAGCGAGCCGGGCCTCCTGGAGCGTCTCTCTCATTAGGACGTCTGCCTCATATTTTCCTGTAAATGAAAAAGTTTTTGGACTCTTTCCAAATTGCCTCAGTTCTATTACAAGAAGGACTTGTTGTTGTTGTTGTTGTTGTTGTTTTTTGGACGGAAGTCCATAAATAGTTTTTTTTTCTTTTTTTTTTTTACATTTTGTTGTGCGTCTTCAGTCGAGGTCTGAATTGAGCAGGCCAGGATTACTTGGGGCAGCGGGGATTAGATTCAGGCTTTTATGCACTGCATTATATCATTATTTACAGTATTTATTTATTTATTTATTTAAAGGGCTACAAAGGCAGACGATTCCATTACAGGGAGGCATATTCAATGTGTCTCTGTCTCTCACCATCTCTCTGTCTCGCTCAATGTGTCTCTGTCTCTCACTGTCTCTCTGTCTCGCTCAATGTGTCTCTGTCTCGCTCAATGTGTCTCTGTCTCTCAGTGTGTCTCTGTCTCGCTTAATGTGTCTCTGTCTCTTTCAATGTGTCTCTGCCTCTCACCGTCTCTCTGTCTCTCACCGTCTCTCTGTCTCGCTCAATGTGTCTCTGTCTCTTTCAATGTGTCTCTGTCTCTCTCAATCTGTCTCTCTGTCTCTCTCAATGTGTCTCTGTCTCTCTCAATGTGTCTCTGTCTCTCTCAATGTGTCTCTGTCTCTCACCTCAATGTCTCTGTCTCTGTCTCTCTCAATGTGTCTCTGTCTCTCTCAATGTGTCTCTGTCTCTCACCGTCTATCTGTCTCTCACCGTCTCTCTGTCTCTCTCAATGTGTCTCTGTCTCGCTCAATGTGTCTCTGTTTCGCTCAAAGTGTCTCTGCGTGTCTCTCTCTATTTTTCTCAGCGTGGTTATTTCGGATCTTGTGGAGAGCGGGGATGGGGGGGGTGCTTTCTGTAACGCCAAATCAGGAAGTGTTTCATGCGTTGGTTTGTTCTCGACAACAATGACAAATATAGCGATCCATCACATCACAAACAATTCATCTTAAATCTACGTCAACTCCACTCCGTGTGTATGGAAATCTATAAAGAGATATACAGTAAGGACCAATAAGTGTGTGTGTGTGTGTGTGTGTGTGTGTGTGTGTGTGTGTTGTGATTATTGTATTCAGCACCAGGAATTAACCCCAGAAGATCGACCATTTTCTTATATGCTGCAGAGGTCTGGTGTTTCCTTTTAAGGTTATTTCCTATTATGGGCATTACCATATAAGGACATTAGAAGTCTCGGTTGTCTGACATACAGCGGTGACTTTATGGTTTCTTTCTGGTTTCGCGAGAGACAAAACAGGACAACATGCATGTTAGTAATATGGAAAGATACAGAGGGAGTCAGAGAGAGACAGAGAGAGACTGTGAGAGACAGACACAGTGAGTGAGTGAGTGAGAGAGAGAGAGAGAGAGAGAGAGAGAGAGAGAGAGAGAGAGAGAGGGAGACAGAGACACAGCGAGACAGAGAAATACAGAGAGATACAGTGAGACAAAGAGAGACAAAGTGAGAGTCAGAGACACAGTGAGTGTGTGAGAGAGAGAGAGAGACTCTGAGACAGAGACACAGTGAGAGACAGAGAGAGAGACACAGTGAGTGAGAGAGACATTGTGAGAGACAGAGAAATAGTGAGACAGAGACAGAGTGAGAGAGATACAGGGAGACGTGGTGTGAGACAGAGAGACACAGTGAGACAGAGACCCAGTGAAAGAGAGACAGAGAGACACAGTGTGAGACAGAGAGACACAGTGTGAGACAGAGACACAGTGAGAGAGAGAGACAGACAGACAGTGTGAGACAGAGACACAGTGAGAGAGAGGCATGGAGACACAGTGTGAGACAGAGACACAGTGAGAGAGAGAGAGACAGACAGACACAGTGAGAGACAGACAGACACCGTTTGAGACAGAGACACAGTCAGAGAGAGACAGGGAGACACATTGTGAGAGAGAGACACAGTGAGAGAGGGACACTGTGAGATGGACAAAAAGAGGCAGCAAGAGAGAGACACAATTAGAAACCATGAAAGACACAAAGACTAAGACACACACAAAAGAGAGAGACAGAAAGGCCACTGTTGTTAAATCTCACTATTTGTCTTTATTTTGTGTGTCTCTTTCTACAAGCTGCTATGTCTTTTTCCCCCTGTCTCAGTATGTCTCACTCTGTGTCTGGTTTATTGCTGGATCACAGACTGCACGCCTCCCTCTGCATTCGGAATTCTTGCTTCTGATCTGATCTGAGTTCAGTAGAACAAAAAAGACACACGGCTTTAACTCGACTTTACGTCTTCTTCCTAGAATCGTCCTCAAACCCTCAAATCTGGGTGGAGGTTTTGGGAACAGAACATCATGTCCCTCCACCGGACTCGGGGATATCACTGAGACGGCACCCATTACTCTTTTGTCTAGAGGACAAAAGCGGGACATTGTTCTCGTTTGAACACAGCTGTAATGAGATCAACATTATTCTGAGGACAGAGTGTCCAAAACATCTGAAAATGTCGAGACAGCGCAGGAGACGTGAAGTCATCGTCGATTCCAGCAGCCGTGTAGGCGAGACGACGTGGGCCGGATTAGTGTCGAGTCTGGACGCCTGCGGTGGTAAAGTACGATGTAGAGATGAGTCATGTGATCCACTTTCCTTTATATTGATCAAATATACATACATGCCAGTCAAAGCTGGGTTCAACCTTGATGCAACTTAAGGGCCCCATTTTCAGGGGCCTCATGTTCAAGGGCTTGATGTTCTTGAGGGATTTGAAGCACCAAAACTTCCCCAATGTTCAAACTTATCCTGAATATCAGGAAACTGCGGTCTAAGCACAGGATTAGCCCTGGAATGAGTTAAGGGCCGAGCTAAAGGGCCCGACAGTGGTAGCTTGGTGGTTGAACATCTAAACTTCAGGTCAATAACGTGCACTTTTCTGTATCTCATCTTATCCTACATATCCTAAATATGCAGATTCAGCTATGTTACAGAACCATTGGCGCAAAGATGTTTAAGGGCCTTGCTGAAGGGCCCGTAAGATAAGTGTTGCTGGGGCTTAAAACCCCTAATCTTCAGATCAGTCATCTAGTGTTTTGTATATCCCATCTTATTCTACATATCAGGAAGCAAGGGTCAGAGTACAGGGTCAATCTTGTGACAGGTTAAGGGCCTAACTAAAGGGCCCAACAGTGGTAGCTTGGTGTTAACATCAGGTCAGTAAGTAACTGGCAGTTTTCTATATTTCTACTTATCCTACCTATCAGGAAAATGGGGTCAGAGCTCATCAATGATACCGCAATCTATGATGGAGCAAAGATTGGTAAGGGCCTTGCTGAAGGGCCCAACACTGCTGACTCGATGTGCCTGGAGATTTGATCCATCACACGTTGGATCAGTAACCCACAGTTTTGTAAATCCCAACTTACTCACACCTATCAGGAAAATTGGGGTCAGAGCACAGGGTCGGCCATGACACAGCACCCTTGGCGCAAAGATGTTTTAAGGGCCTTATTGAAGGGCCCAAAAGAGGCAGATAAGTCTTAATCAATAATGTACAGTTTTATATATACCATCTTATCCTACATATCTGGGGTCAGAGTACAGGCTCCAGGTCAGGCTGAGCTACTGATCAGAAGGTCGGTGGTTCGAGCAAGGCCCTTAACCCTCTGTGTGCTGTAGGGGGCGCCGTATCATGCTGAAACAACTTCACTGTGCTGTAACGTATAAAGGCTCTTCTAATGCTTGTTACAGGTTAAGGGCCGAGCAAAAGGGCCCAACAGTGGCGACTGGTATTCCTCGGATTTGATCCACCGGAGAGAGAAAAAAATACTTCCTAATAAGGTAAATTATCCTGGGTGGGGGGGGGGAGGGGGTTGTGTGTGTGTGTGTGGGGGGGGGGAGCAGCTACAGCTACGTTCCTGTCATATTTAACGCCCTGACTGTAAGCAGACTGTCCTCGCCGGCATGACCCTCGAACCCCGGTTAAATTTAGTGCCTGGCATTGTTATGATTAATAGAAGACAGTTTGGCTGCTCTGCGCGAGGCCGAGGGACTTCCTTCCGCATGCTAGTGCGACAGGGAACGAGGGAATGTGGAGAAAATCCCAACTATGCAAAGTCCGGCACCATGTACCATGCATTCCATCACATCCCCTCTCTCTCTCTCTCTCTCTCTCTCTCTTTTTAACACACATTCTGGAAATGTTTTTTCATCGCAATTTGTTCGCCCAGTTGTTTCGCCCAGGAATTAGAGACAGGAAATAGGTCATGAAGGCGAGCAGGAGGAGGAGGAGGGTGGAAGAATAGATACTCTTGTATACAGAAGGAGTGAGGGTTATGTGCTGCTGGGAAAGCCAACAACAAGCACTGTTTACCTCCAGCTCGGCGGCGTTCAGCGGCCCTCGCCCGCACCCTCATACACACATCCAGGACGCGTGTGATTATTATAAACGCTCGTCTTCCGTTACAATTTAACTTGCGGGCGATATTTTTAGCACGCCGTCCTGGGAGAGTTTTTTATTTATTTATTTATTTATGTATTTTTATTTATTTATTTATGTATTTAATTATTTATTTTTGCGCGCCATCCTGGGAGAGAAGTTTTATTTTACATTATTTATTTAATTTATTTCATTAATTAATTAACTAATTCATTAATTTATTTTTATTAATTTTTTTTTTTATTTTTTTATTTTTTTATTTTTTATTTATTTAGCACGCCGTCCTGGGAGAGAAGGCTTTATTTTTTATGTTATTTATTTATTTATTTATTTATTTATTTATTTATTTATTTATTTTTATGTATTTATTATTTTATTTATTTTTTTTTTTTTTAGCACGTCATCCTGGGAGAGGTTTTATTTTATTTATTATTTATTTATTTTTATTTATTTTATTTATTATGTATTTATTTATTTTATTTATTTATTTTTTTTAGCACTTCATCCTGGGAGAGAAAATTTTCATTTTACATTATTTATTTTATTTATTCATTCATTCATTCATTTATTCATTTATTATTTATTTATTTTTATTTATTTTGTGTTTGTTTTGTTTTGTTTTTTTATATTTTATTTTTTTAGCACGCCATCCTGGGAGAGAAGGTTTATTATTATTATTATTATTTTATTATTTTATTTATTTATTTAATTTTATTTATTTATTTTTTTACATTTATTTCTTTATTTTTTTTATTTTTATTTATTTTTTTTTAGCACGCCGTCCTGGGAGAGGTTTTTTTTTTTTTTTTTTTAGCAGCGTGACCTTTGACTGAATTACTTTATTTAGTAACAAGGAAAGTATTTATAGCAGCAGCAACAACAACAACAACAACAACACAAATGTTAATGAATTTTTTGGAGGAGAAATTAAAGGATAAAACGCAGGATGGTTTTAGTCATATTAGCTAATATGGATATAGATATAGTGTAGTCAAGTCGGCTTTTATTGGCATTTCAACAATATACAGTGCAAACGAAAAAACGTTTCCCCACCACCAACATGACACAACATACAACATACATTAACTATACATAATTAAATGTACATAAACTAATCAAAAAAAAGTAAAACTAATTAGTGAATAAAAAAGCAAAGTGCACATGTGCCCAAAAAAAAGGGGGGGGGGCAAGAAAATAAACATTATACAATGTTCCGACCATGTCGTATACAATTGTGCTACATGAAAGATAAGATAAATAGTGTGTAACATTTGAGTGCTTGCAGAGTCTGCAAATTGCAGATTTGATTTTGTTGTTGTCCATAAAGAGTGTGTGTGTGTGTGTGTGTGTGTGTGTGTGTTAGACTAAATGCATGCATAAAGTGCATACAAATGTAATATTATATATATGGAATATTATATAATATTATAATAATAAATAAACCATGCATGGAGATTAGATGCGTAACATTAATGCATACATTGTTGTACATTATTATGCATACATTTTTGGATTATTAGTTTGTTTGTTTGTTTGTTTTAATCAGTATTAGTACATTGTGACATCATAAGGATTTTTTCTCTAATGTAAACATGTAATATTATATAGAGGAAAATATTTCTAAAATGTAAAAAAAATACAAAGTGCAAAGTGCGGTGAATTTTGATATTTTAATGCTAAAATCTTTGAATTAATAGTATATAATAATATAAATATAAATATAATAAATGGCAATAATTATTTCAAATAAAATAATTTGAATACAATTATTTATTAATTTATGACCCTTTTCCTCGTGGACCGGGTGGAGGGGGGGGTGATGATGGTGGTGATGATGGTGGTGATGGTAGGAGGGGGCGTGGTGTATAGGGGGCGTGTACAAGCATCACGTGACCAGTTTCCGTAGGGCTGCATGTTTGAGCGTATAAGTAGCGCGAGCGCCGGGTTGCTTTCTGCACTGAGGCTCAAGCACGAGAACCGAGCAAGCCGAACAAACAACAAACAACAACAACAACAACAATCAACTGCGCGAGAACAAAACAATGGCGACCTACACGCGCTCAGACAGCTGCCGGGTTTGTCCGCCGGCGCGCGCTAACCGCTTCGACACGGCGCGCCGCAAGCGCGCGTCCCCGGACATCTTCGCGCACGTGAGCGAGGACGCTCTCGCGCGCCTCTTCCGCAAGTCGGGAGACGCCGTGGCCGAGGAGCGCGCGCGCAGCATCTTCGCGTGCGCCAGCGACCCGGACGAGACGGCGCGCGCGCTCATGGCGCTCAAGCAGCGCAAGAAGGACAAGTTCCTGCGGATCGCGCGCACTCTCCGCGGCATGCTCCGGCTGCGATGAACGGTATGGGGGTTTGTTTGTTTGTTTGCTTGCACATGCACAAGAAAGCAACAACAACAACAACAACAACAAGGGACAACATGTCAACCGAGCGGTGGAACGCCGTCTCCGAGTCGCGCGCGCAGGATGCTCGTGAGACACGGGAGCGAGGAAACATTCCAGATCCGTGAGCCAGAGACGCTCCCGAGCAGGCAGGGACCGGGACAGCGCACGGCAAAGACAAAAAAGACTCGTGGAAACCCGGCACAAAGGGACTTTGGCGTGACGTGATGTGGTGAAGGAAATCCCACACAAACCAAGACAAATAAGCAGCAACTGTGAGATGAAGCTCAGCTGCGATGCACATCCCAAATACAGGAGCACATGAAGAAACATCCACAGACTTCCACAAACTTTACTCAACTTTTATTTTTGGTGCAAAAAGACTCATGAACTCTCGTCTCAATGCACGTGTTTATTATTATATATATATTTATATATATATTTTTTTACAAAATATTGTTTTGCACAAAGTGTGTCGTTTGCACAATAAACCATTATTTACAAAAAATCTACTGCAATGTGTGTAATCTTCTAATTCCATATCGAATGTGTTATCAAATGGAAAAGCATAAATAAATTGCATGCATAAATAAATACAAATATATAAACATATAAAAGCAATACACCTTGACGCACGCTACATGTCGTCATTACATCTCATACATGAAACCAACGTAAATGCGAAAGAAATCCGAGACGCTGTTGCGTCATCGGGCAACCGTAAACCCGAAGGTGAAAAAAAGTCTGGTGTAAGTCTGACACGCTGAAACTTGCCCTTCGATGACATCATCGCCCTGAGCTCATCCTCAACGCCCAGCTGTGAAGTGAGACGAGCAAACCTGTCTCAGATCAGTGATTAACGAGGAGGAAATGATTATCACTTATTTACTTATTATTAGTATTTGTATATCCTTGTGATTCTGGAAAAAGGCCGTGACACTTTGTACCTGAACGTCACATCCGGGCCACACCATCACATCATGGCCTCTGAGCAACCTCCAAATGTAACTCGCTTTAGATAAGGGCTCCTACCAGATAACCACTGGTTAAGGGCCCCGTTTAAGGGCCAAAGATCGGCAAAACATGAATATTCCAGAGCCCTTAATCTCCAACTTCATTTACATTTGTGGTATTTGGCAGACGCCCTTATCCAGAGCGACTTACAACTGTGCAATTGAGGGTTAAGGGCCTTGCACAAGGGCCCAATAGTGTCAGCTTGGTGGTGCTGGGGTTTGAACCTGCGATCTTCCGGCCCGTAGGCCAACACCTTAACCACTGTGCCACCGTGCCCCTCATCAACATCTTCATCTTCATCATCATCATAATAGATATGGAAAAGCACTACAGTCCTGGCAATGGAATCCTTCTGACCAATCAGGTGTGAGAATGGTGCTACCAATCAGTATGAATGTTTGTTTGGTTTTTTTTTCCCCCATGTTTTTTTCGCTGTCGTTTATTTAGCCGGCGCGATTCACACTCGCTCTTACCTCCCTACTGTTGAGATAAGAGGATCTGATTTCTCACAGCCAGCTGGGGTTCACGGGGCCTCTGGCTGTTCGCCCTCAGCGCTCCGGCGCTGACCGGTTTCGCTCGGGACCGGATTAAACATTCCTCGTGCTGATAAGAGCGTCATGAAAGGTTTGAAGGCCAGAGGGAATAAATTCATCATCTCATGTTGGTTTGATCATCCACCGTTTTTTGATCACATGATATGATGTGTGTGTGTGTGTGTGTGTGTGTGTGTGTGTGTGTGTTGGGATGCATTCTCAGGTTTTACAGTTGATTTGGGACCAACGCCAGACAGAAAAGGTGGAGGATTAAAGCCGTTAAGCTTAACGCTCTGGTAGTCTAGCGGCTCGGCCGGAGCAAACCGGTTACGGGCGGTTCTGACCACCTGAACGCCACGTGTGGTTCCAGACTGAGCAACATCTACCTGAACGTTACCTTCTCATAAATATTTATCACATGTAATCTCTCTCTCTCTCTCTCTCTCTCTCTCTCTTTTCTCTCTCTCTCTCTCGTCTCATTTCATTGTTTGCAGATAAACATTGATGAGTTGAGTGAGTGTGAGAACGTCTCCATCTGCTCATAGTCTTCTCAAGTCTTTATATCGTCACTATGACACCCCTGTCAGAGAAATGCAGTATAACAGAGCGACATAGAAGTGACATTGGGAATCATTTTATATATTCATTCATTCATTCAATCATTCATCTTCTACCGCTTTATATCCGATCTTCCCTCGGGTCACGGGGAGTCTGCGCCTATCTCAGGCGTCTATGGGCATTAAGGCAGGATACACCCTGGATGGAAGTCCAACCCATCACAGGACACACACACACACACACACACACATTCACACACACATTCATACACTAGGGACAATTTTTCCAAGGTGCCAATCAACCTACCGTGCATGTTTTTGGACCGGGGGGAGGAAACCGGAGAACCCGGAGAAAAACCCCCTGAGGCACGGGGAGAACATGCACAAACTCCCACACACACACATGGCCGAGACGGGAATCGAACCCGGACCCTGGCGGTGTGAGGCGAACGTGCTAACCACTAAACCACTAAATCTTTTCTGATGAATGATTTTTTTTTTTTTACTCCGGTAAAGTATAGACACCCAAAATTTCTCCTTAAATAAGATACGTTAATCATGCCTGGTTCCCGCCTGGTTTGGGAACTGCACCGTCACGGATCGCAGAGACCCTACAGCGGATAGTGAGGACAGCTGAAAAGATCATCGGAGTCTCTCTCCCCTCTGTCACGAACATTTACAGCATCCGCAAAGCTACCAGCATTGTGGACGACATCACACACCCCTCACACACACTCTTTACACTATTGCCATCAGGGAAGAGGTTCTGAAGCATTCGGGCTCTCACAAGCAGATTATGCATTAGTTTTTTCCCTCAAGCCATCAGATTTCTCAACACATAGAACTAAGTGGACTGGACTCACACACACACACACACACACACACACACACACCATCCACACAGCATTCCATTGCTTTATTTATTTATATACCTCATTACTGGCCTTTATATATGTATTGTATATACTGCTGTCACTGACAGTGTTACTGTTTACATGGACATTTTGCACATCTACTTTTTATCACTGCTGCTCTATTTGTTCATTTGCACACTAGCCAAACTGGAATACTTTGCATTAGGTCGTTGTTGTGTGTTTTTTTTTATTTTATTTTATTATATTGTGTTAGTTGTTTGTTGTGCACTGTCTCGTGTTGTGAACACAGTCTTGTTCTGTCTTTGGTTGCACACGATGCACTTTATGTAGCGAGGACAAACTTAGTCTCGTCCTCTGCATTGTGTACTTGTGTTTGTGTTATATGTTGTTTTGTGTAAGCAGCACCAGGGTCCTGGAGAAACGGTGTGTACTCATTTCACTGTGTACTGCGTCGGCTATATGTGGTTGTAATGACAATAAAAACCTCTTGACTTGACTTGACTTGAATGTATCGCAGTGGTTTATTTGTGTTACTGTAACTTTCTTGTCAGCATGTGTTACCTCAGATAATGGAGGATGGAACATTTTCCTTTAGTACCATATATCAGTAAAAAATACCCCTCAGAAGTCTTCAAAAGTTTGTGGACACCTGAACCTACAGTAAGATATTTATATTGAACATCTCATTCCACATTGTGTAGAATAACCTCCACCCTTCTAGGATGAAATCCTATAGGGATTAAAAGGGTGGGGTTCACCACAGGAGAGTGTCTTCACACTTCAAACCCCATGGATGGTCACATGGTTTGTCATGATGGAGAAGGTTTGAGTCCTTCTAGTTAAAGAGAAAGGAAAATATATCTTCTAATGCTTGTAGTTTATGTATCTACCCCATTACTGGCCTTTACATGTTTAATTTATATAATGTTACTGTTTACATGCACATTTTGCACATCTACTCTTTAACACTGCTGCTCTACTTGTTCTTTTGCACCCTAGCCAAACTGGGATACTTTGCACTAGGTCGTTGTTGTGTTTTTTATTTTATTTTATTATATTGTGTTATAGTTGTTTGTATGTACTGTCTCGTGTTGTCATCACAGTCCTATTCTGTCTTTGCACACGATGCACTTTATGTAGCTAGGACAAACTTAGTCTCGTCCTTGTGTGTTTGTGTTATATGTTGTGTTGTGTAGCAGAAACGTTGTGTACTCATTTCACTGTGTACTGCATCAGCTATATGTGGTTGAAATGACAATAAAACCTCTTGACTTGACTTGACTAGTGGGGTGAAAAAAAAAACACAAAACAAAACGGCATTATGTCTGGGACAGGAGGGCGTCCCGATATTTTTGGCCAAACAGTGTGGGTGTGTACAGTATTACGCTCTTGCTTGGATTCATGGCTTTCTGTGGGATTAGTTTGGAGTACTTTGAAGTTGAGTGTGTGTGTGTGTGTGTGTGTGTGTGTGTGTGTGTGTGTGTGTGTGTGTGTGTTTCCAGCTGACAGGAGTAGAATGCCACTCCTTAGGTTCCAGCTCGAACTGGTTATAAGGGAACGATAGAGGAAGTGATACAGGCGCCCAACAAAAAAAAAGGGAACAGAGAGAGAGAGAGAGAGAGAGAGAGAGAGAGAGAGAGAGAGAATGAAAACGACTCACAGGCGATGACTCGCAAGTCATTTTGTCGAGTTAGGATTTCGCCCCCGTAGCCTGGATACTGTGTACTGCAGGAAAATGTGTTTGAGGAAATGTTGTGAGTGAGTCAGAGGGACACGGAGGTGTGGAACTCGTCAGAGATGAAGAATAAAAAGGGGTAAAAGAGTTAAACAGTGCAGATTATAGCAGTTAAACAGTGCTATATCACTTCCTGTTCGTCGCTTGGAAACGGGAAACACACACACACACACACACACAGATGTAGGAGAATGCTGACCGGACTTTACCTCTGGGAGGGATCAGACCGGCAAAAAGTCTGACCGGAAATGATCTCTGACCAAAAGAAATACGTTATGTACAGACGCGTATGGCCACTTTAATAGGTTCATTTATCCATCAGTGTATTTATTCAATCAGTCACAGTATTGCCAATAACAGAATTAATTATTACTAAGAATGAATTATTATTATTGTTATTATTATTATATATTATTATTATTATTATTATTATTATTATTATTAGTAGTAGTAGTAGTAGTAGTAGTAGTAGTAATAGTTATAAATATTATAGAATGTATTATTATTATTTATTAATATTATTATTATTATTATTATTATTATTATATTATATTTATAGAATTAATTAATAATATTTGTATGACGGGAACGGAATTCATTATTATTATTATTATTATTATTATTATTATTATTATTATTATTTATTATTATTATTATTATTATTATTATTATTATTATTAGTAGTAGTAGTTAGTAATAGATAGAATTGATTATTAATATTATTGTTAATATTATAGAATTAATTTATTATTATTATTATTATTATTATTATTATTATTATTATTATTATTATTATTATTCTTTTTATTCATTTTTTCATTAATCTTGTACCGCTTCATCCGATCTTCCCTTGGGTCGTGTGGAACCTGTGCCTATCTCAGACATCTTGGGGCATTAAGGCAGGATACACCCTGTATGGAATGCCAAGCCCATCAAACACACACACACACACACACACACACACACACACATTCATACACTAGGGACAATTTTTCCAAGGTGCCAATCAACCTACCGTGCATGTTTTTGGACCGGGGGAGGAAACCGGAGAACCAGGACAAAAACCCCCTGAGGCACGGGGAGAACATGCACAAACTCCACACACACATGGCCGAGACGGGAATCGAACCCGGATCTTGGCGGTGTGAGGCGAATGTGCTAACCACCGTGCCCCACTTATTATTATTATTATTATTATGACTAGAATGAATAATTATTAAGAAATAATGTGTATTTATTTGTCACATGCACAAAGTGCAGCCATGATACAGCGCCCCCTGGAGCACAAAGGGGTTAAGGGCCTTGCTGGAGGAACCAAGAGTGGTAGCTTGGATATTCGACCCGTAGATCTCAGTGTTCACCAAAAGCACACCACAAGCGGAACACGGAAGTGCCTGGAGATGCTCGTGTGTGTTTTGAAACCCCATTTGAATATTTCCTAATGATGAAATGTTGTTTTTAGTGGGAAAAAGAGCAGCTGCTGTTGTGTGTTCACGCGTAGCTGTGAATCACAAGGTGGAACGCCAGATATCTGTTTCATGATCTGACGCATTTTTCGTTACCTCGCTCGTGTGCGTGACGTAAGCGACAGGCCTTTGGCGCCCGGGTACAGCACAATGGGCCGTCAAACCAGGGAGTGCCAAATGCCAGGGGCGAGGACGGCCTGGCGGGGGTCGGGTCAGAGTCGGGTTAACAGCAGAGCGAGAACATGACAAGGTCAAGCATCGGATGGTATATTCTGCACGGCGGCCAGGCCCTGGTATGTTTAAGGGATTTCCTCAGTGATCCTGTGGGCATTCCCCAAACTTCCTGAAAACAGACGGGAATACCCCTCTTTTCATCCAGTAGGGAATGTGGCACAAATTCCTGTGCTCATTGTGTCGCTACAGTGCGACGCCCTCAGTATGAATTGGGGCATTGTGTCTGGTGCGTCAGTAACACATGCCGGCGCTGGCCCCGTGGTCTCGGTTTGATACCCACTGACGCATTTTTGCCCTTCCTAAGCAAAACATTCGCAGTTTTTCAGCAATACGAGGTGTTGATGTAACGAGGGACGAGCGCCCTCGATAAGCGTCGCCACAGCCGATTGTCCATCTCCAGTCTGTCCTCTACATCTGTCTCTTCCAACCAACAACCTGCATGTCTTCCCTCACCACATCCATCCTCCTCTTCCTCTTTTTGTTCCTTTCACCCTGGATGGAATGCCAACCCATCACAGAACACACACATTCACACACTAGGGACAATTTTCCGAGGTGCCAATCAACCAACCGTGCATGTTTTTGGAGCAGTGGGAGGAAACCGGAGAACCCGGAGAAAAACCGGAGGCAGAATAGAATAGAAAAGCCTTTATTTGTCACATATACGTTACAGCACAGTAAAATTCTTTTCTTCACATATACCAGCTTGTTCTTTTGTAGTTGGGGTCAAAGCGCAGGGTCAGCCATGATACGGCGCCCCCTGGAGCACAGAGGATTAAGGGTCTTGCTCAAGGATCAGCTTGGTGATACCGAGGGTGAATCGCTCCTCTCTCAACCTCTAATAAACTTCTAATCCTTATCCAATCAGCTTTTTAAAGGTTTGACCGGCAAATCATTCATTCATTCATTCATTCATCTTCTAGCGCTTTATCCGATCTTCCCTCGGGTCACGGGGAGTCTGTGTCTATCTCAGGCGTTTATGGGCATTAAGGAAGGATACACCCTGGATGGAATGCCAACCCATCGCAGAACATGCAAACTCCACACACACATGGCCGAGACGGGAATCGAACCCGGACCCTGGCGGTGTGAGGCGAACGTGCTAACCGCCAAGCCACCGTCCGGCAAATCAAAATTCAAATTAAATAAATGATTATATAATTAATAACTGTATATAAATAAATTAATTCTAATGAATAACTTTTTAAAGAATAATTAAAAAGCCTTTCAAATAAAAATACACATTTTTTTTGCAATTATATTTCCCCCCACGTCTGTTTATTAGAAGAGAATAGCCGTTATTTGTCACGTAAACATGACATCACAGTGAAATAGTTTCTTTGCATATCCCTGTCATTTTCCCACACCTTGTTTTCAGCGAATTTTAGCGCCACACACCTTTTGTTGTGGAAGTCTGTACTTGTAGTTATTGTGAAATCATGGAATTACTTGCACCTTAAAAAAATAATGTTCATTTATTTATTTATTTATTTATTTGTTTATTTATTTTCCATTTACGGCGTCCCTTTAGGCGTCGTTTATCTTCCAACTCCCCGCACTTTAACGTGCTGTACGACAAACAGGCAAAAGTTTGTAGACACCCGAGTTCATGCACTATACTAGGGGACGTTCATTCAGGGTAAAGCCAGATAGTGATGTCATCCCATAGATGTTACCAAATATCTTTTTTTTTATATATAAAAAAGAAAAAAAAGTTTTGTATATTTTTATTTATTTATTCATTCATTCATTCATCTTCTAATTCATCTTCTAACTTCTACCTACTCTACCGCTTTATCCGATCTTCCCTCGGGTCACGGGGAGTCTGTGTCTATCTCAGGCGTCTATGGGCATTAAGGCAGGATACACCCTGGATGGAATGCCAACACCAACACATCGCAGGACACACACACACACACACACACACACACACACACACACACACACACATTCATACACTAGGGACAATTTTCCAAGGTGCCAATCAACCTAGCGTGCATGTTTTTGGACCGAGGAGGAAACCGGAGAAAAACCCCCTGAGGCACGGGGAGAACATGCACAAACTCCACACACACATGGCAGAGATGGGAATTGAACCCGGATCCTGGAGGTGTGAGGCGAACGTGCTAACTACTAAACCACCATACCCCCATTTATTTATTTATTTATTTATTTATTTATATATGTATTTATATATTTATTTATTTATTTTACAATTGTAATGTTTTGAAACTGTAGTAACAATGGCTCGAGAATGGATTATTTATTTATTTATTTATGTTATTTAGTATTTTGCCAGGCAGAAATCTATAAAATGACAATAAATAAATAATATAAAAAACATTAAATTGAATAAAAATACGTGGAAATAAAATCCCAGAGTAGGATTGAGGTTTAAAATAGTATGGGTTAGGGTTAGGGTTAGGGTTATAGACCTGAGGTCTATAAAAGTATAAATGTTTGCCTCCAAAATGTGGCTGGAAAAGCTGCGTGTCCCAATACTTTTGGCGTTGTGCGTTTGTTGTGTGTGTGTGTGTGTGTGTGTGTGTGTGTGTGTGTGTGTGTGTGTGTGTGTGGGTCACACTTTGCTGACACAATGCTACGGTCTTGTTGGGATCGTTCCCAACTGTAAACACTAATAAAACAATCATTAACAAAGCCTTCCTCCGAATTTCCCTCTGAGGACACTGTGGCGCCTCATAACCTACACCCCTCGCACTGTGTGTGTGTGTGTTTGTGTGTGTGTAATTGGGGGGTGGTGGGGACTTGGACTGCTTGTTCTTTGGACACACAGCCCCCAGCGGAGAATCCTGGCAGCCTCTCTTAGCACTTTTCTTGTCCTCCAGCCATTGTTTTCCCTCTTCGTCCTCCCCGTCTGTCCTCTTTCTCCTACCCGGAGAAGTCGCTTCCTGTCCGGCCCAGGCTGGCAGACTCTCTGTCTCGCGCCGGCTCCGTCGGCCATTGTTCTGCGCTCTTCTCCTCCGTCTTCTCGTCTCTCCTTGCCCCCCCTCCGACCATCTCCACAGGTGCAGGACGGAGGAGGAAACGCTCCCGAGGCAGCACAATGGCCAGCTCAAACTCCTATTGATGTATCTGTTGCGCTCGGCGTTTATTTATTGCCGAGCGCCTGATTGTGTGGTTGGACGGTGTGTTAGAATGACAACGGCGTTGGCTTGGGATGAAGAGTTCGCAAGCCATTGTTACTGCGTAATTAAGGAAGGCTGTGCAGGAGGCTATAATTGCTCCCCCAAAAAATAAACACATCCCACCATTCTACAAAAATAAACAAATAAATAAGTAGGTTGAATTCCTACAATTTATATTCACAATATTAACATTTCTAAGATGTTTGGTGAGGGAGTGGAGGGGGGGGGGCATTTTATTTCCATTTATTTATTCAATTTAATGTTCTTTAATTACAATTTATTTATTTATTTATTTTTTGTCATTTTATGCATTTCTGCCTGGCAAAATAATGAACACATAAACAAACAAACAAACAAATAAATAATTAATTCTTGTACCATTGCTACTAAAGTTTCAAAACATTACAATTATTAAAAAAAACATTTAAAAACCATTTATTTATTTAAAAAAAAGATATTTTGTATGCGGGGGTTATTTACAAGTAAGTATTTATTCGATTTAATGTTTTTAATTAATTAAAAAAAATTTTTTTGTCATTTTATATATTTCTGCCTGGCAAACAAACAAACAAACAAACAAACAAACAAATGAACAAAATGAACAAACAAAAAAATCATACATTCTTGTACTATTGCTACTACAGTTTCAAAATATTATAACTGTAAAAAAAATTGTATGTATATAGAATTAATTTTATATACAATATTTTTGTCTATTTAAATGTATTTTTATTTGCCCATCACTTGTGAAACAAATGAATAAATAATTTGAACAAATACATAATAATTTAAAATATGATGGACATTATGATGGACATTAAGGTTTTGATGGACATTAAGGTCATGAT
This sequence comes from Kryptopterus vitreolus, assembly GCA_030449085.1. Taxonomy (NCBI): domain Eukaryota; kingdom Metazoa; phylum Chordata; class Actinopteri; order Siluriformes; family Siluridae; genus Kryptopterus; species Kryptopterus vitreolus. The sequence goes on from JACRUU010000027.1 coordinate 2,771,598, forward strand.
GGTCATTAAGGTCATGATGGTCATTCAGGTCATGATGGTCATTAAGGTTTTGATGGACATTTAGGTCATGATGGTCATTAAGGTCATGATGGTGGACATTAAGGTCATGATGGTCATCAAGGTCATGATGGTCATCAAGGTCATGATGGTCATTAAGGTCATGATGAACATTAAGGTTTTGATGAACATTAAGGTCATGATAGTCATTAAGATTATGATGGTCATTAAGGTCATGATGGACATTAAGGTCATGATGTCATGTCATTAAGGTCATTAAGGTCATGATGGTCATTCATTAAGGTCATGATGGTCATTCATTAAGGTCATGATGGTCATTAAGGTCATGATGGTCATTAAGGTCATGATGAACATCAAGGTCATGATGGACATCAAGGTCATGATGGACATTAAGGTCATGATGGACATTAAGGTCATGATGGACATTAAGGTCATGATGAACATTAAGGTCATGATGGTCATTAAGATTATGAAGGACATTAAGGTCATGATGGTCATTAAGGTTATGATGGTCATTAATGATGACGGTATGAAGGACATTAAGGTCATGATGGTCATTAAGGTCATGATGGTCATTAAGGTCATGATGGACATTAAGGTCATGACGGTCATTAAGATTATGATGGACATTAAGGTCATGACAGTCATTAAGGTCATGATGAACATTAAGGTCATGATGGACATTAAGGTCATGAGTTTCATTAAGGTTATGATGGGCATTAAGGTCATGATGAACATTAAGGTCATGACGGACATTAAGGTCATTGACGGAATGTCATGTCATGACGGACATTAAGGTCAGGATGACGGACATTAAGGTCATGATGGACATTAAGGTCATGACGGACATTAAGGTCATGACGGACATTAAGGTCATGATGAACATTAAGGTCATGATGGACATTAAGGTCATGATGGTGGACATTAAGGTCATGATGGTCATTAAGGTCATGATGAACATTAAGACATTAAGTCATGACATAATGGTCATTAAGGTCATTAAGGTCATAAGGTCATGATGGTCATTAAGGTCATGATGGTCATTAAGGTCATGATAAGGTCATTAATGACATAAGGTCATGTTATGTCATTAATGGTCATTAAGGTCATGATGGACATTAAGGTCATGACGGACATTAAGGTCATGATGGACTCTGGCCTTGGAATGAAAGTGGTGGTTTTCATATTGAAGTAAACCAGATAGCATCTCTCACTTTTACACTCTGTTCATATACATATCGAGACATTTCAACTTTCTATAATGCACATCATTACAGACTTTCTTCTGAGGAAGTGCAACAATACCTCGGCAAGCGTTCGCCCACCATCCATCAGCGCTCGGCAGGAAACTCGATAAAGGAACGGGGAAGCCGATACGCTCGTATTGCACCGAGATCCGTATCAACGCGTGCAAGTGCGAGGCAAAGCGCCAGACCCAAACGACAAGACAGGAATATCGGGCCGCTTTCCAACTCTTTTCCACCGATTCCCACCAGACGGCGGAGTCAACGCCCATCACTTCCTCTGATGCAACACTAGATCATCATTATGGCGGAGTGACACCAGAGCCGTCTTTACACGCGACATGACAATTACACTCTCGACTCTGTAATGGTAATTACATAAACACAATTACACAAACACAGAGAAACGAAAGCTAATGTTTGTAGAGTCCGAGGTTATTGTTCAGAATGTTTTGTGTGTTTTGTATCATGGAGTCTTAAATATAATAATACAACTACTAACAATAATAATATTAATCATTTACTGACGTTTATGACATTTGGCAGATGCCCTTATACAGAACGTCTTACAACCGAGATCAAGGGTCGAGTCAAGTAACGGCTCGATAGTGCTCGGATTTTAACCCATGACCTTCCGATCCAAGGTCCAGTGTACTAAACACTAAACTCCCGCTCACATTAATAATAATAATAATAATAATAATAATAATAATAATAATAATAATAATAATAATAATAATGCTCCTATTACCCATTATTCCCTACCATTCATAATATTGCTACTAACTCACAATACAACTACTACTATTACTACTACTGTTTGCTGGTCATTATTACACATTCATTCATTCATTCATTCATTCATCATTCAATCTCTTCTACTGCTTTAGCTCACAACAACCACCACAACAACAACAACAAAAATACTACTACTACTACTACTACTAATAATAATAATGATGGTGATGATGATGATGTTAAAAAAATAAAATAAATAAATATAATAAATAATAATAATAATAATAATAATAATAATAATAATAATAATAATAATAATAAAAATAATAATACTCCAATTGCTAATTATTCCCATTATTCCCTCCCATTAATAATATTGCTACTAACTCACTAAAGTAATAATAATACATAATAGATAATAATAATAATACTACACTACTACTACGACTACTACTACTACTACTACTACTACTACTACTAATAATAATAATATAATACACCACTACTACTACTACTACTAGTAGTAATAATAATAATAATAACAGGAATATAATAAATAAATAATAATAATGATAATAATAATAATAATAATAATAACTAATAATAATAATTTGTGCACTAGTTTTATGTGAATCCGTTGTGCAATATTGTTGTGTAAAGTTATGCAGTCTCCAAGTTAATAATAATAAAAAACAAACAAACAAGCAAAAAAATAAATACCACTACTATTACTACTGATAATAATAATAATAATAATAATAATAATAATAACTACCACTACTACTACTTCTACTACTACTACTAATAATAATAATAATAATAATAATAAATAATTAATATGATAACATAATAATAATAATAATAATAATAATAATAATAATTTGTGCACTAGTGTTATGTGAGCTGTTGTGCAATATTGTTGTGTAAAGTTATGCAGTCTCCAAGTTAATAATAATAAAAAACAAACAAACAAGCAAAAAAATAATAACACTACTATTACTACTGATTATTAATAATAATAATTATAATAATAATAATAATAATAATAATAATAATAATAATAATAATTTGTGCACTAGTGTTATGTGAGCTGTTGTGCAATATTGTTGTGTAAAGTTATGCAGTCTCCAAGTTAATAATAATAAAAAACAAACAAACAAGCAAAAAAATAATAACACTACTATTACTACTGATAATTATAATAATAATAATTTGTGCACTAGTGTTGTGTACTCTGTTGTGCAATCTTGTTGTGTAAAGTTCTGCAGTCTCCGAGTTACGGGAATGACTTTCGCTGGCTGATGGAGGTCAGGAAGGAGAACTGTTTCTCATCGTCCTCTTACACACACTTTGATATTTTAAACACTGGAAACGGCGGAGGAGGAAACGTCGAGTCTGCCTTCTCCTCCTCCTTTATTTGCGTCCTTATCCTTAATCCTCCCGTAGCGTTTTCCCCCGCACACATGCTGACTCATCGTTCTGTTTGGACTAAACATGTGGATCTGCCAGAGCTTTGTATAAATGAGATTAAGGGAGGCGTAGGAATGAACAGTGAGGACGGAAAAAGACACTGATACGAAGAGACAGTAGCTGATACAATGTAGGCCACATGATTGACCCCATGACCCCTGGAGGATTAAAGTGAGCGCATGAGGCAGGGGATGGTGGGAACTGACTTGGGGTTGCATTAAGTGGCTTATAACGTTGCTGAGTATACAGTTCAAAATGTCAGCATGACACATGAGTTCATGGCCAGGAAATGGTGACTCGGGTGAGAAGGGGTTTGCTCAGGGTTCCTATGACAAAAACTAGCACAACAAATAACATCCTGCAGTTCAGAAGATAAACAATTAAGTCTCAAGAAGCCCAAACTATTAAAAAGTGTCATTTGAAGTGTTCCTTCGTCACTTAATGGTTTGTAATGGACGTCCTGCAGCTCGCTTAACGGCTTCTATTTCTGTCAGACGCTTTGACAAAGAACATCTGCTTAATGTCATGAATATAAATGTAAATATTTGAATTTCAGCCGTGCCAGAGTGTTACATTCGACATTTTAACCCTTAACACTTGCTTCGTTTGGAGTCTGTATCCTCAGCTATGAGCTACTGATACCCACTGGTCCCAGTAAACCACCGGGACTGCTCTGTGGCTTAACTGGTACCCGGGCCTGTGCGGAAAAAAAAGAACATACATTATTTCCGTTTTGTTTATTATCCGATTCTTTTATTTTGGAAAATGACGGGATTTTCTGCCACCGGCGCATGCCATGCTCGCCTGGGTCGGCGCTGATGATTCTGTCAAGATGCTAAACGCCTGGGTCACATGACTGACCTCCATCCGACCACTATACATTTTACATTTACTCCATTCGCAGACGCCTTCTATAAAGAGGCTGGACTGCTCATCGGAGACCACTATTACATTTACATTTACTCCATTCGCAGACGCCTTGGCTCAATCCGGAGGATTGGCGGGAGGGGGCACGGTGGTTTACTAGTTAACATGTTCGCCTCACACCTCCAGGGTCGGGGTTCATCCGGGTTAATCCCGTCTCGGCCAATGTGAGTGTGGAGGGGGCAGTTGGCATGTTCGCCTCGTCCAGTAGGTGTGTCGGTTGCCTCCAGGGTCCGGGGTTCCGATTCCGTCTCGGCCCATGTGTGTGTGGAGTTTGTTGCATGTTCTCCCCTGCCTCAGGGGGTTTTTCTCCTGGTTCTCCGGTTTCCTCCCCGGTCCAAAAACATACACAGTAGGTTGATTGGCACCTTGGAAAATCAGGGGGTTCCAATTGTATGAATGTGTGTGTGTGTGTGTGTGCCCGTGATGTGAATGTGAATGTCCCTGGTGTATGAATGTGTGTGTGTGTGTGTTGTGTTTTTGTGTTTGTGTGTGTGTGTGTGTGCGATCCAGGGGTTGGCATTCCATCCAGGGTGTATCCTGCTTTAATGCCCATGAGATAGACACAGACCCCGTGAGATCGGATAAGACTAGATGACGGATGATGACTGATGGACTGGCTCAATGGCCCTCTAGTGGTGGGATTTGACCCGAGGGAAGATCGGATTAGCGGTAGAAGATGAATGAATGAATGGACTCAGCTCAATGGCCCAAGTGGTGGGATTTGACCCTGAGATCTTACGTTCAGAAGCCCAATGCTTAGCGCTACCTCCGATCTAGCAGCATGAACAACAAACAAACGTCTTTGGAAAGTTTCCTTGCGCGGGGTAAAAGATCCTACGACGTCAAAGAAAAAGACGTTTAACAGACAATACCAGGACATGAAATATGGATTATGGAAACTATGGATTATGGAATATTACGCCGAGAGTCTCGCTAATGACACATGGAGACTTATACATTTACAGCATTTGGCAGACGCCCTTATCCAGAGCGACTTGCAACTGAGAAATTGAAGGTTAAGGGCCTCGCTCAAGGGCCCACTAGTGGCAGCTTTGTGGGAGCTGGGATTTGAACCTGGATCCGCCAGTCCAGAGGGCAACACCGCCACACCTTAAAGACCTCTCCGTGAAAATATTGTCTGATCTTAATCCGATTCGTATCTTAAAAACACTTAACCCGGGGCTCCCTAAGATACTGCAGGTTGGAGTTTGGGTCCGATTAAGTTTGATTGGACTGGCTTCTGCGTTCTCCGTTGGAAAACTACATTTACGGCATTTGGCACGCCCTTTGGCAACTGGCTTCTGCGTTCTCCGTTTCGACTTACAACATTTACGGCACTTGATTTTGACGCCCTTATCAAGACGATTTACTTATCAAGAGCGTTCAGGGTTAAGGGCCTTGCTCAAGGGCCCATTAGTGGCAGCTTGGTGGAGGTGGGTTTGGACACTGTGATCTTCCGGTCCAGAGGTCACTGCCTTAACCGCTGGGCTCCCCTTTCCCAAAACCACCTTTTATACCTTGAGTATTAACCCTTGATCAGCCACCTTTGCTTGGATTGGATTCTTCTCTGATTAGGAGGTTTGCCTTCGAGAATGTCCTTTAACTCTTATCTTCTCGGCACTTCCAATCAATCAAGGGCCCCAGCTGATTGAACAATTTAAGTGGACTTGCTGTGTGGAATGAAACGCTGCGCCTCCACAAAAGACTGATCACTTCTGGTCTTGACGATGATCTCTCTGCACCCTTTGTTACGAGTTAATGTCGGCCCCCAAATGTACGCCTTACTTGGATGAAATCCTTCTTCCTGTGCTGAGATGTTCAGTCCAAAGCTCGAGGAAGAACCCTTAACCCTCAGCGTATATCACTCAATGCTTGGCTTGGATTCGGCGTCCTCTATTGTTCCACCATCAATCCTCCAATCCACTCCAAACATATCTGTCACAACTACAACAGGGAAACGCCCGCTGGATCACAATTCGCTGGCATAAGACACGGTTATAAACGTCTTGTTGGCTCGGAGTTCATTATTTGTGGATTACTTGTGCCTTTATCTGGATTCTCCTTTGTCTGTAAACCTGTAATTTCACCTCCAGTATGATATATTTAATATTTCTCCTAATTTTAGCACGCTGTTCTCTGTATCAGTGCTTTCCATTTCTCCGTTTCAGTATTCCGGACAGCGTGTATATTTCAAATTGACATTTTATACGTCACGTACGTATGCGCGCAAATATATATATATATATATATATATATATATATATATATATATATATATATATATATATATATATATATATATATATATATAATATATAGGGGCAAGGTGGCTTAGTGGTTATAGCACGTTCACCTCACACCTCCAGGGTCCGGGTTCGATTCCCGTCTCGGCCATGTGTGTGTGTGGAGTTTGTGCATGTTCTCCCCGTGCCTCAGGGGGCTTTTCTCCGGGTTCTCCGGTTTCCTCCCTCCCCCCGGTCCTAAAAACATGCACGGATAGGTTGATTGGCACCTTGGAAAATTGTCCCTAGTGTATGAATGTGTGTGTGTGTTGTGTGTGTATAAATGTGAATGTGTGTGTGTGTGTGTGTGTGATGGGTTGGCATTCCATCCAGGGTGTATCCTGCCTTAATGCCCAAATAGACGTCCTGAGATAGGCACAGACTCCCCGTGACCCGAGCGAAGATCAGATAACGCGGGTAGAAGAGGTATAGTATAGAATATTATATAATATATGAAGTATATATATATATATATATATATATATATATAATATATATATATATATATATATATATATATATATATATATACAGCATATATATATAATAGTGTATAAAGTTTACATTTCTTCTTCTTGCTCTTTTCTTAGATATGTAGATACTTTTCTAAAGATATTTCTTCTCCGTGCTCGTTTGTGTATACGTGGGTACGGTGTTCAGTGACAGTAAGCTCGGCGCTGAAGCATTCCGCATCTGTCAACTTTGGTGAAATGGAATAAATTAACTTATCGCCGGCGGTCAAAACAACGCCAGAGCCAAATTCCTGAGTCCTTCTGTTTCTCGCTCTGTTCCTCTCGCTCTATTTTGGGTCATCGCACTTCGCCCGACATTCGACCGACTGCTGTTTAACGTGATGCACATCCCAGAAAACAAGAGAAGCCGATTATTATGTTTGGATTCACAGTCAGTTCTTTATTATCTCAATTAACCAAATTATTCCTTAACATTCTTTATCTTTACATCGAATCCATCTCATGCTTTGGTACCTTTTTATATTTACCAGATAAATATTACAGTGTATATATACGGCTGAAAGTAGATTTTATTAGTGACGTGTGCAAAAGCATCACTATTATAATCTCTCTCTCGCTTCGGACAAATTTTCCGTGCGTAACTCATCCCGTGGTTTTTCTCCGATCGTCACGAATCATACCTCGTATCGCGTGGCCCGATGGTGTGAGGTGTGCTGTTACTTTTATAAGGAATCGCCCCGCGGCCAAATTCCGAACCCGGGGCCAAAAAGCGGGAATTTTTTCCCATAGAAAATGAATGGGGTTGAAATTCCGTGCCTCACAGTTCGGGCCTGTGAGCGTCTGACATGCACATATGGCAAATCCACTCGTAGGGGGTCCGGAGTGGATCACGATCATATACCTCCCGAATCCCACACACGTTTGTAATTTTGGGAAGTAAGCGACATTTCGGCCTCATAAAATGAATGGGGAAATTTGACGCTCCGCCATTCGGTCCGTGTTCACCCGAAATGCAGATTTGACATATCCACTTGTAGGTGAGATGAATGCGATCATATGACTCTTGAACCCCAGACCCACTTGGAATTTTGGGAGTCTGAGTCAACATTTTGACGCTCTGCAGTTCGGCCGTACACTTATATGACACTCGGTCCGAAAAACCACAGGGAATTATCGGTAATTTTGGAAAATGCGTTTTTTTGGTCTGGGATGAATTTTTAGCATAGAAAAATGTACCATTTACCACATTTTCTTCAGGAAATGTCCCGTGTCTAGTTTTGAGTGAGCGTCCGTAAGGAAGGAGTTGTTGTTATGTAACTCTGCTAACGTTCCCAGTCGCGTCACCACGTTCTGTTTTATCTCCATGTCGTCATTCGGACTCTCGATCTGTCAATCATCAAAAGTCCCTGCTGATTATTTAGTTGTTCAGTAACTACTATTATTAATTAACTCGGTGAACCTGAAGGGAAGGCTTGAATCAGCAATTTAAACACTTTTAGGAGCCTCATATTCCAGTAATATATTATAAATTATATATTTTAGGATCGAATCTATGTGAGGGCACTGTCTGGGATTTAATTTAATTTAATTTAATTGAATAAAACACAATTAAATAAATAATATAATATATAAAAAATATACAAATAAAATATAAATTAATTTAAATAAAATTAGTTCTTATTTATCGTAATACTCGACTTTACTATAACTTTAACAAACTAATACTAACTTTACTGGAATTCCGAACCTGGGGCCAAAAAGCGGGAATTTTTTTTCCCCATAGAAAATGAATGGGAGCTTCTGACCAACGCCACTCGGACACCGATCGCCTGATGCATGCCATACATCATTGCAAACAGACCAATGGGGGGGGGGGGGGGGGGGGAATGCATTATGGGGAAATGCTATTACCCCACAGTCAATGGTGGCCATTGGTGGAGGGGCCAAAAATTGTCGGGGTCACAAAAAGTCCCGGAAGGGCACGTGTAAGGTGTCTACGGACTCGGCTCTGCATAGGCTAATATAATAATGTCACATGACCTCATGTCAAGCTATACCCCCACATTATCCCAAATGGGCGAAAAAGCTGACATCGTCGGAAACAGGCGTGTGACATGTCTAAACGCTCGGCATATCGACGGGAGTCAGATGCTAGGTAATTTGATGGCATCATGTGATGTCACTGGCCCCACCCCCTCCCGAAAAAAATGGCCAAAATGGGCATTTCTGGTGTCTGAACTCTCGTCTCTCCGAACAAGCTCGTGTTTTGAGGTCAGTGCTAAATATTAAACGGACCAGGCTCTAAAGGGTCTCTCATCCGGCAAGCATCACTCACATTTTCTCCCAGGAAATGTTTTTCAATATTCTTTTATACACAGTATTTTTGCTTGAATTATATTATTTTAAATATATTATATACTTTTAGGACTCCTCGTTAGCATTACTGTCTTCGTTAAAATAATTGTCTCACGTGCAACGAGACGAAATCCAGACCGAAGGCAGGATATGTTTATGATGTTTAAAAAAAAAAAAGAAGCACTTGAACATTTCAGCAGTTTCATGTTGGTTTTTTGAAAGTTCAGACGTCATGACTTTCCCTGCCACGTCCTCTACAACTCCCATATCACACCACGTGCAGAACGACACGATCTACGATTATTTCACAAATACATTGTAGAAAAAGCAGGGTAAAGGTGAAACGACGTGCTGAAACAGTCATACATGAACTTTCACTTCTCTTATATAAACATTTGCGGATGTAGAGAAAGGGCTTGTTGGGTTTGGCAGTGGTGTGGGTGAGACACTGCGAGGGGGACGGGATCGGTGTGGGTGAGACACTGCGAGGGGGACGGGATCGGTGCGGGTGAGACACTGCGAGGGGGACGGGATCGGTGTGGGTGAGACACTGCGAGGGGGGACGGGATCGGTGTGGGTGAGACACTGCGAGGGGGGCGGGATCGGTGTGGGTGAGACACTGCGAGGGGGACGGGATCGGTGTGGGTGAGACACTGCGAGGGGGACGGGATCGGTGTGGGTGAGACACTGCGAGGGGGACGGGATCGGTGCAGGTGAGATTGCGAGGGGGACGGGATCGGTGCGGGTGAGATTGCGAGGGGAACGGGATCGGTGTGGGTGAGACACTGCGAGGGGGAGGGGGGCGGGATGGACGGGATCGGTGTGGGTGAGACACTGCGAGGGGGACGGGATCGGTGTGGGTGAGACATTGCGAGGGGGACGGGATCGGTGCGGTGTGGGTGAGACACTGCGAGGGGGACGGGATCGGTGTGGGTGAGACACTGCGAGGGGGACGGGATCGGTGCGGGTGAGACATTGCGAGGGGGACGGGATCGGTGTGGGTGAGACACTGCGAGGGGGACGGGATCGGTGTGGGTGAGACACTGTGAGGGGGACGGGATCGGTGCTTGTGGCGATGTGTGGAGTGAGTTCGGGGGAGATTTAGTGCCTTAAAGCTGGACGCAGAGTTTATGGAGCCGTGTGGTCGAGGATCCGCTCCACTTCTGGCACAGAGAACGAAAACTCGGGGATTGTTTTAATCATTACTCATGTGTGCTGTTTGTACAAGTGTGATCGAGTGTGTATGTGGTCAGTTTACGGCACTTCCCCAACATTTTTATGGGCAACAATTCTGAAGCTGCTTTGAACACTTTTTATTCCAGACCTATTTAACTTATCGCCAACATAATAATAATAATAATAATAATAATAATAATAATAAGAGAAGAAGAAGAAAAAGAAGAACATGTAATAATAATTATAATAAAATGAAAAGAAGAAGAAAGAGGAGAAGAAGAAGAGAATGTAAGAACAATAAGAAGAAGAAGAGGAAGAAGAAGAATATGTAACAACAACAACAATTATAATACTAATACACAATAATAATAATAATAATAATAATAATAATAATAATAATAATAAGGGGATGACGAATATGTAACAATAAGAAGAAGAAGAGAATATGAATATGTAACAACAACAACAACAACAACAAATAATAATAATAATAATAATAAGGGGCAGAAGAATAATAACTATGTAACAACAACAATACAACAACAATAACAACAATAATAATAATATAATAATAATAATAGAAGAAGAAGAATGTAACAACAACAACAATAAAGAATATGTAATAATAATAATAATAATAACAATAATAACAATAATAATAATAAAAGGGGCAGAAGAAAAAGAAGATGTAACAACAACAACAACAACAATAATAATAATAATAATAATAATAATAACAATTAATAATAATAATAATAATAATAATAATAATAATAAGAAGAATAAGAATAAGAAATAACAACAACAACAACAACAATAATAATAATAATAATAATAATAATAATAATAAAAGGGGCAGGAAGATAATATGGGAAGAAGAAGAATATGTAACAACAACAACTACAACAAAAACAAACACATAATAATAATAATAATAATAATAATAATAATAATAATAAGAAGAAGAAGAAGAATATGTAAACAGCAACAACAACAACAACAATAATAATAATAATAATAATAATAAATAATAATAAAAGAAGAAGAAGAAGAAGAAGAAAAGAAATAGAGAAGAAGAAAAGCAGAAGAAGATGTAATAATAATAATCGATACCTTGCAGGTTTGCCGAGCTGCCACTAGTGGGCCCTTAACCCCCAATTGATCAGCCTTTTGGGTTTCACAAGCCGCACTGGTTCCTGGTGCCAAACCCGGATAGATGTGGGAATGTTGGGGAGGGGTTGTATTAGGAAAGGCATCCAGTGTAAATACATGTGCTGAATCTAATATACGGATTGTCCACTGTGGCGAGAGCGGGAGAAACAGAAAGAAAAAAATAATGATCATTATTATAATAATTATGATTATGGTTTGACCCCAAACTTGTTACGCCAAAATGTTACAACATGACAGAGTTTTCACACGACATCCGAAAAAAAAGCCCTTCTTTTCTCTGTATTAAAGTCAAAGCTCTATAGCAGGAGATCTTTCATACTGTACATGACAGATACACACTTTTTAAATGTCAAAACGTGCATTATTGCATAACACACACACATTCATACACTAGGAACAATTTTCCAAGGTGCCAATCAGCCTTCCGTGCATGTTTTTGGACCGGGGGAGGGAAACCGGCGAACCCGGAGGAGAAAAAACCCCTGAGGCACGGGGAGAACATGCAAACTCCACACACACGCACATGGCCGAGACGGGAATCGAACCCGGACCCTGGTGGTGTGAGGCGAACGTGCTAAACACTACGCCACCGTGCCCCCTCAACATTATAGTATATACGATTGAATGTATATTTTATTTCGAGTCCTTATGGAAGGAGTCTACAGTAACAGTGTCTTCCTTATGTCATTCCCAGTCACGTCAGGACACCAGGGGCATTGTCATGTCCCCACAGGGTTGAGTCTCCTAGTGCAAACACACTGTATATAAATGTCAGCCTGTAATTCTGTTTGAGAAAGAACCACATACGGCTGGAAACGTCGTCCCTGTACATTTTATCGTTCTACAGGTTTCCCTTGATGACCTTCATTCATTCATTCATCTTCTACCGCTTTATCTGATCTTCCCTCGGGTCACGGGGAGTCTGTGTCTATCTCAGGCGTCTATGGGCATTAAGGCAGGATACACCCTGGATGGAATGCCAACCCATCACAGGACACACACACACACACACACACACATTCATACACTAGGGACAATTTTACAATGTGCCAATCAACCCCGGTGCATGTTTTTGGACCGGGGGAGGAAACCGGAGAACCCGGGGAAAAACCCTCTGAGGCACGGAGAGAACATGCACAAACTCCACACACACACATGGCCGAGACGGGAATCGAACCCGGACCCTGGCGGTGTGAGGCGGACATGCTAACCACTAAACCACCATACCCCCCCTTCGTTCATTCAATTTAAACCCATTTTCACGTTCACAAAACACTTACACACACCGACTCTCACACGCCGAGTCGGGATGAACGTCATCCTCCTGCGTTTTCTCGCTTTCTACGAGCCAACATTGCCAATATGTCACTGCTCATTATTCCTCACTGCCTGGGATCAAACAAACCACACAGTTTCCCTGAAATGTGCTCCGTCACTTTGGCCTCAAATGCCCTTTATGTTCCAGGTGTCTAATTAAAGGCTCAAAGACTCCACCTGGTGGCCATTTCACGTCACTGCGACTTTCTTTTTCTCTTCTATTCGCCTTATTTTAGTGTTTTAATGAGTACTTCGGTCTGTTTAAACAAATCCCAAAGGGAAATGAACTGGCTTGTTTTTATTTTCTTTTCTCTTTTCCGCCTGGGATATATTGTATAATATATTAAGGTTCTTCTGGATAATTTAAAAAGATTTAAGTCTAATACTGTACAAACTATTCTCACAATTGTATGGGATGTTTTTGGACCTGTTCCTGCTCCTGTGCACAATTCCAGCTCCATGATGATATAATTTACCAGCATTATTAAAAGTGTGTAGCATTAAAAGATCTCAAACCTATCGAAGACTTTCTGGGATGAATTGGACCTGGACCTGACTTCAACAACACTTTAAGTTTTTATTTATTTATTTATTTATTTATTTATTTAGAATGTGGATGGGATTCTCCCCCCCAAAAAAACATGCACATAACCATTTTGTTTAGGTGTCCACAAACATTTGTCTATATGTATAAGATATATGTATAAGATTTTTATTCTGTTTTATTTGTATTGTATTTTATCTTTTTCTTTGCATTTATTTATAATGTTATAATATTTTTCTTTTTCTTTTCTTCCCGTTATGTTTACATGCAGGACAGTCGTAAAAATCATATCACTGCATGTCGTACTGTCTATGTATGCGGTGTCGGGGAGTAACGAGTTACATGTAACGGCGTCACGTAATATTATTACAGTATAAATGTAACAGGAATTCGTTACAATTACTGGGAAAAAATGTTAAATGACAATTACTTATGAAAATGTAAAAAAAAAATAGGGTTACATCTGAACAATATGATGTAAAATCAGTGCTTTTTTTGTTTTTTTTTTTATCATTATTTCGAATTTGAACGTAAAAGCGCCACCTAGTGGACAAATGCAAGTAATCCGAAAGTCAACAGTTCCTTTACTTATATAAAGCCATTGAAAAGCTACACTATTATTACATTTTGAATAGCGTCATTTGTAATCTATTACAATTTCCAAAGTAACCTTCCACAACACCGTGTGCATGTGACGTGAAGCGAAACGCACACGATTGTATGTACGTCCACTAGATGGCGCTGCGTTCTCACATTAAAGCACATGTCAAACAATGAAGATTTTCCTGCGTTTCTATGGCCTGTCTGTGTTCATACAGGCATGGATTCGGTTTGAATCGAAATGGCCTGCATGTCTGTGCTCTCTCGGTCATTTCGGACGCCTCCGAATCGCCGTGTAACTTTTCTCTCCGAAACTATTTCACATTTTCTTTCAAACGCTGCGATTCTGCCGTATAAGGGATTTCTTCATAAATGGCCCTCTTTTTTTTCCGAGAGCGATTTTACGTTAATGGGGGGAAATGGTAGACGAGTGGAGAATGGGCCATTATCCGTTCAGCACTTTCCAGTGTAGACAAAAAGCACGGAGCAATGCGGCAATAATGAAAGCTTACGACTTTTTTTTTTGTTTTGCTTTTTTTTAAGAGTAGCTATCAATTACATTTTCAACGGTTAAAAGAAAATAAAAAAACAGTGCTGAACGATAAATTCGTGCGGTTTACATTACCGTAGTAAAATACCAAAGTATTCTCCTTTATAAGCAATTATATGTTGTTGTTGTTGTTTTTTTAACCGTTTTTAGCTACACTTCTGTTCTCGTTTAAGATGTAATCACTCATTCCTTCAGCAGAACAATTCTTCGTATAAACAAAGATTATTACTAGTTTCATAATAATAGCCATTCTACCATACCATTCTGTATATATATATATATTATATATATATATATATATATATATATATATATATATATACAATACCATACTTTTAATGGCTATAAAACTGAATTTTGGTGGATTACTTTCATTTTTGTCCCACTAGGTGGCGCTATATATATATATATATATATATATATATCTATATATATATATATATATATATATATATATATATATATATATATATATATATATATATATATATATATATATATATATATATATATATATATATCATATTATATAGTATATATATATATATATACATATATATATATATATCTATATATATATATATATATATATATATATATATATATATATATATATATATATATATTTATATTTTTTTTTTTTTTTTTTTTTTTTTTTTAGTTGCACAACTATTATACTGGGTTTAAAGCGCTGGGTTGCTGATCCAAGGTCGGGGGTTTGAGTCCCGGTATGGCCAATCTGCCACCCTTGGGTCCTTGAGCAAGGCCCTTAACCCTCTGTGCTCTAGGGGGCACCATATAATGGCTTGGCAAGAATTTCACTGTGCTGTAATGTATATGTGGCAAATAAAGGCTATTCTGTACTGTATCCTCACGTCATTGGTGGATGTATTTGAATACAGCAAATACACTTCCGGGCCAAAAGTTTTTGGACACCAGGCCAGTATAAAGCATGTGTGTGTGGAGTTTGTGCATGTTCTCCCCGTGCCTCAGGGGGGTTTTCTCCGGGTTCTACGGTTTCCCCCCGGTCCAAAAACATGCACGGTAGGTTGATTGGCACCTTGGAAAATTGTCCCTAGTGTATGAATGTGTGTGTGAATGAGTGTGTGTGTGTGTGTGTGTGTGTGTGTGTGTGCGCCCTGCGATGGGTTGGCATTCCATCCAGGGTGTATCCTGCCTTAATGCCCATAGACGCCTGAGATAGACACAGACTCCCCGTGACCCGAGGGAAGATCGGATAAAGGGGTAGAAGATGAATGAATGAATGAATTCAGACGGAGCACTACTGAAGGCCTAGGTGTGAAATGCACGCTCCACTACTGATCATTCCCACACCCTATTGGTTTATAATCGATCTGTCACACCTGCACACGATACACAAATCACCTCACACTCCAGCGAGGACGTAACCAGTGTTGGCCGTCGTTACTCCAAAACAAGCCTTAAAGTGATTATTTCTCCACTCGTTTATCAAACGCGTTCATCCTCCGCAAAAGTAGATACAGTAGGGAGTTCTGTAGAGAGACGGGTCAATAAATTAGAGATCAGCGCCGCCTAAACTTTTATCCTTAATGCCATTTTTTACATTACTTTTATACTTTAAGTCATTTTGAAAGCAGTATTTTACACTTTTACTCTAATATCTAAACTTCTACCCGAGGAATCTATGGGAATATTTTAGATTTTATTTTTGAATTATTATTATTATTATTATTATAATAGGAATAAATCCGCATAACGAGCTTCCTCTCTCCGAGGATGCCAGGACATGCTACATTAAATCCAGCTCGATTGCGCTTACTTGGGATATCATGCATCCAGTCAAATTAATGAGGAAAATGTTTCTTTTCTGTTTTTTTTCGTAATAAAGCCATACGGAAATTTCATTGCTTATTTAAAGATAAAAACGGTCATTTAGTTTACGATGTGGACGATTCAGATTATAATGGTGCAAAGACTCGGGGGATTTTACACACACACACACACCACACACACACACACACACCCACACACCCACACACACACAACACACATTACACCCATCACTACAATATCAGACCCTGTTCTCATTTACACTTCAGTTCACTTTATTGCCTGGACGTTTATTGTCAGTTGATCCCTAATAGTGTATCAAAGGAAAACCCCAAAAGGAGACCCATTTATATATATATTCATTCATTCATTCATCTTCTACCGCTTTACCGCTTTTATCCGATCTTCCCTCGGGTCACGGGGAGTCTGTGTCTGTGTCTATCTCAGGCATCTATGGGTATTAATCTTGTAATTAACAACATATTCATATTAAATGAATAAGATCCAGAGTAAAATAAATATTAAATAATCAATACATTTATTAAAGGGAGAGATTTTGAGAAAAAAATATATAATTATAACAGTTACATTCATTTTTGCTACATTGAAAACGTGCGATTAATCACAATTAACTATTTTATTGTGTTGACAGCCCTAATAAATATATAATATATATATATATATATATATATATATATATATATATATATATATAGATATATATATATATATATATATATATATATATAAAATACAGTCCTCCATCTTTTATATGAGTTTTATGTAATGTTTTATAGAGGGAAATTCCTCCTTCTTTATTTATTTATTTATTTATTTATTTGTCCTTTCATGTGTACATTATTTTTCATTCTATATTTAATTTGTTCATTTGTTTCCTCTTTTTTTCTTCTTCGCATTCGTTCTTTTATTTTCCTCTCCTCTTCTTTTCTTTTCTCTTCTCCTTAACGATGCCCCTTTCAAGTCAATCATTTTTTACTCACTTCCTCTCCCTGTCTTTCTTTTCTTTTCTTTTCTCCTCATCCCCTACTCTTTTCTTTACTCCTCCTCTCCACTTTTCTTTTCTTTTCTCTTCATATCCTACTCTTTTCTTTACTCCTCCTCTCTCTCTAATTTTCGTTTCCCTCCTTTTTTTCTTCTCTTTCTCCTCTCCATTTTTTTTTCTTTTCTTTTCTCCTCATCCTCTCTGACACCTTTTCTTTACTCCTCCTCTCTACTTTTCTTTTATTTTCTTTACTCCTCCTCTCCACTTTTCTTCTATTTTCTCTTTACTTTACTCTTACTCCTCCTCTCTACTTTTCTTTTCTTTTCTCCTCCTCTCCTCTGCTCTTTTCTTTTCTCCTCATCCCCCTACTCTTTACATTTCTTTTCTTTCTTTTCCTTTCTCCTCCTCTCCACTTTTCTTTTACTTTTCTTCTCATCTCCTCCTCTTTTTTCTTCTCCTCCTCTCATCGATTCATTTCTCTTCTTTTGCCCTTCTCTCCCTTCCTCTATTCTTTTCTTTTCTCCTCCCCATTCCTATTTTCTTTTCTTCTTCTCCTCTCCTCTTCTCTCACTATTCTTTTCATCTCCTTTCCTTTCTGATTTTTTCTCATGATGTCTTTTTCTCCAGTCAGTATTTGTTCCCGAGCACAGCGTGAGAAAATACGATCCGGAATTAAATGATAATTCCCGCAACACACATCGTTTTTCATTTTCTCCACTTTATTTTCTTTCTTTATTTCTTTTCACCTGATTTCCCTCAGGCTTTCGTCTCCTCTGCTTTTGTTGAAGTAGCCATGCTGATAGACAAACACACACACACACACACACACACACACACACACACACACACACACACACACACACACACACACACACACACACACACACAAGTGTTTAATTGCAATCTAAGCCTTTATTGGAGGAATACAGTGTTGGGCCAAAAGTATTGGGACACCGTCTGTCCAAATGTTTGTGGACCAATGGTTCCTCTCCTACATGTGGATGAGATCCGTGCAGATGTTCCACACACCTCCATGCCATGTACACCACATCTTCATAGAGGAACATTTTTTTAGCTCACGAGGGGCGTGTTGGTTTAGCGGTTAGCACGTTCGCCTCACACCGCCAGGGTCCGGGTTTGATTTCCATCTCGGCCATGTGTGTGTGGAGTTTGTGCATGTTCTCCCCGTTCCTCAGGGTTTTTTTCTCCGGGTTCTCCGGTTTCCACCCCCGGTCCAAAAACATGCACGGTAGGTTGATTGGAACCTTGGAAAATTGTCCCTAGTGTATGAATGTGTGTGTGTGTGTGTGTGTGTGTGTGATGGGTTGGCATTCCATCCAGGGTGTATCCTGCCTTAATGCCCATAGACGCCTGAGATAGACACAAACTCCCCGTGACCCGAGGGAAGATCGGATAAAGCGGTAGAAGATGAATGAATGAATGAATGTTGCTCACGATTACCTTCAGTCCCCGAATCATTCTCTCCATCTCCAATTCATTCTCCTGCTCCGTCTCCATCCAAGCCACACAAGAGGAAAAATTCAGACGTCTGCCGCTTTTCCGCTTCACCAGAAGTGACAGTTTGTTTGTTTGTTTGTTTTTTTTTCTCTTCCTCGCCCTCTCGCTTTTCTCCCATCGGGCTCGTAACGTTATTTCATTCCTCGTTTTTCTTATTTTTATCTGCCTGCACCTGACTCAGCATCTCGTCTTGGAGAACACAAACGCAATGGAAGGAAGAGGACGTATTTTTTTTCCTCTCACCCACATAAACACAAAATGAAAAGCAAAACAGTTAAACAGCTTTTCCTGTTCACATTATCTGTTTTTTCCTCATGCAGACGTTTTTTTTTGTTGTTTGTTTTCTCCATTCACTATTTTTTAAGCCCCAAATGTCATTTTGTCATTTTGAGAAATTATTTTTTAAACGAAAAATTTACATTTAAAGCACATATTTATATTTAAGTCAC
The DNA here is from genome assembly GCA_030449085.1 of Kryptopterus vitreolus. Lineage (NCBI taxonomy): Eukaryota > Metazoa > Chordata > Actinopteri > Siluriformes > Siluridae > Kryptopterus > Kryptopterus vitreolus. The sequence goes on from JACRUU010000027.1 coordinate 2,791,247, forward strand.
ATAATTACGGAGGTAGGGGCGCGGTGGTGTAGTGGTTAGCACGTTCGCCTCACACCGCCAGGCTCCGGGTTCGATTCCTGTCTCGGTCATGTGTGTGTGGTGTTTGCATATTCTCCCCGTGCCTCAGGGGGTTTTTCTCCGGGTTCTCCGGTTTCCCCCCGGTCCAAAAACATGCACGGTAGGTTGATTGGCACCTTGGAAAATTGTCCTTAGTGTATGAATGTGTGTGTGAGTGTGCCCTGCGATGGGTTGGCATTCCATCCAGGGTGTATCCTGCCTTAATGCCCATAGACGCCTGAGATAGGCACAGGCTCCCCGTGACCCGAGTGAAGATCGGATAAAAGCGGTAGAAAATGAATGAATGAATGAATGAATTACGGAGGTGAAGGGACTTAAAATGTTCCAGCATGGCGATTTAGACCCATGACCTTCCAAAACCAAATAAAATAAATACATTTACTTAAAAATAACATCCATGTGCATTTAATTCATTTATTTATTTAATTATTTTCGGTTGTTTTTGAAATGGAAAAACTGCTTAATTGATCGTTATGTCGATCCGTGTATCTTTTTACTCTTTTAGAGAAGAAAAAAAAAACAACGTCATTTTCTTTTCCTTTAATAATCCAAAAGGAATCTACAGGACCCATAAAGGGACATGGATGAGGGAAAAGATTTAGAGAAAGGTAAGTTGGCGAGGCCGGCTTCCCCGGGCACCAGAGCGGAGCCGGCAGGACAGGGGCGGACGGGAACTGGGACCAGGGCAGAGCAGGCGGGACAGGAGCAGATGGGACAGGAGCTGATGGGACAGGAACGGACAGAATCTGTTACCAGGGCGGAACCGGCGAGACAGGGGCGGACGGGAACTGGGACCAGGGCAGAGCAGGCGGGACAGGAGTGGATGGGACAGGAGCCGACGAAACAGGAGGGGACGGAATCTGTTACCAGGGTGGAGCAGATGGGACAGGAGGGGACGGGATCTGTTACCAGGGTGGAGCAGATGGGACAGGAGGGGACGGGATCTGTTACCAGGGTGGAGCAGATGGGACAGGAGGGGATGGGATCTGTTACCAGGAGCGGAGCAGACGGGACAGGAGCGGACGGGACCTGGGGCCAGGGCGGAGCTGATGGGACAGGAGTGGACGGGATCTGTTACCAGGAGCGGAGCAGACGGGACAGGAGCGGACGGGATAGGAGTGGACTACTGGCCTTGAGTGGGCTCGGAGCCCCCCCTGGGACGTGCCCTTGGGCAGGGAGGAACGTGGAACCGTGACAGTTTGTATATGATACATTTTTTTCCCCCAGTGAGTGTGAGCTTATTTTCTCACAGTAAATTCTAAAAATGCATCCCATCATATACAGACACAATTGAAATGAGGGTTTTTTTTATTTAATGCACGAACCTATGAAGAAAAATGTTTTGTAAAGTGTTTGGATTTGGGACGTGATTGAAAATGCACTGATGTTTTTGTCTGCAGTAAAATGGGTTGAAAGTGAATGGAGACATAGTGGGACGCTCTAAACCGGAAAAGATTGAGCAAACTTATTACACTTATAACTTATAACTAGCAAAACTCTTGCATCAAATCAATCCTACAAAATCTTAAAAAAACACTATTCTTCCGGTTTGGGCACAATTTGCAAATCTGAATCTCCCATTTACCTCTAAACTGTCACGGTTCCCTCTCTCTCCTCGCTCCTCCCTGCTCTTTTCCCCACACTCACTCCTTTAATTGGCCTCAGCTGTTCCTCATCCTCTCTCCCTCGCCCTCTCCCTATATAAGCCCGGTCATCCCTACATTCCGGGTCCGGGCTCGCACACGTATACGTACAAGTACACGTAGTTGGTACATTGCGTAGCGGACACGCATTCCTTCCGACCTTCAGTGACTAACCTCATGTCTGATTCCTCTATCAGGTCCCGTTCCCGTCTGTTCCCGCTACCCGGACTTCCAAGTTCCGCGGACGTGATCTCGTCCGCCGCCGCTCCTGCTCTCCAGTCTATCCAGTTCCACGGCTCGTAAGGCTCCCTAGCCTGTCTGGCCGCTCCGTTTGAGCGGCGTCTCCTAAGTTCATTGGTATTTAATAAATCCTGTTTTGTTTTGACTCCGGATCTCCGTTTTATCCGATCTTCCCTCGGCTCACGGGGAGTCTGTGTCTATCTGAGGCGTCTATGGGCATTAAGGCAGGATACACCCTAGATGGAATTCCAACCCATCGCAGGACACACACACACACACACACACACACACATTCATTCACACACACATATTCACACACTAGGGGCAATTTTCCAAGGTGCCAATCAACCTACCGTGCATGTTTTTGGACCGGGAGGAAACCAGAGAACCCGGAGAAAAACCCCCTGAGGTACGGGGAGAACATGCACAAACTCCACACACACATGGCCGAGACTGGAATGTCTGGGCGGTGTGAGGCGAACGTGCTAACCACTAAACCACCGTGCCCCCTCATTGATCTTACTCTGAAGTACAAAACGAGGGCAGATAAAAATGATAAAATGTTATTTTATTTTGCCTTCATTGATGAATACAGTGGAATTTTATCACTTTGCCTCCTTCTTCTCTGAGCTTTACGCGAGAGTGCGGCTACGGGTCTTCTGGTGAAATTTAAAATAGCTTTTTTTTTTCTATTCTTGTATTTTATACTGTTGGTCGACAGTGCTGCTAGCGGGCCGCATATTATGCGTGCCGGGGGAAATTTCAACACAGGACTTTGGACACGCCTGGTTTACAGGATGCTTTGCTTGAGCAGAGAGGTTGCGAGCAGGCAGAGCATCCCATGTATGTTATCATTTGGGACAATGTGAGCTTTCACCATGGTCCAAGCATACGCGATTGGTTTGACAATGAGCAGCATTTTATGAATGTGTTTCTTCCACCATCCTCTCCCTTTTTAAACCCTACAGAGGAGCTTTTCTCGGCATGGAGAAATATACCACCAAAAACCCTTACACACAGGAAAATCTACTTCAAGCAATGAATGGAGCTTGTGCTGAGATAGGAGTGGAATCGTGCCAGGGCTGGATTCGGCATGCTAAAGGATTCTTTCCTCGTTGCCTGGGAAGGGAGAACATAGCATGTGTCCTGTGGCCATACCGAGCACAGAGGCATGATGCTGAGGCAGAATAAATGATCTATAAAATATGCTGTAAAAAAAAAAAAAATATATATATATATATATTCTTGCAGCCAAGAAAGTTTTATATAAAAACAAATAGTTAAAATAGTTTTGGGTCAAATGTTTTTGTTTCGCGACAGAAGTCGAAGGTTTTGTGACTGTAGTTTGAACGTTAGAGTTTGTGTTTAGTGTTTTGAGACAAAGAGATGAGATTTTAGGCAACGTCTTTTAGCAATTCATAAAAATAATGAAACTTTGCATTGCTGCCACCTGCTGGACGAAATTGGCAACGCTGGAGAGTCAAGAGCCGCAAACTTTTTTGCAAGATCTCACAAACTTTTTTTTCCATCATGCTTGCGCCCCCCCCTACAAAGTTTTCGCTCAGCCATATCCCTTTAGTGGCTCTGTAAGAATCTACATAACGGCAAACAGTCGTTTTCTTTGTTTCTTGAGCTGTTCAGACTATCTAGGAAATTTTGTGTGTGGATTGTGTGTGGAACTCCCATTTCCTTCCCCTGATCGAAGTGAACTTTTCCCAGCAAAGCCAGAATATAGGATGAAGCCACTGATGTTTTGTTCACCAGATTGGAATTTGTAATCTTTAACATTTTTATAAGTATCTGTAATTTAATTACACGTTTTTTCCCCTCAGTAACTGTAATCAATACGGTTACTTTTATTTTGTAATTAAATTACGTAATGTAATTTAATGTAACATAATGTAACATACATGTAACTAGTTACGCCCCATCACTGATAATGTGTTGATGTGTGTGTAGTAAAAGTATTATAAGAATTAAGAGTATTATAAGACTTTGAAAACCATATACTCCCATTTGTCCACTAGGTGGCACTTACTGAAATGAACATTATAAGGAAAAAACAATGAAACCACTGAGAAAAAGTAGGTTATATTTTGGAAATTGAGCTGCATCAGAATCAGATTGTTGGCGGGGGGGGGGGATTTACTCTACGAATTACGATTTACGAATTATTCTAACTTTTATTTTGTAATTGAATTACGTAACGGCGTTACATGTAACTAGTTACTCAGCAACACTGCGTCTAAAAGTGATCACTATAGTGTTTCGCTTTTGTCGTGTCAATGCTGTACCACTGCAAGTAAAGGTGAACGTTTAAAGTGTGCTACAATTAACCACTAACTTACTGATTTACTTACTAGCACTACAGCGTACACAGGCTCGGAAAAACACACGGACACCGATACCTCCGTCGCTCCCAGAGGACCCGTTCAGAACCATAAAACTGCTCCAACTCCACACCGACCTGGTAAAAACGGTACGATTAGCACCGTGTGTTTTTTTTCCCCCCGAGCCGTCTGGGTGTCTCGTCTGGGGTTTAATTAGTGATCCAATTAGTGCCGTTTAAATCCCAATCCAGCCCTCGTCTTGGAGTAAGAGTTATAGGAAAGAGATGTTCCCTGATCTTTGGAAGGTTTTTAAAGATACAGTAGATCTCCGGCTCACTCTTAGCAACAACAACAACAACAACAACAACAAGCCCCTCCATAAAATATCAATGTTGTGGACTCGAGACACTTCGACTTCAAAGCAAATCTGCATCCGTCTTCATTTCTCAGGCGCTGTGAGGCAGTCATGCTCCTGACACCACGTCTTTTTCAAGATTGTAGTGTTTACAGTCTCAAACAGACCGCGGCGAGAACATCAGATGCAAACGCAGGGAATTCACTTTAACATTTTACTTTAAGTTGCACAAAGTGAAATAACACTAAAGAAAACTGTCTGTACTTCACCAGAACTTTTTTTGTAGTCATAATTATTCATTCATTCATCTTCTACCGCTTTATCCGATCTTCCCTCGGGTCACGGGGAGTCTGTGTCTATCTCAGGCGTCTATGGGCATTAAGGCAGGATACACCCTGGATGGAATGCCAACCCATCACAGGACACACACACACACACATTCATACACTAGGGACAATTTTCCAAGGTGCCAATCAACCTACCGTGCATGTTTTTGGACCGGAAGAGGAAACCGGAGAACCCGGAGAAAAAAACCCCATGAGGCACGGGGGAGAACATGCAAACTCTACCCTCGGGTCACAGGGAGTCTGTGCCTATCTCAGGCGTCTTTAAGGCACGATACAGATACACCCTGGATGGAATGCCAACCCATCGCAGGACACAGACACACACACACTCACATTCACACCGGGACCGGATCTCAGGGGCAGCAGTCTAAGCAGACATGCCTCTCTCCAGCCACTTCCTCTAACTCCCCTGGGGGGACACCGAGGCGTTCCCAAGACAGCTGATAATCATAGTCCCTCCAACGTGTTTCCCCGAGGCCTCTTCCCGGTGGGACATGCCCGAAACCACCTCCCCTGGAAGGCGCCCAGGAGGCATCAGAAATAGATACCCGACCCACGCCAGCTGGTCCCTCTCAATGTAGAGGAGCAGAAGATTTACTCTGAGCTCGTCCTGAGAGACCCTTCTCACCCGATCTCTAAGGGAGCGCCCAGACACCCTGCCAAGGAAGCTCATTTCGGCCGCCTGTATCCGGGATCTTGTCCAAAGCTCATGGCCATAGGTGTTGTTATTATTATTATTATTAATATTATTATTGTGAATCACGGTGGTTTAGTGGTTAGCACGTTCGCCTCACACCACACCGCCAGGATCCCGGGTTCGATTCCCGTCTCGGCCATGTGTGTGTGGAGTTTGTGCATGTTCTCCCCGTGTCCTCAAGGAGGTTTTTCTCCGGGTTCTCTGGTTTCCCCCCGGTCCAAAAACATGCACGGTAGGTTGATTGGCACCTTGGAAAATTGTCCCTATTGTATGAATGTGTGTGTGTGTGTCCTGCGAAGGGTTGGCATTCCATCCAGGGTGTATCCTGCCTTAATGCCCATAGACGCCGGAGATAGACACAGACTCCCCGTGACCCGAGGGAAGATCGGATAAGGCACTAGAAGATGAATGAATATTATTATTATTATTATTATTATTACTTGACTCTCCGATCAGTGACAATAAAAACTATTCAGCCACAAAAAAAACTCTCGAATCATTTACAGTGAATGCTTTTGATATTTCGGATGGCAATCAGAAACACTTTTGTGCAGAAGTCCTGGAAATGACAAGTGGCTTCCGGTGGAACGTTGAATCCCGATGACACTTTTGGAACATTGCGTGACGGTCCGAGCGCTACCGGATTCTCTTTCTGCCCATCAAATACAAATCTATCGCTTTCAAAAAATTCCCTGTAGGATTCATCTCAATCCCTTTCCCTCTATAAATATATAACCCACACACTGGCTAAATGCACTGAAGGCACTTCTTTTTCGTGCCGGAGGAGGTTCTGCGGGAGTTCTTTCGCCCGTCAGAAGACGGAACGATGTGTGCCTTGCAGGCATCCGGAGCTTCCTGTCTGTTCTTTCTCATCTGCCTCCTTGGGTCCTTGTGGGACGCTAATGATGTTTCTTCCGAGGTCTATTTATGACCAGCTGTTTTATAGCGTGATGTATATATACCAGCAGGGTCCGGGAGGAAAAATAGGCACCTCTGTACAAATATTACATTTCACCAGGGATAATGTGGAGGAACTGTATATGTCACATATACATTACAGTCAAATTGCTTCATCACGTATCCCAGCTTGTTTGGATGCTGGGGTCTGATATGATACAGCGCCCCCTGGAGCACACAGGGTTTAGGGCCGTGCTCAAGGACCCAGGAGGAACAGCTTGGTGATACCGGGCTCAGCACTTTTAACCCACTGAGCTCCACCCCTCCAGTAATAAAGACATACACTGGTGATATACAGAAACATGCATGTCTTCTTTCTCTTTCTTTCATTGGTCCATTCATTTTATTTGCTTTGTTGTTTAATGTCTCCTACCTCTTTCTTTCTTTGATCCATTCATTTTGTTTTCTTGCTTGTTTGTTTGTTTGTTTGTTTGTTTAATGTCTCCTTCCTATATATTTCTTTGAGTCATTCATTTTATTTGCTTGCTTGTTTGTTTGTTTGTTTAATGTCTTCTTCCTCTTTCTTTCTTTGATCCATTCATTTTGTTTTCTTGCTTGTTTGTTTGTTTGTTTGTTTGTTTGTTTAATGTCTCCTTCCTATATATTTCTTTGAGCCATTCATTTTATTTGCTTGCTTGTTTGTTTGTTTGTTTGTTTAATGTCTTCTTCCTCTTTCTTTCTTTGATCCGTTCATTTTGTTTGTTTCAATCCTTCCTTCTTTCCTTTTTTTAATCTTTATTACATTTAATGTCTCCTTCCTCTTTCTTTGATCCTTTCATTTTGTTTTCTTGCTTGTTTGCTTGTTTGTTTGTTTAATGTCTCCTTCCTCTATATTTCTTTGATCCATTCATTGTGTTTGCTTGCTTGTTTGTTGGTTTGTTTAATGTCTTCTTCCTCTTTCTTTCTTTGATCTGTTTATCATGTTTGTTTGTTTCAATCATTCCTTCCTTCTCTTTTTTGTCTTTCCTATATTTAATGTCTTCTTTCTCTTTTTTCTTTGATCCATTCATTTTGTTTGTTTGTTTGTTGGTTTGTTTAATGTCTCTTTCCTCTTTCTTTCTTTGTTCTGTTCATTTTGTTTGTTTTTTTCAATCCTTCTTTCCTTTTTTTCTTTCTTACATTTAATGTCTCCTTCCTCTTTCTTTGATCCATTCATTTTGTTTTCTTGCTTGTTTATTGTTTGTTTGTTTGTTTAATGTCTCCTTCCTCTATATTTCTTTGATACATTCATTTTGTTTGCTTGCTTGTTTGTGTTTGTTTGTTTGTTTAATGTACTCTTCTTTTTTTCTTTTTCTTTCTTACATTCAATGTCCTCTTTCTTTTTCCATTGTGTTTACTTGCTTGTTTGTTGGTTTGTTTAATGTCTTATTCCTCTGTCTTTCTTTGATCTGTTCATCATGTTTGTTTGTTTCAACCCTTCCTTCTCTTCTCTTTTTTGTCT